>JAHHFK020005585.1:0-92937 GCA_024533555.2 Aedes koreicus | reverse complement strand
ACCTTCAGCATTTAGAATATACACTGAAGAGCATGAGCATGAGCATGAGCATGATGAGCATGATTGACCGCCCAAGGTTGCTACTCCGTTATTGCCAGATAAGCTGTTATTACACAGTGAACTAACAGATGATGTTCGGGACTAACATACATCCTCAATGTGTGAAAACTGGTGATCTCAAACCTAGGAAAACCCGGAGCCGGTCCCTCCCGAATGTAGGTTCAATAAGGACAGGACAGGAATGTGATGACGTGATACTCATTGTATAAGAAGCAGAGAGCAACTCTACACTTCCCCAAGAAATCACTGGGATGTTGAGTAACAGGATTGGAAGGCAGCAGGGTTCGTTTTGGTAAACGGTATGCTGAAATCACGTGGCGTCTTGTAAATTTAAATATTAGTGTCTTGTACCGTCTTGTTAATTTGAATATTAGTACCGATTTGAACCGATTTATACTAACAGTAAGGATGCTGTTGGAGTCACTCACAAAATGGGATTGTGGTTTATTTGTTCCAGGATAAGGTGGAACGACAAGTATGGCAAACGAATAGTATGGTTCTCAATTAATTATGATCCCCACCACCAGCCCACCACACCAGGCGAAACACCACATCTTACCGGGAAGCAGGTTTGTTGTTTTTTTTTCTGTACCCACTCGATCACTCGCGCCACCGAACAAAAGGTTACGGAAACAGTAGACAACGCGCTATTCCCGATAAAAAAATAGTGTGCAACAAAGCATCGACACAACCGTTCACAGCCGATGCTCGAAACAGACGTTTTTTTTTTGTAAATTTTTCAATTCGTACAACAACATTCTACCAACTATTTTACTACTGGAACTAATATTTTCTACCAGCAAGTTGAACGTTCTAAAGAGCAATCTATTATAATCCGCTCAAAATTACAATTGAAGGATTTGGTGAAATTAGAGTCGTTAGAAGCCTTTCGTGCCTTCTGACAACTTTATGCTTCAATTGATTTCCACGCTCATCGATTTTGTATCAATCGGGGGAGACTTGGTCCTATTCCCGATGATTTTTTGATCTTATAGATTTCCAGCCTCGGGCTGGTTCATCTCCCGTCGTAGTTACTAAAATTCCTTTTTTTGGTTATTTTCGTAACTTTTCCGTATTCGAACTCGTGCATTGACGTGAGAGGTATGGATGCCCCCTGCAATGTATTGTGATAAAGTGGGCGGAATATTACAATTTGAGATAACTCAATGCAGACGTCATCCAAATTTGGCAGATCGACAGGCAATCGGTAGATAACCACCTGGTATCTCGTAGCAAAATGTTCAGAGGTGGTTCAGAAGATTTGATGAGCTTTCTCCCTCAATTAAGAATACATACAGATGAATAGAAATATATATGTGGTTTGTGGATTGGTAGTTTATGTATTCACTACATATTTATAGAGGTTCAGAGATCTGATTAAAAAGTACTTTGAGTTGAATAAAGGGTGTTCCGATCAAAATTTGGTCAAACTGTCATGTGTGTGAGTCGATCAAAGTTTTTATTAGTAAGTCAAATTCTTTTTCTTTTTCAAGTTCAGTTAATACAGAATACAGGATAAATATTGAGCTAAGCTTCTTTTACCGAATGCGAATTGCCGGGTCTTTCGTTTAACACCTGCCATAAGATTTTGTACAGTTTCCTGGTCCACTTTATTCGCCGCAGAACGCCAGTTTGCCTTGAACTGTTTCTCGCTCACAAAAGCTTTTTGAGTCTTCTTAAGGTTCCGCTTGACGATGGCCTAATATTGTTCGATTGGGCGAAGCTTTGGCGTGTTGGGAGGGTTCTTGTCCTTAGACATCACTTGAACGTTGTTGGCAGCATACCACTCCATGGCCTTTTTTCCGTAATGGCAAGATGCCAAATCCGGCCAAAATAGAACGGAACAATTGTGTCGCTTCAGGAAAGACAAGGCACAGATACAGATGGCCTGCCACACCAGATATTTCTTCGCGAACTTTGACAGTTTAATGTGCTTGAAAATATCTGCGCCACCTTTCCCCGTCCGGTTGCCGTATCAAATTCCTGCCCATGAAGCTGTTTAAAGTCTGCCTTGACGTAAGTTTCATCGTCCTGTACCACGCAATCAAACTTCGTCAGCATCGTCGTGTACAACTTTTGCGATCGTGCTTTGGCCGACTTGTTTTGTTTATCGTCGCGATTTGGAGTCATCACTTTCTTGTAAGTCGACAGTCCAGCTCATTTTTTAGCTCTTTCCACGGTTGAAGGCGCCACTCCCAGCTTCTTTGCGACATCTCGGACGGAGAGGTTGGGGTTCCGCTCGAAACAGCAGGCAACTCTTTTTGTCTTCGCAGTGGCCTCCGGCTTTCGATTTCCCCCCGATCCAGCTTTCTTGGCTGTCGACAAATGTTCACCGAATACTTTTAATACGTTGGTAACAGTTGATTTTGTCACATTCAGCAATTTCGCCAACTTGGCGTGAGAGTAGTTTGGATTTTCGCCATGCACGTGCACAATTTTGATGCATTGCTTCTCTTCCTTCGACGACATTTTGACAACTGAAATGCTAATCTCAAAATCAAAATAGAGGCACGCACACATCATCAAAATGAGGGGTGTGCAAAAATGTTTAATGCACGATGAAAGGAAATGCGTCAAGTTCAGGTCGACCAAATTTTGATCGAAACACCCTTTAGATCACCAGTTGTAGATCACCAAGGAACTCATTTGATTTGAGTTTTTGTAATTTATAAGCGAAATCAGCAAAACGTTGGTATTTCATGACTTCGGTACGTATATCGAGAAGTTTATGGATCTGAATTCATTGAAATATTGGGTCAAATGAATTATGGAGAGTGTGAGCTGTTTAGTGGAATACCTGTAACTAGAATATAGGAAGAATGATTAGTAATTTCCTTTAATTCCAACTACCTTTATTGCTTATCTTGACAGATACGCGTATTTCGTCTACAATGTGCTGACTTCTTCAGTGTCGTGTACTAATACTCGACTAGTCGACAATAAATGGAAATTACTAATCATTCTTCTTATTTTCTAGTTGGGTCAAATGATCTTTCTCATTCAAGAACTCCTTGAATTTGAGGTCCTAAGATCTACAAGCGTAATCAGACAAAGAAATTTGAGGATTCGATTCGTATTTCTAGAGATATGATTAAAATAAAATTTGGGTAAAATATATGTTCCTGAACATCCGGAAACTCCGTTGTATCTATGTCCTGAGCTCTACAAGCATATAATGTTTATATATATAATAATATATATATATTACATTATATGTTATACTATAATAACCTGATATACAGTTTAATATTCCGAAAGGTTCTGAGATTTAAGTGGAATAATATTTTGGTAACAATGGGCGTTATTTGTCCTCCAAAAACTCCCCGTAGTTGAGGTCTTAAGATGTACAAGCATAATCAGAAATATGTTGGTAGTTTTCTGTTCATATACATAGTGGTGAGGAGATCTGATTAAAAAATATTGTGAGAAATGATGTTCTTCAACATCCAAAGACTCTCTGGAGTGCAGATCCTGAGATCTACACGCATAATTACAGGTTTGATGTAGTTCGCGTCCCCGCGGTGCCTTATTTTCCCCTTAATTTCCCCTTAACGGCTAAACGAACTACGGAGGGAGCGCCAGTAGAGCCCCAATTATGATAACTGGCTGCGAAAGGATAACGAGTGGTACTGTTGCATTCGGGCTGGCACCTGTATTGTCTACCTCTGTACTGCCAGGTGACACCGAGCAGGAAATGGCGAGTTTCCAGCGGCACAGGCAGTCTCCGTCCCATTAAAACCTTGGCAGGCCTCCAGTACGTTCGACTCTCAATCGCCCGGCCTCGCCAGTCCGGTGGGAGTAGGCTCAGATGTTCCTTTACCTGACTTACGCTGACCTGGCTCTGCACAGAGTTTCCCATGAAGGGCCGTGTCAGCCCTCGTATGGCATGCTCGCCTTCAAGCTTGAATGAGGTCACTATGGCGTGACTACTTCACGTGGGTATGGATAGCGGCTGGAGGGGGACCCAACAGCATGGAGGATAATACCTCAAGGAACAAAAAAACCCAGGAGGAAGCGAATCCGTTCGTTAAAAGTGGTCTAGCGAGGTCCCCACTACGCAAGATAGCGGGGTCCGGCGGAAGTGCCACGGCACCTAAAGAAGGTGCTACTAAGCTAGGAGAGGCCATGGATGGGCTTGGACACATTCGGGCCATGGAGAGGATGCGGGGAACGCTTCCCAAAGTTGTTGAAGCAGTTGAATGCCATCATTGATTTTACGTCAACGCCCTAAGGACCTTAAGCACAGCCTTCTCAAGATACGAAAGACAGTTCAGGCTGCCTATAGGGAGATGGAAGAGATGGAAGCCAAGCTTCTAGCCGGACAAAGCGCCGGACGGCTAGCCACGACAGAAAGGGCGAGGGAATAGCTACTAAACAGACGCAGACGAATGCGTCCGTCTCCGTGGAATAATCCACCCCATCTACCATGGAGGCAGGGACCTCCAAGTGGGCCAGACAGCCCCCGGTTGAAATGGAACCCACCGCGTTAAAAAAACGGGTGATGGGTAATGCCTCCGTCGGGACAAGAACCTACGTGGCGGGGTTGGAGGATCCAACCTCGTAACCAGCTCCGGTTGGTCGTAAAGAGAGAGGCCCCGATGTCATGTCCAGCGTTAAAGGCGCGAAACGCGGCTCAAAAGACAGTGTTGTCTCAAGCGTGGTCCTAGCGGTAGTGTCCCAATAAGCACAGACGGAAACGCGAGCGCTAGAAGAGGGACGAGTGACGACCCAAAGAAAAATAGAGGTGTGTGTGTGTGTGTGTGTGTGTGTGTGTGTGTGTGTGTGTGTGTGTGTGTGTGTGTGTGTGTGTGTGTGTGTGTGTGTGTGAGTGTGTGTGCAATCTAACACCCTTTGGCCATCTATGGTATTATGGAAGAAATCTGTTTGAAACAATCACTTACATTGAAAGCAGGTTTAATCCGGGAGCTAGAAAGTGATAGCTCTACTGCAGATCCAGCAACCCATTTCAGAATGTCTGGAGAGTCACGCCCATTCCGAGGTTAGTATCACATACTAATAAGCCTCGCATGTAAACATTACCGATATCATTTGGATAAGGGTACTGCAACACACTTCGAGATTTGGAAATTCTAAACTTCCAAATCAGGCACGTATTTAGTATTATTTGAAAATAGGTCATTGTTATATATTTATTTGATACATCTCACCAAAGGCCGCCTCCGGAACAACACTAGCTTGTTCGGCCGAAAAAATTGAAGTATAAGATGTTGATTCGTATTTAATTTCATGCATACGAAAAGAAATAATAGCAATCATAAATAAAACTAACGTTACTAAACCGCCCGTTAGATATGCAACTAAAATTTCCACATGGTAGTTGTGAACCTGAAATTATGTGCCAGCCTTTCACGAGCGCATGCGCGTTGACTTCGTTCGTTGCACTTGGCCAGCAAATGGCCGTGACCCCTTTGCACTAATTACACTTATTACAATTTAGTTCACTTCACACTGCCAATAATAAAGATTCCCCGATATGAAGCGACTCTATATCGAACTTCAAATCTGCTAATAATCATCAATTCACTCGCGACGAAGCGGAAAAACACTTCACGGAAAAAATCCGTGCCCAGATCCGCGAACTGCAGTCATGAATTCGAGAACAAGCAAAAATACACTGTGAACTGAATCACTTTATTATGAACTAAATAACGTTTAAAGGGAAAAATCCTGAAAACGTGAACTAGTTCACGATCTGTTTTAATTTTCGGGAACGCTTTTTTTTTTCTGTGTAGCTTAATAATTTATGTTCGGGTGGCACTGTACTAGCACTAAGAAACAAAAATAAGTTGATATACAATCTGTCTCAAAATTGATCGTGCACCCATGCCGTGATGAACTGTAATATTTTATTTTGGGCTCGGCGGTGGGTGGATAATACTTTACAAAAATATTATTTCTGTTGTAGTTCAATTCTATAATTGATCAACTTGCGAAGTACGGACTTCAATTATTGAAAAGGATTTCTATAAAATTTGAATCGAATAAAATTCCAGAAATGAAGCATTTTTGATGTTACAAAATTGAGCGTAGACCTTTACCATTTTCAAACCAATTCGTTTACTAACACAATATTGGCATTTTGAAGTGAATTTTTATAGCTGTGCATACTGTCAACAACTCTCAGCTGCATTGGCAGCGATCTTAAACACTGGCCAGACTGAGCAGTTATAACATGTTATAAGTCTATCTTGATGACGAATTTCTTGTTGGTACACGGAAAAAAATCCGTTCTCATATTCCAGAACAAAAATCACGACATCGTGAACTAACATCAATTTCAAATATCTGACTTACTACTCATAAACGTGATTGCTTAAATCCTATTTCCATGACCAGAATCACGGATGTCGTGAACTCAATTCATGTCTGTTTGGTATTTCGTAACACAATAAAAATGACTGAGAATCATGATCCTCGATCATAATAACGTGAACTCTTAAATCCATTTGCGTGATTTTGTTCCTCTTTTTGTGAACGTTGTTCACATTTATTGTAACGCTTGTAAAAACTCTATTCAGTCATTGTTGTGAAGTGTAAACGACAGTGAAAGTTTTAAAATGATTTTGAATTGAGTACCTAGAGAAACATTTCGAAAGTTTTTCTTTACAACTGCAGGTGGTGATGGTTGGTACGCCGAACAGAGCAGCGGGATTTTTTATTGTCTTTGGTGGCGCAGAATACAAAGCCGATAATATTCTTCATGCTATATGTTTATGCCTACAAGTATCGTTCGTATTAAGCCTTAAGTATGTTCCGGATTGTAAAACAGTCTGGATGTTCATACAATCATATTTATTCGTGATACATGCCTCAATTCTAGAAATGTCAAAGTTGACTCAACATGTTATCAGAAGCATTTCTTTACTAAACGACCTAATGTAACCGAATGTATAATTCATAAGAATCCTAAATTTAAATTTTCTTGTTTAACGATAATTTTATTCAATGGTTATTCCTTTTCATATGTTTTTAATTCGTACTTACAATAAAATGCAATACGCAAGCATGCGTATAATCGAATACCTTTAGCATTTTTTCTACTCCTCATGCGAAAGTATACTCTCATGTTATTTTATTAATTCGTGAATTTTTTTCTTATATTCATGAACAAAAATTTCGTTTTAAATACAGTCCGTGAACTACCTGGCTGCTTTTGTGAACTGTATAACTATAATCATGAATACGTGAACTAAAGCATGATTACCAAGAAAATTTTTCACGTTTTCATGACACACGTTGCATGCCATTACGTTACTCTAGCGTTATTTTAATTTTGTGGAACAAAGTTCATGTATTCATGACTTTTCTTCATGGTGTATTTTCGTAAATGAAATTTTGACTTTTTCTGAAATTCGTGACTCGAGGTTGACGTATTCCGGAACGACTTTTTATCCGTGTATTATTTGACAACCGTTATAACACGTTATAACTCTGTAGTCTGAACAAGGCATTCGTTATTTTCTTCTGGAAGTTTATTGTGTTTGGATCAAAATGACGACCACCAGGAACGAAACCGATATTGCCACGTGCATTCAAGTGATCAGTATGTGCCTTCGTGGAAAATCTTTTCGTGAAAAAGTGGCTGCGATTGGAAGAACACATTTCACAGTGCAGAAAATCGCAAGCAAGTGGAAATTCGAGGGAGCTTTAAAGAAGCACAGTGGGCATAATCGAAGCTGTAATCGGACTTATTTCAAATCCGCTGGTATTTGTACATGAACTGATGTTTTTCTATAGGAAAAAAACGCCAATAAATCGATTGCCACTAATTTCATCCTGTGCAGAGCATTGGAAGTGGCTCATTTTGCCCCATTTCACCCTAATTCGGTGTGTTCGTTCAGTTTTTACTCCGATAACTACAATTGCCGCTGTAGTTTTCGCTTGAAAAGGGACATATCTTATGTGAAAAACTCTCAGGAATCGAATGGTGCCAGTTTCATGCTGTGCAGAGGTCGAAAAATAGTTTATTTCGCCCCATTTTACCCTAAACATGTGTTTTTCATCAGTTTTCACTACGATAACTACAATTGCCGCTATATTTTTTGCTTGAAAAGGAACATATCTTACGTAGAAAACACTGCAGTGCACTGGGAAATCAAATGGTGCCAGCTTAGCATGTTAATAGTTTTCAACTAAGATAGATATTAAAACACATAATTAGGCCCTTTCGGGCCTGTACGTAAAAGTGTATTGTTTGAATTTAACAATCACTGGCATCACTGGTCTTGGACTTAGAGTCTGTGACATCTTCGGATCTATCGCTCGACTCGGATTCAGTACTGTCATCACTGGTTCCGGACTCAGAGTCTGTGGCATCTTCGGGTTCATCGGTGTCGCTGTCCGCGTTCTGCATTCCTGTATTTTCGGCAAAATAAAATTTCATTTTTCGCATAAATCCTTCACTTTCTTGAGATGCATGCTTGACATTTCGGCGTTTTGATGTTGCTTCCATGTGAGCCATTTTCGGATCAGACCACGCTAACGACATGTGTATAATGTCCGTCAAATTGTCCTCGGGTGAAGTTTTCCGCGAAAGCTGTAGCCGGGCATGCTTATAGCGTTTATGACAACGTTCTCCTGATTGCTCGTCAATGAAGCTAAGTGGGTACGGCTGGAATTGAAACCAATACATTAGATATTTGTGTTGCTTTTGTTATATAAAATGTTTTCAGTTTTAGTTTGTATACTTACTAATCGCTCAATCAATTCCGGCATATGACTATACTTGTGAAGAGATGGAGGAAGACGTGTCACAAACTCAAATTCTTTAGTCACAAGATTCTTTATGTCGTTGTAGAGATCTTTAACCTTTTGTGCATCTAAAATGTTCGACGACAGTGCCAAACAGCTAATCAGTCGAATTTTCTCCACAAATTCTTTGTCGATTTCCAGGATCTGAGCAAAAGTGTATGGATCACTCAAGAGACGACGAGCCATGTTTCCATTGTTACTACTGCCGCTGCCTCCAATCTTTGGACGGTTAATGTTCATTTTAAATGCTCCTTCTAACGTATCAGAGATTTCGCGGACTTTTCCTCTCACAAGTGGATTCGACTGAGCAAGGTATTTGTCTCCCTGTTTACCGACCTTTTTCTGTGCCGCAACGCGAATCAGCCACTCTACAACATTCAGCCGTGAATGGAAGAAGGAAGGCCCAACTTGCAGATCAGCACCAGGAACACACAAAGGACAGACGTGTGTGTTTCGGTTGTCCACGATAGCATTGGCCGCTTTTCCATCGACCATGGCATAGAATGCACTAACTTTAACGCGGACTTTTCCGTTCTGCTAATTCATGAAACAAAAAAAAAATGTGGTTAATGAAATGTTCTTAAATATTTCGTGTAGACATATATACCAATGAATCGATAACGATAGGTCGACTGTTTATCTCCTCAACCTCACTATAGAGTGCTCTATACATCATCTTCGTGCGTTCTTCAATTTCTTTCGCCCAGGTCATCGATCTTGCATGACAAAAGGTGTCCGACTGTGGATTCGGATTGATCCACAGCTTTTGGTCATTTCCAGCTACCAACATCAACGGCATAGCATGCTCCGAAAGCAGCGAATCATCCTGCTTCAGGATTGAGTTCTGGTTGTAGTGCGAGAACCCAGTAGCAGAGTCTACTCCGGCGGAAATATACAGTATGCAGTCGACTATTTCCCCATCCGAAGTAGCCGTCAATGCAGACATCCGTTCTGCCACTTCATCCAACTCCAATATTCTAGTAGTATCACTGCGTACCATGTCACGTAAAGCAACCTTGACTGATAAAGCTCCATCAACTTTCGTTGGACGTGAAATCTTCGGAATTATTGTTGTTCGATGATCCATGATATTTTTCCAAGTGGACAACAACTTTACTCCATGCATTTGTTTCGCAAACTTTTGTACAGCTATGTACTTCCGTTTGCTCAAACCGACACGTGTTTTTAGAAGCAAAGATTTTTCAACGGAAGCGTTCAGTTCCGGTTTTCCGGTGACTCGCAAAATCTGCTTAGCGTAATTCTCACCAGAAGTTCTCAGGCCACGCAGAATATTGGCCATATTCGTCAGCAAACCACGGTGCGCCAGTTTCTCTGCGGAACGCAGTAGTTTTTCAATAGGTTCGTTTTTTGCCAGCCGTTTGCTGTATTTATCTTTGGTACTTTCAGACAGATCTTCAAAACATCGACGTTTTGGACCACGAATGCCAGGCTTTTGAGGAGTTGTTAGGTCATCAGATGACTTCGTAGATCGCTGATCAATTGACGTCTATAAAAATGTTATGTGATGATTATGTTTCTGTCAAGATCGGGTAGGTGTACGAGTCATGGCAAGTGTACCACTTCGCACCATTACGCAATGGCGCTAGTAATGGCCATACTCTAGTTAATTTCCATAGGCCAAATAACTGGTACACTTTTAAGTATTGCCATAACTGGTACACCTACCCTATATACGTATGTTTCCACTCAGAACCCTTACCTCGAATGTTTGATTTAGCCAGTCGTTGTTTCTCTCATAAAAACGTTCCTTTCCATGCGCATTTACCCAGCGTCGAGTAAACTGTTTCACCCAATTCGTCACATCTTTAGACACAGTTGACTCACAGCCTACACCTCTCGCTATCAGAAGCTGCACTACTCGCTGCTTCTTGCGATTAGAGTTTAAGTAAATTTTCACAATCTCACTATTCAACATTTTGAAAAGAAAAATTTTGCTGCACATTCGAACTTCAATTTGAGTCAAATGACAGTTGTTTATGAAAATTCACTTGGAGAACAAAGAAAATAGGTTACTTTGATATGATTTTCATCCGCAACATCCGCAACTGCTGCTGAAGATGTAACTTCAACTGAATCTGTTTATGTTTTGTAAATTGCACTATAAAATTATCGATGTATATTTGCAAATGTATAATCAAAAAATATGTAGACCTCTTTAACTGTGAAATTAAACTGGTTGAAAATTAAACCTACTAGATGGCACAGCATGAAACTGGTAACAAAAATAAAAATAGTGGCAGTAGTAGTTATCGGAGTAAACACTGAAAAACACATGTTTAGGGTAAAATGGGGCGAAATAGACCATTTCTCGACCCCGGCACAGCATGAAACTGGCACCATTCGATTCCTGAGAGTTTTTCACATAAGATATGTTCCTTTTCAAGCAAAAAATATAGCGGCAATTGTAGTTATCGGAGTAAAAAATGAAAAAACACATGTTTAGGGTGAAATGGGGCGAAATAGACCATTTCTCGACCCCGGCACAGCATGAAACTGGCACCATTCGATTTCTGAGAGTTTTTCACATAAGATATGTTCCTTTTCAAGCAAAAAATATAGCGGCAATTGTAGTTATCGGAGTAAAAAATGAAAAAAAAAACACGTTTAGGGTGAAATGGGGCGAAATAAACTATTTCTCGACGTCTGCACAGCATGAAATTGGCACCATTCGATTCTGAGAGTTTTTCACATAAGATATGTCCCTTTTCAAGCGAAAACTACAGCGGCAATTGTAGTTATCGGAGTAAAAACTGAACGAACACACCGAATTAGGGTGAAATGGGGCAAAATGAGCCACTTCCAATGCTCTGCACAGGATGAAATTAGTGGCAATCGATTTATTGGCGTTTTTTCCTATAGAAAAACATCAGTTCATGTACAAATACCAGCGGATTTGAAATAAGTCCGATTACAGCTTCGATTATGCCCACTGTGCACCCCCCACCCCCCCAAGCTTTTTATTTTCTTTTTTTTCTTATAAAAACAAATAAATATATTTTTTTTTTTAATAAAAAAAAAAAAAACCACCCACCCCCTCTCCATATTTCCCCCCCCCCACCCCGGGATTTTTTTTTTTTTACAACTACCTCACCTTCCAACCCCCCCCCCTCTAAACCCCACCAAACCCCCAACACAAAACAACCAAAAATAAAAAACAAACAAACAATAATTCATTTATAATAAAAACACTTCTTAAAAACCTTTTTTCCAAAACCCCCCCCTTTACAAAAAACATCTTGTTTTCCCCCCCAAACAAAAAACCCATAAATCATCCCACCTCTCCTCCAAACTAATAATTCTTCAACTGACGCCGAGATGACCTCTCAGAGTTTTCATTTAAGCAAACACGATCTCCGACTCGTCGATGCAAAATAGGGGTCACCATAATGACGGGTCATTGTCGTCGGTCGTTCAAAAGTCCCGCCTGCCATTGGGATGAATAATGAAATTTTCTTCACCTACTGTCATGCGGGTTGTGCCATATGACGTTGTCCGCAGACCAACTGGGTAGATATGAA
The DNA here is from genome assembly GCA_024533555.2 of Aedes koreicus. NCBI lineage: Eukaryota > Metazoa > Arthropoda > Insecta > Diptera > Culicidae > Aedes > Aedes koreicus. The sequence continues at coordinate 80,566 of JAHHFK020005585.1, read as the reverse complement.
TTTTAATTTCCTTTCGGTAGTTAAAAAAAATTAAATGATGACAGTAGGAGGGACTCCTCGCACATCGCAGCACAAAAACACTGATCTTGGTTAATTATACATAGACTGGGGATGTATCACAAGAAGCAAATAAACAACTTTCAAGTGTGGGGTGTTCCTGAGGCAAGCGTGAATAATCAGCTGTCGTCGGAGCATCTTGCCGCTCGTCTTCGTGCTCTTGATCATCAGCTTTGAGTGGAGTGAATGTATGTTTAATGCCCGTCTAGCCTTGCTGGCGGCAGCACGTCGGATGGTCTCATTGTCGCGTAGTAACCAACCATCCGCAGAGTTGACGGGTGCAACATCCAGGCATCATCACCAGCCAAGACGATACAAAGTTTCCATTTTCTAAATAAATTTTAATTAAAGTGCCAGAAGCATTCCATCGTCGTGGCTTTTTGGGAGGAAGGTGGATGAACAGCGCCTGTGTCTCTTAATGGACCATTTCTTGGAAGGGCTGATCCAAGTGAGTGACTTTCTGGGGCTGCAATGCATCAACTGACAAACGGGTGAAGGTCACAGACGTTCGAGGAATCTCCCTCGAACTAACACAAAACCCTTAAATTGAATTATGCTACCAATTTGAAAATTAAATTCTTCCTATCAAAAGAATCAACCGAACGAAGCGGATGAGATGCGCTTTGTTTTGCTGCACCGGGTGGAGATGCTTCCAGGCAATTAGAGAACTTGCTTCAGCAGAGTGCGAACCGAGGTCGTAACAATTGCCAGCAGGCTCATAAACTATGTACATCTCATTGCAGCGGCTCCACAAGGATCGGAGAAACTTGCATCGTATTTGACTACAAGGTTTCTTTTTCTGCTCCCCCATTTAACACCCGGCAGTGTTGAGTACAAAGGCCTTGAGGTCCGTGCCATAGCTGGTAGTGCAAGAAAGTGGCGGCGGCAGCAGTGTGGTAATGTAGCAATTCAATTAGTGCTCCAATTTACAGAGAGAACGCAAGCGAAGCCGTAACAAACTTGTGCTATTAGTGAAATTACTTTAATTTCGGCCGACTTTTTTCGGAAAACGATACAATTCTCTGGCAATGGGAAAAGTTCTTCCGCTTCCTTGGTAAGTGGATTTGAGGCGGCTGCATGCAGGTATGCCAGCGCAGTCTGAGGTGAGATTTTAATTGGAAAATTCCCCCATAATCTAGTGGAATTAATTCCGGAACCCGTTGTTGGGGCCGGAGGGCTTGGAGTTTGGATAAATGAGTGGTCTCGGTTCGGTGCTAGAAGTTGGTGGTTTCAGTTAATTGATAGGTTGGAATTGTTGCGATTAATGGTTGATGGTTGAATTTTTCTGATGAATTGTTTGGCATAGTTTCAATTTTTTATTTGGGAAATTTGAAAAAATTTAACGTACAAAATAAGTGATTACATTTACAATGCAACTTTTACAATGTTTTCACTGAATAATATGCTCAAAAAATCAACTGTGCTGGAGAACTTTCGTCGATTTCGACGTTTTTATCGGTAACTAGCTGACCCCGATGCGAGGCTTGCTACGCTTGCAACAAAATGAATGAAAATTTAATAGAACTGGTTCTTTTATGGTTTTTTTTTGGAATAAAATATTTTCGTTTGCTAATGTGTGTAAATTCTGCAAAATAAAACGAAGGTGTGTTTTTAGTTCAACCCTCGGATTGATAGTTTCTACCATGGATTTTTTTGTATAGAAGCTTTTCATAGACAAAACATTAATCTTCAAACTACGCCGTATCCTGTGAGTTTGGACGCGATTTTCTCTTGTATAACCTGAGATTAACTTCTTGTGCATAATGTAGTACTGAGAGCATCTCAAATTCTTGTCTAAGAAGGGGTTCAAACTTCTATCAGAACGTGCTGCTTACCTGAGTAATACACATTTTGTGTTTTAGTTGCCTGGATAATTCTCATGTTTGGTTGAAATTTGTGTTTCATTTGTATGAGAGCCCCCCTCCAGAAAGGGGAGGGCTCTAGAACCACCACAGAAAAAAATCCTGCCTCCAAAAACCCTTACATGACAAAATTGGTTCCATTTGTTTGATTATTTTTTGAGTTATGCAGAGATTTGTGTTTAATTTGTATCGGAGACCCTCCTCTTTCAGGCGGAGGAGGATTCTCAAACCATCATAAGAACCTTCTCCGGCCCCAAAAATCTCTGCAAAAAAATATTCATAATAGAAGGACAGTAATTTCTCATGTTTGGCTGAAATTTGTTGTTCATTTGTATGAGAGCCCCTCCTTTCAGAAGGAGAAGGGATCTCAAACCATCATAATCAACCATCGCCTTCAAAAACTTCCATATGCCAAATTTGGTTACATTTTCTTGATTAGTTCTCGAGTTATGCAAAAAATTGGTTTATTTTATTGGTATAAGAGCCATCCCTTCCTGATAAGGGAGGGGCCTCAAACTACCATAGAAACATTTATTGTCTCCAAAAGCCCCCATATGCCAAATTTGATACTATTTGCTTGATTAGCTCTCGAATTATGCAAAAATTTCCTCCTCTTGCCTATCCTGCATGGGGTAGTATGGTAAAGGGTTATGTGCCTGATCGGATACTACCGTTCAATAATGCCCTCCGCTCGTTTTCAAACTTGATCTTCAGTTTTCAAAGCCTGCCGTTGCCCTATACGGAACTATCAATACACTTTCTCTTCATGTCTATTTCGTTCTAGCAATAAATTACCGTCCACTCCTAGCGCTTCGCATGGAGATGATAAATTATGTACTTCTGACAAACTTCTCTAGTTTGACTTTTTAATTAAGATTCTTGACTAAGACTGTGTTTGAGACTTTCATCGATTTGGGCTGCTCATATTTGATTTCTTGACTTCGAATTTTAAACTTCAACTTCTCCATTTTGTCTTTCCCATTTTGAATTCCCTAATTTATTTGTATTCCCTATTTACTTTAACCTGTTCACTTTGAGCTCTTGAATTTGACTCCTCAACATTTAAACTTTCTGATTTTGAGTTCTCAATTTCGAATCCTTGACTTAGACTCCTCAACTTTCACTTCTTGACATTGACTTCCAAATTTTGACTTCTCAACTTGGATTACTTGACTTCGACTTCTCGCTTCTGACATTTGGAATTTGTTTTTGTACACTCAACATTATTGACTCAAGCTCCTCAATTTCTATTGATTTCTCTATTTTAACTTTTTGATTGCAACTCCTTGATTTTGATCTTTGAACTACATCTCGACTCAGACTTCTCCGTTTTGAATTCTCGATTTTGAGTTCTCGATTTATACTTCCCTCTTTTGATTTAACAATTTTGGCTTCTCGACTTTAATTTTTGTTTTTTCACCTTTCTATTTTGACTATTCGTCCTTGGCTTCTCTACTTTGGTGTATTGGATTGTAACTTCCAGAATTTTATTTCTCGACTTCAAATTACCAATTTTGCCGACTTTGACGTCTTGAATTCAACAGCTCGATTCGGACTTAACTTTGATTTCTTTGACCTCTTAACTTTGATTTCTTGACCTGAACTTCTCGGCTTAGACTTTTCAACATTGACCCCGCAACTTAAGCTTCTTGAATTTTAATTTTAATAAATTGACTTCTCGATTTCGACTTATCATTTTCGATAGCTCGATTTCAACGTCTCTACTTCGATTCCTCAGCTGTTGATCCCAAATACCATTGCCAAAACTATCCAGCTTTATTAAGTTTCAATAACGTTTTATGAAAGCCACTAGAAATCAATTTGGTTTTTGAAATCAAGAAGTCCCAATAGGGTTCAAATTTTAGTCAGGTTTATGTGAACCTACACAGCTTGTTTACAGAGATCTTAAAACCTTTTTGTCCTTTGTTCTTTTTACTCCTATCAAAGGATCGATTTCATCTTTTTGAACTCGTAAAATACTGTTTTGAAATGCCGTTTAAGGACTCATTCATGTTATTTTATTACGGTAAGTTTAAAAAGCATTGTGAATCCATTTTGCCTCCAGTAAATGCACTAAACAACAAATTGGACTTGAGGGAAGTCTCCATAAACAACTATTCAAGTGGGCGTTTCTAAATAATTTACTAACTCAATAAATTAACGAGTTTTAGAAACCCTCAGGATCCATTTAAAAATATGTAGGGTTAAGCACTACATATTTCGGCGCAAAATGATTCTCTTTGTCTTGGGGGGTTGTTTGCCAAATTTTCTGAAACTCGGTTAAAAGATTCTTCGTATAAAAGTACATCTTTTGGCCAAGTTTCAGACAATTTGGTCTTTTACAAACCGCAAAGTGGGCCACTTTGTCAAAATTTCAGCTTTGAAGAAGCATAGAGTAGGTGTTGGGAGACAAAACAGTTTTGAATGCAGTTTTATCAAAAAAGCTGGGAAGAGTGCTATGCGGCGGGAATAAAACTAAAATTGTTGCTTGAGATCTTAACTTCTATACTTCAATGTCGCTACTTTGATATCTGTTCTCTGACATCTTCACTCTGAATTCTCTAATTTGATTAATTCGACCGATAACTTTATGTATATTCTTAAATTTTGTACTTTGCACATTGTACTTTGCACAATGTACTTTGACTTTTAGATTTCGCGATCTCGACATAGATTTACCTATTTTGATTTCTCAAATGATTCTTATCGACTTTGATTTTTCTACTTTATCTTCTCTACTTTGTTTGTTTTTTGACCGTAACTTCCAAAACATATTTTCCCGATTTTAAATTCTCATATATGATATTCCGACTCTGAGTTTCTGACTTTGGCTTCTTGCGTTCGACTTCATGACTTGAATTTCTTGATTTTGACTTCTCGACATCAATTTCTTGATTTTGACTTCTCTGGTTTGAATTCTTGATTTTGAGTTTTCGATTGTACCCTTTGTCTTTACGTTTTTATCGACTGGTTCTTCTTATGTTTGATATTTGGACTTGTTTGATATTTACTTGACGATTTCAAACTATCGATTTTGATTTCTCTGGAAGACCATTTCTCAACTTCGTCTTCTTTACTTCGAATTCTTTACTTCGAATTCTTTACTTCGACTTCTTGACTTCGACTGCTTTACTTTGACTTCTTTACCTCGACATCTCTTTTTTGACCTGTCTACTTTGACCTCTCGAATTCGAAGTCTGTGAGTCGCAGATAAAAAAGCCTTTCTGTTAAAGAATAAGTTTTTTGTAGTGGATTTTATGTGAATTTGCTCGCGTTTATTAATGACAGTTTGAAAAAGTGTTTCAATCTTTTTTTATTTTCTTAACGTGTAGATCAGCAAAGTGTTTAGGAAAGTGCAAATTTTCCTAGTTTTTCAATTAAGGAGTGTATCGAAAATAAGCTATCCATAAACTTTTTTTCAAATTATGTTGAAAACCGATATTTTATTCATACAAAAAATTGATCTTTATTGTACGAGGTTAAACTTGAACATAATGAAGACCGGATGAAATTTAAGTTATTCCTTCACGAATTTTCGAACTTTGGATCGAATGCTCTTCATCAAGTTCCGGACAAGTGTTGCATCGCATTTTTTGGACGCTTGAGCCCAAATTTTTTTGAACTCCTGCATGTTCCCAGCTGCCTTACCAGTCTTCTTGAAGACCCAGTAACGTTCGATGGGTCGAAGCTGAGGGCAATTTGGTGGATTGATATTTTTCTCAACGAAATCTATACCCTTTTCCGCAAGCCAATTGGGAGTGGTTTTGGCATAGTGAGCCGACGCTAAATCCGGCCAAAACAGTGGAGGTGTACTATGCTTCTTGTATAAAGGCAAAAATGGTTGACTTCAAACCACAGGAACATATTGCTTGCCATACCAGTACCTTTCGACCGAATTTCTCCACTTAAATCGACCTGTTCGCATCACTCACATCCTCCCCAACGACGGCAGTAAAGTATTGTGGACCTGGAAGGGTTTTTGAGTCCTCCTTTACATAGGTCTCATCGTCCATCAAAACGCATGCATCCGGACGCTGCAAAAGACGCGAATACAATTTCCGGGCCCTTGTTGCTGCTCGCTTCTTCTGTTCTGCACTTTGTTTCGAGATTTTATGCTTCTTGTAGGTCTTCAGGTGGTTTCGCCTCTTGATGCGCTGAATCATTCCGACTTTCGTTCCTGCTTTTTTGGCCAAATCACATATTGACATTGATTTGTTCTTCATGATTAGAGATACCACTTTCTGCTCCAGTTTCGGGTTGGAAGAACCGGGTTTTCTGCCTCTTCCTGGTAGCTCATCCAAAGAATAGTGTTCCCCAAACTTATTAATGATGGTTTTAACACTCGCATGATGAATTTCAAACCGCTTCGCCAATTTTCGCATAGTAATACTCTTCTCACTTAGCCATGTGTCCAGAACCTTAATTTTCACAGTCAAACGCACAGCATGCAGTGTTCAGAGCATAAAAAACCATCACAAATACATGCGTACAACGCAAATGTATGTGGATAGCTTATATTCGATACACTCCTTAGTCTAGAATTTGTCTGCTGTTTCCTCAAATTTCTTTTATGTCTTTGAATATCCAACTTTATTGACATTGACTTCTCGAAGCTGGCTTTTAGAAAAAAAAATCTGACCGTCAGCTTTATTGGCATAAACTCCTTGATTTCTTTTATTTGATTTATAATTCCTCAATTTTGATCCTTGAACTACAACTTGATTCTGACTTGTCTACTCTCTCTTCTTGAATATAAATTCTCGAACTTGACTGCTCAACTTTAACTCCTCGGCTTAGAGTTCTCGACTTTGACTTCTCGAGTTTGACTTCTTAACTTTGACTTCTCAACGTTGGCTTCTCAACTTTGGGATCTCAATTTTGCCTTTTTTGAATTTGACTTCTCTGTTTCGACTGCGACTTGATTTCAACTTCTTAACTTTGACTTCTTGAACTCAACTTCTCTTCTTTGACATCGCTACTTCAATTTCTTCTCTTGACTGCTCTAATTTGTCTTTTTTATTTTGACTTCTCTACTATGACCTCTCGAATTTGACTCCTCGAGACTCACTTTCCAAATTTTGCCTCGTGATTTCGAGTTCACGACTTCAAATACTTGACTTTGACTCCAATATTTTGACCTCGACTTTGACTTTTTGAATTTGGCTGCTCCACTTTGACTCCTCGACTTTGGCTTCTTGACTTCGAGCTCTAAACATTGAATTGTTGACTTCGTTTCCTGGTATTCGGCATCTTCAACACGACTTTAACTTCGTGACTAAAGGGTGTACCGATCAAAATTTGGCCAAACAGTAATGTGTGTGAGTCAATCAAAGTTTTTATTGATAAGTCAAATTCTTTTTCTTTTTCAAGTTCAGTTAATACAGAATACAGGAGAAATATTCAACTATGCTTCCTTTTTACCGAATGCGAATTGCCGGGTATTTCGTTTAACCACAGAGAACAGACGTTCATCTTCGGTCTGCTACTTGTGTAAAACTTTAAACCGACATTTCAAATGTATGTCGTTATGCTCCTGGTAGGCGGCGCTGCAGTTGTGCGATAACTGTCATGTCAATGTTTATCAATAAAAAGCCTAGCACAAAACCTGAAAAGTTTTGTTTGTTTTTCTCTGCACTTGCTTTTCATACCGGCTGCCCATATTAACTTTTACACACGTTTTTCAAGAAAAGGTATACGGACATCAATGTCTGTTCTATGTGGTTTAACACCTGCCATAAGATTTTGAACAGTCTTCTCGTCCACTTTATTCGCCGCAGAACGCCAGTTTTCCTTTAACTGTTTCTCGCTCACAACAGCTTTTTGAGTCTTCTTAAGGTTCCGCTTGACGATGGCCCAATATTGTTCGATTGGGCGGAGCTCTGGCGTGTTGGGAGGGTTCTTGTCCTTGGGCACCACTTGAGCGTTGTTGGCAGCATACCACTCCATGGCCTTTTTCCGTAATGGCAAGATGCCAAATCCGGCCAAAATAGAACGGAACAATTGTGTCGCTTCAGGAAAGGCAGTAAACGCTCAGATACATTTCTTGGTTGACGGTTCCGGCCGCAATGTAAACGTTGCTCTTCAAGCCACATGTACAGATGGCCCACCACACTAGATATTTCTTCGCGAACTTTGACAGTTTAATGTACTTGTAAATATCTGCCACCTTTCCCCGTACGGTTGCCGTATAACATTCCTGTCCAGGAAGCTATTTAAAGTCTGCCTTGACGAAAGTTTCATCGTCCTGTACCACGCAATCAAACTTCGTCAACTTCGTCTGGAGTCGATTGGAGTCACCTCTTTCTTGTAAGTCGACAGTCCAGCTCGTTTTTTAGCTCTATCCACGGTTTAACGCGCCACTCCAAGCTTCTTTGCGACATCTCGGACGGAGAGGTTGGGGTTCCACTCGAAACAGCGGGCAACTCTTTTTGTCGTCGCTGTGGCCTCCGGCATTCGATTTCCTCCCGATGCAGCTTTTCTGGCTGTCGACAAACGTTCACCGAGCACTTTTAATACGTTGGTAACAGTTGATTTTGTCACATTCAACAATTTCGCCAACTTGGCGTGAGAGTTGTCTGGATTTTCGCCATGCACGTGCAAAATTTTGATGCGTTGCTTGTCTTCCTTCGACGACATTTGCATAAGTGAAGTGCTAATCTCAAAATCAAAATAGAGGCACGCACACATCATCAAAATGAGGGGTGTGCAAAAATTTTTAATGCACGATTCATCGTGGAAATGCGTCAAGCTTAAGTCGACCAAATTTTGATCGAAACTCCCTTTACTATTCTACTATTGAACTGATAGTTGATTTAAACTCCTAGAATCTTACTCCTTTATCGCAATTTTTCTATGTTTCTGCCCAAATTTGACTTTTCGACTCCCACTTCTTTACTCTGACTTCTTAATTCAACTTGTCCATTTTGACACTGCGACTATGATTCCAAAAATAAATCCTGGTGTCTTCTTCTTCTTCTTATTTTTTGATAGAGTTAAAACTGATTCGTTGCAGATTGAGAGCTGGTTGACTGCTAGACTCCGATTCCTTGATTTGGACTTCGTAAACTTGACTCCTTGACTTTGGCTTTGACTTTGGAAATCACGTTTTTATTTAAATTAGCGTTTTGTTGAGATATGTTTTAAAAAAATGCTACGAATCGTGTAAGATTTTCGAGATTTGTTTTTCAGGATTCCCAGAAATGCCACCGGGAACTCGTTTTATTTTAGGCAGATTTTTCAAAAGGTTTTTCAGAATTTGCGCAGAATTGATGTCCAGCAATACTACAAATGAAAAAAAGTTCCCACCTCAGTGAAGGAGTATTATGCAATCGTCAACTCCAAACCATCATCATCTATGAAAAGAAATCGAAACATCGATACACATCGATCGAACTTCTGACTGCTTATGTGAATGCTTAAAGGTGATTCCGAATTATTGCGAAGAGAATGCGTTCAGTCGGAACAGATGGAACTATCTTTCGATCGGACAATAACATTGATATTGACTCCTTGAATTCACTTTTTCGATCAAAGACTTCAGAAATTTGACTTCCTGTCTTCGACTTCTCGACTTTGACTTCCTGATTTTGACATTTTGACATTGCATACTCGATTTCAACTTCCGAATTCGACTTCATGACTTCAGTTTCACGGCTGTGATGGTTCGTTTTTTTTATTGATTTCCTGGTACTTGTTCTTAAGACTGTATTCGATGAAATTTGGACACACGCAATTGTTCGTAACTTTTTAGCGTGTGGGTAAAAATTATTGAAATTTTAAATGAATGTATTTCATTGTGTTGTGTCAATTGTGTAATGAGTTTCGTGAAAATCGGTCGAGTGATTTCAGTGATGGCTTCGAATGAAGAAATAGTGCGCCAACAAATTTTGGGCACTCACTTCGAAAACCCAAACGCTTCTCATCGATGGATCGGAAAACAGCTCGGAATCGCACATTCAACCGTATCTCATGTGATCAAAACGTTCAAGGACCGTAAGACAACCAAGCGGAAAAATGGTAGTGGCAAAAAACGTCAGGGATGTTGCGAAAAAGGCGAAAGTTTCAGTTTGTTTTGTGCAGAAAACAATGAAACGTTCTGGATTACATGTGTACAAGGTCCATAAGGCACCGAACCGGAGCGATATACAGAACTCGGTGGCCAAAACTCGTGCAAGAAAACTGTACAGGGAGTGGCTCACAAAACCGTTCTGCATTAAAATGGACGATGAGACCTACATTAAAGTCGACACCAAACAAATGCCAGCACAGGAACACTACGTCGCCACCTCTAAGTTGGCCGTTCCGGAGAGTGTACCGAAAAAGAAACTGTCGAAATTCGCCAAAAAATTCCTTGTCTGGCAAGCGATCTGCGGATGTGGCAAAATGAGTCAGCCCTTCATCACCTCTGGGACCGTCAACGGACAAATCTACAAGGACGAATGCCTCCAAAAACAACTTCTGCCCTTCTTGAGATCTCACGATGGCCCGACACTGTTTTGGCCGGATTTGGCATATTGCCACTATGCCCGGCCCGTCTTAGACTGGTACAAAGATAATAATGTAGTTTTTGTACCAAAAGACGTCAACCCTCCAAACACTCCGGAACTTCGCCCAATTGAAAAATGTTGGGCAATCATGAAGGCAAAGCTCGTTAAAACTTCGAAACTGATAGAAAATGAGCTTGAACTAAAGAAAGTGTGCTTAAAAGTAACTAAGCAAGTCGGTCCTATCATTGCCCAAATTTTGATGAAAGGGGTCAAGGCAAAGTTGCGGGCATTTGGATTGGGAGAAGAGGTTCAATAAACCAATGATGTCAAAACTTAACCATTTAGTTGTACTTTATTTCCAGAAATTTTGAAAAGAATCGGGCTTAAGGAAAATTTTTGGTGACCTATTTTATGTGTCCAAATTTCATCGAATACAGTCTTTATTAGGGTGGGTGAAGTGACGAAACCGGTAGGTGTGTGGGGGCGTGACGTGTTCGTTTTCTCTGTTTTTTTGAAGATGTTTCGGTGTATTCTGAGGAGGTTAATTGTTCCGAGGCAAACCAAGCCGTGCACTGCCCCCACAAGATAAGTTTGCTGACTTTACAACAACCCAAACCACGAAACGAAGAAACCAAAAAAACAAAAGAATGTAAAAAAAAACAATCAGGGGGGTGGAGGAGGGCAGAAGCAGATGTTAGTATTTATTAATTATCAAATAATAAATAATTAATAATTTATTTTTTTTTTTTAAACCGTGCTATTTTAAAAAAAAATATTTTTTGATATAAATATTTTTCTCCACCTCAGGGGATCCCGGTGGGGACCCGCGGTTTCCGCGAGACCCAAAGATGAAGAGAAAGTATTGATTGATCCGATAGAGCTCGGCAGGTTATGAAATTGAATAGAAGTAGTTTGTAATTGAGCCTAGGGCTTTGTTTTAGCAGTATTTCGCAGCAAACACAGACATCTTTGCCAAACATCCCACTGCGGGGTAGGTCAATTGTTTATACAGGGTGCGGCAGAAAATAATGGGAAAATGTTCAAACTTGAGTATTGGGTTAATTCGTGTAGCTAGTGACTAATTTCTGTCAAAAGTGTATTTGTTTATGTTTACTTTCAAGTGCTGCATCCAAACATTCTATTTGTTTTATTGCAAATTCGTCAAAATGTCCGCGAAAGAAGTGATCACCAGTTTGTTGCTCGCCCAGAAGAAGCCGAAAGAGATTGCCAAGGTAGTAGGGTGCCATTTGGCAACAGTTTACCGCATAAAAAAGTCCCTGCAGGATGGTCCTAAGCAGCGAAAGCTGGGAAGCGGACGTCCGCGCTTTGCACGCACGCCGAACGTGATCAAATCGATCCGTGCAAAAATTGCTCGCAACCTGGTGCGTATTTTTCTTCATTACGTCACATGTGACACATAAATTGGCTTATAACCTTTACTATTTCAAACTGAGGTTTTACTAGGTACCCTTCAGTATCCAACGCTAAAAATTTCAGGAATACTAGTTCATAAGATAATCTTTCAAATACAACCTGTTTCAGACCCCGCCAGGACCCGCCCACCCTTTCTAAGGCGGTTGATTATGACGTCATACAGACACTTGAATCACCATATATCAAAATGTGGTCACCAGAGAATATTGATGTGTTTAGCAAAAATGTGTATTTTAATAATTCCTACAATTTTTTAGAACATATTGAAATCGTCAAATTTGAACAAAGTACTAATTATCTCAAAAAACCGGTTTTAAGGTAGTGCTGAAAGAAAACTAATTATATCTCTTTAACGTGAGGCTCTAGAAACTTAAAGTATTCAGCAACTTTTCTTAAAATTACCAGCTCTACAACTTTGTCCAAGACAAAAACCCGTTATCTCGTAGCTGAAAAAAGTAAAAATTTGAAAGTGTAGTTAAGCCCTTATGAAAGGATAAGCGTGTTTTTTCAAAAGATGCGCTATATTATTTTGAGCAACTCTTTTGAAGACACCTAGTCGATAAAATGATGACAAAAGGGTAAACATGTTTTTGACCGTCTTTTTACAGAATTGTGCCAATGTGCAACGGTTTGAAAATGCCGCCTGTTTTCATTGATGCTGGAGTTAAAATCAATACCGAAGTGTACATCGGTATTTAAAAGGACCAAGTGCTTCCCTGGGTGAAGGCCAACTTCTCCGAGGACCAAAACGTTGTCCTACAGCAGGATGGAGCGCCGTGTCACACGTCCAATCGAACCCAACAATGGTTGAACAATAATATGAAGTTTTGGCCGAAGGATTTGTGGCCCCCTAGCAATCCAGATCGGATTATTCGATTTGAGCATATGTTGAAGCACGAGCCTGCAAAACATCACACCTTAGTGTGAAAACCCTGAAGTCAACCATAACACGCACATGGCAGTCAATGTCGGAGGACTACGTCCGAAAAGCATGCTCTGGCTTCCGGCGTCGGCTCGAGGATGTTATTAATGAAAATGGAGGACACATTGAATAAATTTGTTTAAAAGGACTTTATTAAGATAACTGCACTCGAAAATGTTGATATTATTGCTTGAATTAGTTGAAAATGGGATTTGAAAGAAACAGAACAAATTTTCGCATTATTTTCTGCCGCACCCTGTAACTAAGCAATAAAGAGAAAATTGCATCAATCAAACTATCCAATACCTTTACGTTAAGATTTAAAGTAAAGTGCAGCATATTATTGAGATTGAACCGAGTTATGATTCCGAAAACAGCATTTATTAAACAGAGGAAGTTGCATGGCGCACTAGATGGTAGATGACAGCCAATCAAGGCCTATTTGAAGCAAAGTTAATGCATTGTTAATTGTTGTTAATGGAATGTTGAAGCCAGTTTTATTGTATGAAAATATTATTTGAAACAGATTCCTGAAAAGTTGAAGGTCGACTAAACTGTGACCAACAGTTGTTGAATACCGTGATTTCTGGCCAAAATTTAAAAAAAAATTAACCTGAAGCCTCGTATTAACTATAATACTAGAAAAATCCAAACTATCCAAACATTTGTCAAAATTGATACCTAAATTAATAATAAATTTCAAATAAAACGAATACAACGATTACTGATAAATCAAATCTAAATTTGCTTTGCGTAGTGTGATAACCTTGGCTTACTGAAAATGACATTCACTAGCATAATACATAGTCCTTCCACACACTAATCAGCTTTCGATTATGAAAATCCTCCAATAGCGTCACGCAACCAAATCAATTGAAACCCCATAACATAAATATCAAATTATCGTAACCCTTTTATCAATATTATTAATTCACATTAGACAACACAGCTCCCTTGTTGTCGGTGATAATTTACCACACAAAAAATCTAACCGATTCTTCTACGCATCTACTGCCGAACTCCTTCGTTATCCATCCTGCCACCAACAAACATGCACGATAATTTTGAATTTATTGGTGTTTTACTGCGACATTTAAAGTTCGTGTCCTGGAAAATTTATTATCCCAGTCCTCCGCTCGGTAACTTTCAAACGACATTCCACCCCTCCCCCTCACGATCCCATACGACCCATCAGGGTCTGCTTCATCGTCGTCGATGATTGTCGTGGAATCTCCTGCCCTCCCCGTCTCCACATCCGAGCCGGGACCGATGCGGGTGTAATCAAAACACATTATTTGAAATATTAATTCAACCTTGCCTTGTTGTTTCAGCTGCTGTCGAAGAAAGTAAATAATTACTACACACGACTGCACGATCTATGGAAGAAGTCTGTTAGACGATTTTCACCGTAAAGTTTCCGATTTTAGTGGCACTTTGGCACGCTCCGCTCGGGCAACAAACTGCTATGCTTATATGTGTCCTTCGCAGACGACGACGACGACGACGACGGGGAAAAATTCCAAATGGAGACTAACCGTTACTGTTGTGTTGTCTCAAGCCAAAGTTTCATCTCGAAACCGCACCTAACTTTCCTCCCCCCTTCTCCTCTGGGGTGGTATTTATTCACAGGTTAGGAAAATTTAGTGCGGTTAACCACCGACTGCCGCCTCCTAGGCTATGGCGAGAATAAACTCACAAGACATAAAAGAGGCACGCACTACAAGAAACTTTTCGCTTTCCCAAACAACTGTCACACGCCGGTCTTCCACCTTCGCTGGATATGTTTATGTTCGTGGGGCGACAACTCTTTTCCTCTAACAAAGTTATATCCGGGCCGGGACCTAGCGAGTGAGCAATCCCGGTCGTATTCATTTTTGATATTTTAATTAAGAAAATTCTATAAATTATTCAAACCGTAATCCTGACGACAACGCAAACGGCAGACGACGCAGCAGGCCGGGAGAAGAATGATGTCGTGTCGTGAAGTTTTTGGAAGGATTTGAATGTTTTTGCCGAGTCGAGTGAAAAATACTACTCACACGTACCTCGATTTGATGTTTTAGTCTGGGCTGGCTTGTAAGGGCACTGGACGGCTCTCTCCTGTGTGCAGCCTACCTACTACATATTCTACACACCGCCGCACGGCTCCGAATCAGCCCACGCTCGGTTGGTTCACACGGAAAGCGAAAAAAGAATGGGAGTGAAAAAAAATAACATGTGTATCCTTTCGCATGGAAGAGTTAAAATTGTGCCTCGGCTCGGATTCGGTGTGGGTCCAATGTTTGGTTTGTCATGCAAGAAATACGAGCTTTCGGTGTTTGCATAATAAATGCTCGCTTTTGCTGTCCGGACTCGATTTCAAGCTGGGTTGGAATTTCGAGGATTTTCTTCGTTCCGATGAATTGCTGCTGGTCTTGGGGAACGGAAAATTAGTTCAAAACAAAAGTTCGGACACCCATTGCCGGAATCGACGTAAGAATGTTTTACTGTTTGTCGGATGTTTGATTCTGCGTCATGCGAGAACTGTGTTTGTTTTTGTGTTTGGGTTTCACTTGAACTTGGACAGTGTTATTATTTATGAGCCAAGAAAAATATTTAACTGTTGATAAATAAATTTGAGGAATCAAGAACGAAGGGTTAATGGAATACTACTCCTCCACAACCACTCTTTAGTTTAGATATTGATGTTGTAGATATTTGATATTGGATATTTTCCCATACAATTATCTACGGTTCTAAATAAAAGTTGATTGAAAAAGAGATTCACTCAAAATTGAGTTGACCTTATTGAGATTTACAAAACGACAAATCAACAAATTCCCATCTGCGTCAAGTGGATATTGTTGATTTATTATCTCCACAAGATTAAGGTGAATTGCTGCTCCATGTATTTTTTCCAATCCATCTCTTTCGCAAACTCACCCTGCTATTTAAAAATTATATATCTCGATTGTTAGTGAATGGACATCGAATCGAACTCCATTAGATTGCTCACTGCAAGACAGCATACAAACAGATGTGATGAAACATTCAATAGGGTTAGGGGATGTAATGTTAGCCTAGCTCCTTCATTCGGCCGATGTACCAAATATTTCATTAACACAGCGATAATTAACAAAACTATGTTGCTATCAAGATGGCCGATTTAATTCGAAGCTATTTAGTCATTACAGGTATACCTCGATAGTACGTACACCTGCGCCTTGTTTAGTGTACGTACTATCGAATCGTACGTACTATCGAATCATAATATATTAAAGAAATATTTTTTGTTAAATGATAAATAAATGATGGCTCAGCTGGTCCCGCATGAAAATTTTCACATATAAAATGGATATGTGAGGAGTTTTCACACTTACAGAATAGAAAATGGACATTTTTGATCCTGGCATGTATAAAATTAAGGCATATTTTTGATTATATAAAACGACCTCATCAATGTTCCTTATCTGATACTGGAAAGCTCATCCGGATGCGGGGGAAGGGCACTGAAAAACAAAAAAAAATGGGAAAAAACTGCCGACGCACTACCCATCTCACGAAACACACCACAACAAACAGGGACCATTCCCACCCCCCCCCCCACACCCCCCGCACAAAAACAAAAATAACACTATATATTTTATTTAAAAGAAAGAATATATATCATTTTTTTTCCCGCAAAAAAGACACACCAAAACAAAAAAACACCTTTTTAAAACCCCGCCCTGCGCCGCTTTTATAAAAAAAATAACACAAGGTTGAGTGTTAAAAATCCACAATCACTATATCTATACAGGCAGAACGGTAGTTTTCGGGGTAGAACCATCTGTGTTAAGCGCCACGGTCCCCAAATTTCGACAGAATGCAAATAACTATTAAATGATGTACACCGTGTCCAATATACTCTCATATACTTTTTCCTTGCATTGGTGTCGTGCAACTACTCCAAATTCTTCACGTATGTGTTGGTGTAGTTTTGCACTATGTTTATGCAAACGCTTTTAGGTTATGTCCGATTTTTTTCATTCAGTGTTTATCTTTTACCAAGGAGTTTCGGGCTGTGGTGATAAAAAAGTTTTTGCAAGGCCCGGGCGCTATTTTCAGAAATTTGAAAAACCTCAGAGTAAAGCGGGATTTTGTGTACCGAGCCATCCGAAGGTACCGTGACACCTGCTCGTTGGATGACCGGAAGAGATCCGGTCGTACTCGTACGGTGCGGACTGCACGAGTTGTTAAAGTGGTCAGGGAACGGATTAGACGAAAATCACAGCGCTCTGTACGTAAAATGGCCGCAGATCTGAATGTTTCGAGATCGTCAATGCACAATATACTGCAAAATGACCTCGGATTCCAAGCTTTCAAGAAACATAAGGTTCACGGAGTTTCGGAACCTTCCAAGCTGAAACGACTCGAAAGAGCATGTCTGCTTTTGTCGCGGCACGGTGGGGAAGAATTTATCTTTTCCGACGAAAAGTTATTAGTCTTGCAACAATCCCACCATGTCCAGAACGACAGATTGTGGGCACTCTCTTCAAAAACTGTTCCAGAGAGTGATAGGAATATTCCACGGTTCCAAAGTGCTGCGTCAGTGATGGTTTGGGGAGGAATTTGCAAGCGAGGCAAATTACCACTGGTTTTCATCGAAAAGGCGTTAAAGTGAATGCCGTATATTATAAAAAGGAAGTTTTGGAAAAAGTTGTCAAGCCATATGTACAAGAGATGTTTGGAGAGGATCACTATGTGTTTCAGCAGGATGGAGCGCCATCGCATACAGCAAACCTCGTTCAGGGCTGGTGCCGAGAAAATTTGACCGTCTTTTTGGACAACAATGAATGCCCTCCCAGTTCACCAGATCTGAATCTCTTGGATTATTTCGTATGGTCATACATGCTGGCGAAGGTAAATGACCATAGGGCGTCTAATATGAACCAATTCAAAACCGTAATCAAACGAATTTGGGACGAAATGCCGATGGAAGTCGTGGCCGCCTGTGACGGTTTCGAAAAAACGTCTGGAGCTGGTCAAAAAGGCTAAAGGCGGTGTTATTCCAAAACATATGCTGTAGTTGATCAGTATTATATTGCAATATTATGGGTAAAGTAATCAATAAAATCTGGATAATCGATTTGAAATAAATAGAGTTTTATTTTGTATGAGAATATATTGGACACGGTGTATCCAAAAATTTTCCTTTCAATTTAATTTTTAAATATTATAATAATAATTTATAAAAATATTATATTTTTTTTTTTACCACGACCCCCCCCCCCCCCCAAAACCCCACCCTCCTGATTTTCCATTTTTTACCATCTTTAATAAACAAAAATTACTTAAAATTATATTTAATTATTAAAAAAAAAAAAAAAGGATGGTAGCAACACCCCCCCCCCCCCCATTTATTCCCTTCACACAAAAACCCCCCCCAAAAAAAACCTTTTTACTGTTGGTAATGTCCCTTCAAATCCCACACCATTTTTAAATTTGTTTCTTTTCCCTTTTTCCATGGGAATCAAATTATTTTGAGAAAGTTTTTGAAATTGAAAGTGAATTGTCACAGCATGTGGCTGCAAAGTATCAGAGCAGCTATCACAGCGAATAAATCTTTAAGCTATTTTAAATACGAGCATGAGTTTAAATTCGACTTTTAAACATTTGGTGAAATTATCAAGGGTTTATTTAATTCCTGCACAAAAATTATCGTTTAAATTGATGACCAATAAACATAATGATTTTTATACAGTTACATGTTCTTGATAAAAAAAAATCATGTATGTACTTGTAAATAAAATTAATATTGTTAACAGTTCCTCAACTATCTTTCACGCCATAAAGATAGTGGCCCTCTCAACCATCGTAGCAACCGTGGCCGTATCATCATTCAATCCAAACGGCCCATTTCAGGGCCACCAAATGCTTTCTAAAGAGTTAACAATAGAATTTTCTCATATACTTACTTTCTAATGCTGGTCTATCAACATCCGCGCTATTGTGACCTAGACTAGTCTTCAAATGAAAATACTAGGGTCAAATGAAAATTTGATAAATAGCAACCGTCACGAATAATTGAAACTCTTTGAACGCTAATAACTTAATCATTTCTCGATAGATTTCCGAGAATATAGCTTCAGTTAGTTGGAGATTTGTCAAGTTAATGCTTGAAAATAACATTAATAATTCCCTATCACACATTCAATTATCTATAACGCGACAAGGATAATGTTCACCAGCTGGTCGATAATATCAACACTATCACCACACTCAAATTAAAAGAATGATATTTTTCATGTGCGTAAAACACATAGACTGTGGTGCAAAATTGATCGGAAGCATTTGATAGCTTCGTGAATTCGCTCGTAAAACTTGAATTATTATCACCTTCCATTTTAATGCTTTTCAATATTCGTTTTCCTTTGATACATTCATTTTCACTATTAAAAATTATCTGCAATGTTTGGTTTTTTTGTGAAAAATTGTTTTGAACAATATCTTGCAAAACAGTGTGCATAAGTCACCGGACAACCATAGAAATTGTAACAAAAACAAACGATAATAATTATCAAACTAGTTTGAGTGTATGAGTTAATGCAGAGACGATTTTTGATTTCACTAATACTACTGCAAAACACTTATTAGCAAATTTACAATGTTATTTTACTTCGGAAACGGTTCGGAAGATTGCTGAATCCCTTGGTATTCCTAAGTCTACGGTATCGGACATCATCTCCCGACAAAAATTACCGGCAGCATTGAAAATCGTCGCAGATGTGGTCGTCCCCCGGTTCTGTCACAGCAAAACAAACGGTATTTGGCACAAGCTGTCAAAAAAGATCCGTTCATTAGTGGCGGTAAGTTGGCAGCCGATCTGGAACCCATCGTCGGCAAAATTGTAAGTCGGTTCACCATCAGTAGAGCCTTGAACGAAATAGGGATCAAGAGTCGCACGCCTAGGGAAAAACCATTCATCCGTGAGCAGAACAGAGTGAAGCGTTTGGTCTACGCCAAGCAGCATGTTAACAAGCCGATGTCGTTCTGGAAAAAAGTATTATGGACAGATGACAGTAAGTTCAACGTCAGAGCTTCAGATGGCCGTGTTAGAGTTTGGAGAACTGATGGGACCGCTCTAGAAAGAAAAAATATGCGTGGAACTGTGAAACATGGCGTTGGATCAGTTATGGTATGGGGTGGTATGTTCTATGCTGGAGTGGCCACCATGGAATTCATCGAAGGGATAATGTTCAAGGAAGACTACAGGGATATCCTGGAACGTAACATCTCAAAATCTACCAGGAAATATCGACTGGGCAGCAACTTTGTATTTATGCACGACAATGACCCCAAGCACAAGTCGAAGCTTGTGACAGGCCGGGAAAAACATAACCGTGCTGGATCACCCTCCCCAAAGCCCAGATTTAAACCCAATCGAGCATCTATGGGATGAAATTGGACCAGAACTGCAAAAGAAACATATTTCCAACAGAAAGCAATTAATGCGGGAGATTGAAGCTGTATGGAACACTCTTCGTCCAGAAGCAACGCAAAACTTGGTCGAATCTATGGCAGAAGTGATCAAGTACAAAGGAGGACATACACATTATTGAAACATACAAATTATTTAATTATTAAATCGAAAAATGTAATTTCTTCATCTTGTCCGATCATTTTCGCACCTTATTTTAACAAATGAATCTTTTTTATTTATTTAATTTTGTTTATGAAATATTATAATGTTTTTAAAATTAAAATGCCAAAAATCTAATCTCAAAAAAGAAAAATAAACTAATAAACAATTGAACATATTTTATTTCTGAATTTTATCACCTACTTTACCAAAATGATATTCTTGTCCGATCAATTTTGCACCACAGTGTAGATTATACGCGTGGGAAGAAAATTCACATTTTATGTGCAGACAATAAAAATTATGTGTACTAGTGAATAACATTATGCGTAGATTAGAATGTGAGTGCATCATGCATAGAAAACAGACGCTAAACAGAAGCAAAAACGCGCCCAGGCGGAGGAGACATCTGTCCATAATTACTAGCATGTCAAAAGATGGCGACGGACATCCGTCTCATGCCACACGACATCGACATGGTGCTCTGACGTGTTATAGTGCCACACCTCCGCCATTCCAGTGGGCGTCAAGCTTAAGCTAAAAACGTGACAAAATGGTGCAGTTGCCAGATATACTTTCAGAACTTGTTTTATCTTCTGGAACTGTTCAGAGGTAAATAATTATTGTTTGATTTTTGTTTACTAAATAATACGAAAATGTATTATTTTTTTATACAGCATTAATTCTACACCGCTACATCCCTGAAAAGCTCGAGAATATAGCAAAAGATGAACTAAAGGGTGTTGCGATCGAAATTTGGTCGACTTAGACTTGACGCATTTCCTTTCATCGTGCATTAACAAATTTTGCACACCCCTCATTTTGAAGATGTGTGCGTGAAGTATCATGCCTCAATTTTGATTTTGAGATTAGCACTTCAGTTATCAAAATGTCGTCGAAGGAAGAGAAGCAACGCATCAAAATTTTGCACGTGCATGGCGAAAATCCAAACCACTCTCACGCCAAGTTGGCGAAATTGTTGAATGTGGCTAAATCAACTGTTATCAACGTATTGAAAGTGTACGGTGAACGTTTATCAACAGCCAGGAAAGCTGGATCGGGGTGAAATCGAAAGCCGGAGGCCACAGCGACGATAAAAAGAGTTGCCCGCTGTTTCGAGCGGATCCCCAACCTCTCCGTCTGAGATGTTGCAAAGAAGCTGGGAGTGGCGCCTTCAACCGTGGGTAGAGCTAAAAACTACAAGGTACAGCCCAATGGAGTTATGCGCAAAGGTGACGCAGGACTACGCAGCAATCGATGGACGATGGTTGAGAGGGCCACTATCTCTAACGCGTAGAAGATAGTAATGGATCTGTTGGTTCATTGGTTGTTCAACGCGCTTTGCCATTTACTCCGGGACACGGCGTTTACAGCAATGCCATGTTCAGCCGGGGCGCGGTAATGGAAATTTCAAACAGCACAAGAGAAAAATTCATCCAAACGAACTCTTCAGTTGGCAAACTAATTTGGTCGTCCTGAAAAGGGCGGGTTTAGTTGACGGGGGAGAATTAGTTCGCGATTGAACTTGGGCTTGTCTCGTTGTCACGGGCGGCTTTTTCCCGCCAACTTGTAGGCTTCAGCAGCCATGTTTCTCGCAGCGAGGTTGATGGGAGCATCGGCTAACTGCACCAACGCCGCTCTGGGCAGCGACTTCTCGTCAGTGCTGCCGCTAACTACGATCCAACTGCAGATCCTACTCTGCAGAGCTCCACAACCACCGCAAAACTAAATCAAAATGCAAAAGTGTACCCCTTATATAACATTCATGGCTGCCTAGGAGACTTTCTTTACCTTAATATGAAGTCGGTGCGCGGAAAGTACTGTGCATTTGGTAAATTTACTATGAAAAATCGATATTAAAAGACATCACTTCATATTTGCGTTGATTTTGTTAGTTGCATGTTAAAAATCAATAGTTTGAAATATTTAAATCGAAGCGTAGAAAATGTTCCGATCGATTGGTGCAAACATTTTGGAAATCAATCGTGGAATGACTTAGTTATTAACGTTCAAAACCTATATATTTTTCGTGACGCTCCAAATTTTCGCAATTCGAACGTGTACCCCAGTATTGAAAACACAGACGTAGTCCTACGTCAAAAACGAGTTGGACTGTCGACTTACAAGACAGTGGTGACTCCAAATCGCGACGATAAACAAAACACGTCGGCCAAAGCACGATCGCGAAAGTTGTACACGACGATGCTGACGAAGTTTGATTGCGTGGTGCAGGACGATGAAACTTACGTCAAGGCAGACTTTGAACAGCTTCCAGGATAAGAATTTCATACGGCAACCGGACGGGTAAAGGTGGCAGATATTTTCAAGCACATTAAACTGTCAAAGTCCGCGAAGAAATATCTGGTGTGGTGGGCCATCTGTACCTGTGGCTTGAAGAGCAACGTTTACATTGCGACGGGAACCGTCAACCAGGAACTTTATCTGAGCGAGTGCCTACAAAAACGTCTACTGTCTTTCCTGAGGCGACACCATTTTTCCGCTCTATTTTGGCTGGGTTTGGCATCTTGCCATTACGGAAAAAAGGCCATGGAGTGATATGCTGCCAACAACGTTCAAGTGGTGCCCAAGGACAAGAACCCTCCCAACACGCCAGAGCTCCGCCCAATCGAACAATATTGGGTCATCGTCAAGCGGAACCTTAAGAAGACTCAAAAAGCTGTTGTGAGCGAGAAACAGTTCAAGGCAAACTGGCGTTCTGCGGCGAATAAAGTGGACCTGGAAACTGTACAAAATCTTATGGCAGGTGTTAAACAAAAGACCCGGCAATTTGCATTCGGTGAAAAGGAAGCTTAGCTGAATATTTCTCCTGTATTCTGTGTTAACTGAACTTGAAAAAGAAAAAGAATTTGACTTATTAATAAAACTTTGATCGACTCACACACATTACTGTTTGACCAAATTTTGATCGGAACACCCTTTAGTTGACGATTTGCAAGCATCCGGCTGGCTTTGCGAGTAAAACGCATTGTTTTATGTGTCACTGACTGGCGGATGAAAAATGTAAGATTTGGGGATTTTCTTTTATATATAATCATCAAGGGGTTATATACCTTTTTTGTCGAAAAAAATAGGGAAGTTTGGATTTTTTTCTAGGTATATAGCAATCTTTTTATTACATGAATGATTTTATTTTCTGACCGTACAGTCTGTTGACAATATGCAAAAATTTGTGAAAACATGTTAAATAGTTTTTAAGGGGTGGCTGTTTCCCTTAAACCCCTTTTTTTGGAAGAGCCATGCGGTGATAACTCCCCAGGTCGAACAGGTCAACTGAAACCATAAAAACAAAAAATAAAGTCATTAGTTTAGAGTAATTCCGTGTATCTGAACGTCATATCATATCTTTTTATAATTGAGTTTTTTGGTCGCTAGATGTTCTACTAAAAAATTCATTTCGGCGAAATAAAAATTTGTGCATGAAAAATAGATCGTTATAAATTCATTACGAACATTTTAAATTTTTTTTAAGAAAATCGGTTCAGTAGTTTTTTGCCAATCCATATCACCGCAAAGTCATTTTGCAAAAAACACCATATCGAGATATTCACGTATAAAGTTTCCGCTCCGGTTTGGGGCCGGGACAAGGCGCGCGGCTAGGAGCGCTGTAACTTTCTTTCTACTGCTCAAATCTCAATGAAAATTTGAGAAAATGTTTTCAAGGAGTTGTTCTTCAAGATAAAGCAATAATTTGTTTTTAGATTGTTTGAAAATGAAAAAGGTATATAAGCCCTTAAATCGGCACTTTATTTATTTCCGAGTTTATTTCAGGGATTGGATTTGATTTCGGTGTCTTAAGTCTACGTGGTTGTGCAGTGAGGACCAAGACGGCGGTCTTTTATGTCTATCTGTGTCTATTATCTATTTATATGTCTATTCAACAAATAAACAATGCAAAAGAAGTTTTGATATAATTTTAAGTAATGCTATCATTTGATTGCAATTGTTGGCTATTGCTGCAAATGCTGCCATGGAATAATTTAAAAAATTAAATGGAAACTATCAATTATAAATCCTTTGAATATCTCTTCACAATTGTTAAAATGACAATAAAAATCAAAACAGCTGCTAATAAAATCTATCTTCCAGAATAAACCAGATTTTATTAGCGCCATATTTGATGTGTTTTGCACATAAATATTATATGCCGATTTTTATGAGTGCACTGCCAGCACAGCCATTGCCATTTCAACATACCAACATTTAAACCCTTTCTAGGGCCGTCAAATGATTTCTTAAAAGCAAATCATAGAATTTTCTAACATACTTACTTATCTATGTCGATCCATCGTCCCATTAGAACAGCACATTCGTTACAATGTTGCTCTAGGAAACAAACGAAACTAATCTAACATGTTGGACCAAAACGCATCAAACAGTTTATCTTAGTCTACATCAACCGGTCGCGTTTTATACACAACCCCACTGATTTTTGGCAAGGTTTCGCTCATTCCAATCGATTAATTTCGCCTCTATTCCAATACAAGCTGATTAAAAATAATAACAATAACATCCATTACACATGGCTACGAAGTCCTTCGTCAACTTTGCGTACAACCCCATTGGGCTGTCCCTTGTAGTTTTTTTTTCGATGCTATGACGTACATAAATGTGTAAACAAAAGGAGGCAGCTAGAATAATTTCAAAAATTTTATTCAATTCAGAATGACCGTTAACATTAGGTGTGCTTATAATTTCTGAAACAGTCTATAATTGAAATAAAAATGCAACAATTTTGTAAATTTTCCAATCGAATGGTGTATGAATAAAGTAATTCTGTTCAGTTTAAGGGAAGTTAGTAGTTTTAAAAACCGGTCACTTTAGCGAAACGCTCCCAATTTTCATTATTTTGATATGGCACCTAGTATAGGAAAGAAAAACTTAGTTCTACGTTGAAAGTGTTTTTGGAAATAAAATTTTCCATGGATTTTTAAAACTTTAAAATTTGTACCAATCCGCAGTTTTTAGTTAAGGCTGCTCTAAAACTTCATTAATTTTTACCAATCGACAGTTTTGGATTCACACTGCTCTAATTTTCTCCAGTGGGCGAATACTGCTTGTACGTCAACTTAAAGCAAATAAGTAACATCCATCGCAGTGAGCGTTGGATGGGTTCGAAAAAATGCACTAATTAGCCCCAGCAATGACTGAACGAATATACCTTTCATCCTTTCCAATTTTATTTAGAAAAAATAAAAACTATTCTTCCAAGCTTCCCAAAAAAGTTCGAATAGTACAACTCGTAAAATTGCCGGTAAATCCCAGCAGAGCAGAGGAAGCATAAACTTTATGGGAACCAGCTCGGACAAAAACGAGCCTGGTAACTAACGATTCAACAAGTTTGGGGTTTCGGTACACTTTTTTTCCCGCTTCGTCTTCTTCTGGTTGCCACTCTTTACTTTCGGAAAAGAGAGCTAAATAAATACCTGGTTGGGTGAACAAGGAGAAAAGCCAGCCCGGTTTGCATTTTTTGAATAGCAACACGTACTTACACACATTTGTACCGGGTTTATTCAATTCCCGTGCGCTGGTTGTTTGCGAATGTTAATGTTTAGTCAGCATTTACATTGCCAGCTGGTTGGTAAAAGTTGCCAAATGCAAGTACCGATGGCACAATTGTAAGGATTTTTTTTCCCCATATGGTTTGCTTGCATCGCTATGAAATGCTTTCATGTGCAGTGTGCTACGTGCTTTTGACAGAATTCCAAAAACCATGTTAGCTTTGCTTACACTCAGATTTACACGCCAACTTGCATTATCCTAACTTTCCGGACCTCGGTTGCAATGTTTGACTGCCATTAAAATGCAACTCCAACTTGTCAAAATTACCATTTCCGTTTGTTATACTTTCACCGAATCTGAATGAATCATTCATTTCGTTTCTGTACAAAGATAATTGAAATTCATCATTTCTCTTGTTGCCCGGAGAGCGATAATCCGAGACGTACCCCCGCCATCCTTATTTTCCACCCCGTCCAGAAGGGAACTGAGCTCCAGAAGCGCGTCACACGTACTATCGCGAATAATAAATTCAGCTGAAATATTACACACTGTCAGAAGTGCTTATAGCCAAGTTTCGGTATTAAATTGTAGAACCACGCTGCGCTGCCGTCGCTCGGTACGTTCTCTCGAGCAGCCCAGGACTTCTTCGCGCTTCGGGATCGGGCAACTTGGAAGCAACACACAACTCCCTGTTGTGAGAATAAGATGCCTTTTAAAATTATTAAGGCGTAAGAAAAATGAATATTCAAAAGCGAAGACGCTTCTTGCCCTGCGGAGCACCGAGCTATTGGAACGGATGGTGGTGAGCGTGCGGAGTATCTCGCGCTAGACAATACACGGTGGGGTGAATTTTCTTGTGCAGCTATAGGAGCAATGCAACATAAGATTGTGCAATTTCAGCCACCTACGTGCATTATGCATTCGGGTGGATTTGGAAACGAGCGTGAGAGGTAATCAGTCTATGTTGGGGTAGATTGCGCTTCGAGCATCGCCGTTTTCGTCTTCGTCAAGATGCGTGGATTATGTGGTATCCACGAGTGGATGAAAGGATGAACGATTGGGGTGAGTTAAACTTGTATGTGAGGTGCATTGTAGAAGTGTGGTGGAAGATTATAATTGTGGAACAGGAACATGATTAAAGAACACGTTCGAGTAACTTCTGCAAACTTCGATGTGCATCGGAGAGAGAGAACATACGTAATTGTCGGTAACAGGATGATGATGATGATGATGAGGGTTGATGGTTGATGATACGGAACATAAGAGGAACGCTGGGTATACCGACTGAGTCATGAGTTCTTAGCCCCAATGACTGGTTT
Organism: Aedes koreicus; assembly: GCA_024533555.2. Taxonomy (NCBI): domain Eukaryota; kingdom Metazoa; phylum Arthropoda; class Insecta; order Diptera; family Culicidae; genus Aedes; species Aedes koreicus. Next base: position 53,366 of record JAHHFK020005585.1, on the reverse strand, counting down.
TCCGAGGGATACACAATACCCCGGACTGGTGCGTTGGATTGGCATTAAAAGCAAAATACTTTATGAAATAATTAATGCAATTATTAAACTTTGGAGTTGTAGTGATAATTATGAAATTTTCATTGCTGTTCTCAACGTACGCGATAGTTGTTATATTAGGATATCGTATCACGGGCTTCTCTTTCAGAAGAAATCACTTCACAGAACATAGTAGTAGATAGTAAAAAAACATCGATTTATTTTCCGTTTTATTGCCTACTGTTGGTTGCTGATCTTATCGCTACTAGAATGTACTATCGAATGAACAAAAGATGTGAAAAAAGCCTTGATAACGCAAATTTGCCTAACAATAGGATATACAAATTCGTAAGCAGATTCTTATCTGCGATCTTCTCTTCAAGTTGGATATGGATTCTAATAAGTAATTTAAATTCAAATTGAAAATGATCTAAAAACTAGAAGTGGCCAATCTGGACTATATCAATAGAACTGAAAATTTAATTAATAGTCCTTGATATGGACATTAGAATATACACTACCAGTCACTTGTATCGACTCATTTAAATCGTGATAAATTCATAACATTATAACTCTAAATGCTGATAACCTAGAAAGTTCGATCCTTCAGCAAATGTGTTCAGAATGTCAAGAGCTTTTGGAAGGTGCAGAGTATGGTTCGGAATTTCGTCCCAACGTGGCGTTTGTGGACATGTAAAAGAGAGCATTTTTGAAAGATTTTATATAGCAATCCAGACCTTCTAGAAAGTTCGAACCTTAAGGAAAATTGCGCAAGGACTTTCAGAAAATGAAGAGTTGGTTCGAAATTTGGCCTCTACATGGCGGTAGTGGTCATGGAAAAGATATCATTTTTTAACGAGTTTATGTCCACATCACCTAGAAAGTTCACATTGAGTTTTTTCAGAAGTTCAAGGTTTTTCCTAAGGTGAAGAGGATTGTTTGGAATTCGGGCACTATGTGGCGGTAGTGCTCATGAAAAACAGAGCATATTCATCTGAAAGATCGTACCTTCAGGAAAGTTGTTTATAAGGTCAAGAACTTCCAGAAAGTTGACAGTATGGTTCGAAATTCAGTCACTACGTGGCGCTAGGGGGCGTAGAAAAAAGAGTACTTTATATCGAGTTTGTATAATGATCCCGACACCCTAGAAAGTTCGAACCTTTAGCAAAGATGTTCAAAAAGGCAAGGACTTTCGAGAAGTGGAGGGTATGAATCAGAATTTGGTTACAACGTGGCACTAGTGGGCGTGGAACATAGAGAATTTCTGAGTGAGTCCATCTCGTGATACTGATAACCTAGAAAATTGTATTGGTCTTTGTTTCTATATTCGGCAAATGCTTGGAATCCGGAAATATTCGAAACGATGAGCAACTATAAGAAATCAATAGAATATTTATCTGGTGGTCGAAAACAAGAGGATTTTTGCAAGAACACATATTTAAGTCCATGCTCTTCCGTAACTCTCTCTTGTTTTGGATTGGCACGACACTTGCAGGTAGCGAGAGGCGTCTAATCATCCTGAAAAGTTTTAAATCACTTAAACATTGTGTGAATCTAAAGTTTAGAATCACTCGGATATAAAGTGAATCACCATTGCATCACTTGAATGTGTGGTGAGTATGTCTTGACAAAATTGAAATCACCTAAAAATGTGAAGTGAATCAGTCCTGAAAAGTTTGGATTCATTTCAATACATAGAGATCGATATCTGCGAAGCATGATATCACTAGAATATCATGTAGGTGAACGCTATTTTTTTATAAATCGAATCCTTGATGTTTGAAACCACTGGAATATAACGTAAGTCAGTCTTAAATAGTGTAGAATGACTTTAAAACGAAGTAAACATTAACATTTTAAAATCTCTCAAACAATGATGAATTAGTCTTAAGGGGTGGAACGGTCAAAAATTGGTCAAACATGATTTAGTGCACACTGATAAGTTTATAATATAAATGATCAATCATTATTTCTTTTTGAAGTTTATCGTCTACAAAACACAGCAAAATTATTTGATTAGGTCTCCGAATTTCCAAATGCGAATTTTCGGGCTTTACGTTTCACACCTTTCATCAAGTTTTGTTCCGCTGTTATATCCACCTTATTTGATGCCAAACGCCAATTTGCCTTGAACTCTTTTTCACTTCCAACTGTTTTTTTAGTTGTCTTGAGGTTTCTCTTAACGATTGCCCAATATTTTTCAATTGCGCGTAGTTCCGGCGAGTTTGGAGGGTTTTTCTCCTTGGATACGATTTGCGCACTATTGACGGTATACCATTCTTGAACCATTTTTCCGTAGTGGCAAGAAGCGAGGTCTGGCCAAAACAGCACGGAACAACTATATTTCTTCAAGAAATGCAATAAGCGATTTTGCAAGCATTCCTTTAAATAAATAGCTTGGTTGACAGTGCCAGTTGTCGCGAAACTTTTGCTTTCTAGCGCAAAGGTGCAAATCGCCTGCTAAACCATTCGGGAACTTTGACATTTTTTTCTGCTATAACTTATCTTGAATCTTTCCTTTTCCAGTAGCCGTATAAAACTCTTGACCTGGGAGCTGCCTGAAGTCAGCCTAGAGGTATGTTTCATCGTCCATTACGACGCAATCAAACTTGGTCAACAAACTCATATACAACTTACGCGCTCTTTCTTTGGCTGTTGTGTTTTGCTTATCATCTCGATTCGGTATCACTGTCACATTATATGTTGACAGTCCGGCTCGTTTCTTTTCTCTTTGCACTGTTGTGTGGGACTTTGCAAATCTGTTTTCGATCTCTCTGATGGAAAGGTGGGGATTGCGTTTGAAAATGCTGACCACTATTCTTCCGGTCGCTACTGGTTTCGGTTTCTTCTTAATTCCGGCTTTATGGCAATCGTCAGACGTTTTCCGAAAACTTTTATATTCGTCACGGTTGATTTGGCTATAGTAAGTGATTTTGCCAAGTCGGCGTGGGAATAATTTGAATTCTGCTTAAGCGCGTGCACAATTTTGATACGCTGCTCTTCTTTCTTCGATGCCATTTTGACAACTGAATAGAAAATGGCAAACACAAAATAGAGTCAGCATTCCGTACGCATACATCTACAACATGGGAGGTGATCAAGTTTTTAAATGCACGATTCAAAAAACTACGTCATATATGAGTCGACCAAGTTTTGACCGTTCCACCCTTTATATCACTTGAAAAAAGGGAATTTGACCTGAAAAGTTTAAATTCCTTGAACATGAAGGTAATCAGCTCAGGAAAGCTTGAAATGACTTTAATATCAGCCATGTAAAGTTTAGAGTGAGTGAGTCAACCTTAAATCTCTTGAACACTAAGTTCTTTAGTTCTGAAGAATTTGGAATCTGCCCTGGAATGCTTAAAACTACTTGAATATGAAGTATGCTAGTCATGGAAAAAATGGAACCACTTAAATTTGATGCAACACATACTGAGTATTCAAGTTAGTAAGTTCTCAAAAATCTGGAATCACACTCTTGACTATAAAGGGAGTGAAACCTGAGAAGTTAAGAATTTCTTAAATATGAAGTTAGTCAGCTGTGAAAAACTTGAAAACATTTTCATATGAAGTGAATCAGCCATGCAAAGAGATAGTTTTACATGATAATGAAGTGAGTTAATCTTGAATCACTGGATTACTTTGCTATTTTTTTCTCAAGAATTTTAAATCAGCCCTGAAGTTCTTGAAACTACTTGTGTGAATGATTGGAACAATTTGAATATGAAGTGAATTAATCCTTACATGTTCGAAATAACTTTAAGGGTAATGCCTGTAAAATGTGGAATCATATGTACGCAGTTTGAAAAAACAAACATGTAATTTTCTGAGTTTTCTAATGCATATAAAGGAAATGCTAGATTTGGCAGACATTAATGGGATATTTCATGTGAATTTAAGCCAGATAACGCCTGAATCTAGTCTGTTGTATGAAAGATTGCAAACATTGTTGTATGGCGCATGAAAGATTGCTAACGATTTCGTTGTGTACGCTTCCGTTGGCTTGGCATTAAACGAAATTTTACGCATGTTGTTGGAAATTTTACGCGCTTGTTAAAATTTTTTTTTTTTCTGTGTAGTTCGTCTGAATCACAATATAACTCGTTTAAAAAATGTTCTCTTTAACATGCACTCTAGTGCAACGTAGTGGATGAATTCAACGAAATACTCTCCATCTTCTGGAAGCCCTTGACTTCCATAACAACTTAGCAGAATTCAACAGTTCTGCATGTAATCAAGGTTTCAAGATATAGTTTCGTAAATTCTACTGTACTTTTGACTGGTAATGTATAAAATAACAAATCCTCGACTTTAATGGATTGAAAAATAAGTCGAATCAAATTTTTCGTATTTGAAGCTGTAGTTATCACACGCATAATTACTCACCAAAATTAAACCGATTCTCGGATTGTCTTAAAAAATTAATTTTATTCAATTTCATCTACCATCCCGAATGCCCACTTCTTCCTTTTCACTCGACCCATAAAATTTTGTACAACAAATTTTCCCAGTATTTTTGTTATTTTTACCCAAATTTTCTTCAATTCCTGCTCTGTTTTAATAGTTTTGGCATGTATGCAAAGTTCCGTCTTCATAATCGCCCTGAATTTTTCAATTGGGTTCCGGTGAATCTGTTCGGGTTCATTTTTCTTGGTAAAAAGCTGACTCCGTTGCCTCGGTAACACTCCAACGCATTTCGAGCGTAGTGGCAGGATGCTGGATCAGGCCAGAACAGAATTGATTCTTCGTGCTTCCTTTAGAATGCCAGATTAGGAAATTCTTTCCAAGTTTCGATAATGTCTTCATCGAACTTAGACGAAATATTCTTGTCTAGCAAGTTGACGGAAGTCGGCCTTGACGTAAGTTTCGTCATCCATCACGATGCAACACGATTTGGATGTGAATCGTGTCTTGTAGACAATCACATCAAATTTGTTTCGAAAACTTAGATGTGTGCACGAGATGGTGTAATATATTAGTTGATGAGTGTGTACTGTAGTCCAATAGTAGTTCATATAAAAAAAATCAAATTGAGAATCATTAAAGAGATTTGAAACCGTGGCCGACCGTGTGGTGGCTTCCTGTGGTAACCACACAGCTACAATAACATGTTACAGATACATTGTTAACTACCTCACAGTTTTCTCGGTTGTCGAGTCGGTACGGCAATGATCATATATGAATATGTTTTCGATCAATCGGTGAGCATCCTGTCATTTGCACACACTTGTATGGTTTTGTTTATTTCGTTAAGCGCATATAAAAGAAAAAATATGAACCGAATTTTGGCGTTGAGATCTGAACTGACGCCGACTGCGTTTTGGTATCATGTAGTAACAACTCAGCTATATTAACAAGAAGAAGTTATCAGAATATAGACCCTACGGTTGCTTCGTTTTTCGAGGCACTAACCCAAGCAGAACATAGTTAGTTGCAGCAATTTGATTATGACTAAAACAAGTCACATTACGTTATCTCAACCGAATAACAACGAGTGTGTTACTAGGGAAGGGTTACAGCGATGGCTTTGTTTTCCCTGAATCTGTGAGCAGTCAGTCGGTTTAATTCACTCGTATGGCTTCGTTTATTTCATAAAACGCTTTGTGGATGAAAATCTCGTTTTCCGAATCATGCATATGATTGAAAAAAGTGCAACATTTGCCACCTTTTCAACTTTTGGGTGTAGAAACGCCAAAGGCTCCCAGCTGTCATGTTTCGTTCCGTTAAAGTCTGTTTGTGTTCGTTTTTAGACACAGCTTAAAGGTCTTGAGGTCCGTTCAGCGTGATCACAATACTGATGAAACTAATGAATTTTCAAAGACGCGTAACATTTCTTCTCATTCCATTGCAAGCCAAGGTAAGACTACACAACGAAATTATATGTAATCTTTCATACAATAGATTTAATTTGTAAGATAACGTATACATTAAAAAAAACTGAACTGATTTAACCTTTTTTACGCGATTACTCCACCATCGCCCAGTGGGCAAAAATGGATCCAAAATCGCATTAATTTTGACGTCGCAGGGTAGGAGTCCTGAACCATAGCTTATCTTATGGGAAAAAATGCGGGAATCGAATGGTGTTGGTTTCATTTAAGTTTCATTTAGGTTGAACACAGTGAGTGTCCCATTTTGCCCATTTCTCCCCTCATTTTGGATGCAAACTAGAATTATTACCCAACAACTAAACTTCGTGCTACTATATTGAACCCAAATGTTCTGTAAATTTGCTGGAAAAGCTGAAGATCTAAATGGAACCAGTTTTACTTTGATCGGATGCCAGGAAGTGGTCCATTTTACCCGATTACCCTTCATACATGCATAAACTCATCTACCATGCGGTTCTGAAGATCGACGCTAGCAATATAATTCTCACTTGCACTGTACTTATGTAAAAACGTCCGGAAAATCGAATGGTGATGGTTTCGTTTAGGGTTAACCTCAGGAAAGGGCCCACTTTACCCGATTCTCCTCTCATACTTGAAAAATAACTCATATACCATGCGGCTTGTAAGATTTTTATTTTGACATTAGATTTATTCTAAGATTTTCCACCTCATTACTAAGATAAAGATTGGAAAAAAAAAGTTCATTCAAATGTACATCGACCACAAAAGTTTGCTCTACAACGTATCATTGTCTTCACTTCCTTCAGAATCTGTATGACTGTGGTCAGCATCATCTACAGTCGCTTTATTATTTACGTAATAATATTCTAGCTGCTTAGAAAAGTCATTTGGAGTTTGTTTCCAGATGTGACATCTTTGGATCTGACCATGCCAAAGATAGCCGCATCATATCCAGAAAGTTATCTTCACGTGAAGTTTTCCATGCAAGAAAAGGACGCGCATGCTTGTACCTTTAGTGGCACCTCTCTCCAGACTGCTCATCGATGAAATTCATGGGCTATTGAAAAAGTAAATATGTTTTATTAAAAGTGCTATGAAAGCAGTTTAAATCAACTTCATATCTATGACAGATAGTTTCAAAATTATGTTTTAAGGGACTGAAGATAAAATTGTTGAACATGTTTACAGGTTTTAGATGCATTCATAATAATGATGGTTTACCAGTTTGTTTATGAGATCTGGTAGATGTTTATACTTGTGTACAGATGGAGGTAGTCGTTTCACATAGTTGAGTTCTGTCATGATGAGATCCTCCATTTTGTCGTACAACTGCTTGACCTTTCGAGCATCGAGCTGCTTTGAAGAAACGGCTAAGCTGCTAATCAATCTCACATGATTGGCCAGTTCTTCCGAAATACCGAGAATTTCGGCGAACTTTTTCGGATCTGCTAAAAGAAGTCGCGCAATGTTGCCGGTGTTGCTGCTACCGCTGCACCCTGAGACACTTTGTGTCCGCCGGATATAGCCAATCCAGCATTTAAAACATACTCTCGCTTCTGGGGAAAGGCTAGAACGTTGAACGGAAGCCTGGTTCCGGCAGCCCGAAAGTACTGAGCAGCCGCAGGTTAAGAAAAGGACCGGCGGCGGGGTTGCCTTTCATTTGGCACCTTGGGCCGAGCGGTTGGTCGAAGCGGCCAAACGGTGAAGAAGTACCTGGAAAAGGTGGACATTGTTATGCGGAAGCGTCAGTGGAGGCCGTCCGGTCTGAGCTGCAGGTAGTCAACAAGAAACAGCGGCATACGTTGTCTTATTAAAATTTACATGAAATATCGCGTGAGCTTATGCCAAATCCTACACTCCCAATCATCGTTATAACGAATTTGAATACATGACAGATTATAGGAATTCCAGATATATAAAAAGAAACATATAACCAATTTTGGACTTGCAATTTAAAATATTTTTAGCATTAGCATTAGCATTAGCATTGACGTTTGCACACGTCGTGGATGGAGCTACGATGAGGTATAATTCGTTGAAGACACTGCATGTCACCGTGAGGTGGAGCCAATTACTGCTACGTTTCTCCACGCAGTAATCTCCACAAAGAGATTCCTCGATCGCTCACCTGGCCACGTCCATGCAACCGTTGGAGATATGGAGGGTTTTGGTATCTACCCTAAGAAGACACGGGGAACCCACGTAGCCTTCATTAGATATCAAAGGAAAAGGAAATGGATAGCCGGAGAGAATAGTGAAACAGACTGCCCTGTGTACAGAATTTTTTTTTTTATAAGGTCGATTGGAGCATCTAGTCCAAGAGGGTTAAGTGATGCTCCATTTCTCTTCAGATGGTTGGAACTTTTGCATTAACTAAAGTTCTAGCTCTTTATGGCTTATAGTTATAGCGCCATTACTCGCTCTCTGAAAAGAAAAGAGAAGAGAAGAATGTCTGGAAAGAGACGAATTTCTGAGAATATTGGAACGGTGGTAAGAGAAAACGTATCAATTTTCTTTGGTTGCAGCAACAATATTGCATTATTTCAAAGTACAAGTTGATTTGTGATTACTTATTTCTAGTTTTCGCTATCTGAATCGATGGATTCTTCTTTTCCGTAGATTTCTTCTATTTTTAATTTTACATTTTTCCTATCTAATGCAAGCCTTTCCCAATCTTCAGAGCTCATCTCTTCAAATTTATTCATGTTTTGTTGCATAATATCTATAAACGTTAAGGCAGGTCGCCCTCTTTTTTTATAGTTTTTTTTTATAGTTAGCTGCTAATTTTAGTAGGTGTGTATCATCCTTTTTGGACTTTGAGTAACAATTGATTGAGAGCACTCTTATGACAGATTTAAATCGGGTGACCCTGGCACAGTGGTTTATATTACACCTCCTACGCCAGAGTCCCGAGTTTGAATCTGACCCCGAAAATGCGAAACTGTTCAAAAAGGTATTTGAATGACAACGATGGGAGATGAACAAGCCTGAAATCACGGCAGTCAAAAATTAAATAAAAAAACTACAAGGGACAAGGGTTGTATGCAAAGTTGACGTAGGACTACGTAGCAATGTGTAATAAATGTTATTATTATTATTAATGAGCCGGTTTTTTAATAGAGGCGGGATTGATCGATTTAAAACTAGCGAAACCTTGCCAAAAATAAATTCATTGTTCTTTGTTTAGCATTTCAAGCTTATTGATTTCAGAATTAGCTTATTGCTTGCTCTAAACTTAGTGTTCTAAATGCACTTCCACAGTTATTAATTGAAAGCTTTCGATGCCAAGTGCCATTTTTGCATTAGTATGATTGTGAGGCAAGTACAATCATACGCTATGCCCGGGGAGTCGAGAAATTTTCCTTTTACGAAAAATTCTTAGACCAGACCGGGAATCGAACCAAGCCACCTCCAGCATGGTGTTGCTTTATAGCTGCTATTTTGAAGCACTCGAAACAGTCTATTGATCCGGAGTACTCAAAAAACTTGTCGAAAGTATGCCGCGTCGACTGGTAGCAGTATTGAAGGCTGGTATTTTTTGAAGTATTGAAAGTTGAAGAATGAAGTCAAACGCATAAGGTCTGTATCCACATTAATCCGGACACCTTCAAATCATTGTAACTTTTGAAATATTGCACGTAGGAATGAAAAATTTCACTGTGGTATAGCTGAGAGCCTATGATGAAAAAGATTATTATTGATGTTTACATTTCATGTTTAGTATTCAAGATGGCGACGAAAGAAAAACAAGTGCGCGAGCGAATTTTGTACGGGCGTACGGCAAATCCTGTCTTGTCAATACGGGACCTTGCAAAAACATTGGATTTGCCTAAATACACTGTTCACTGTGCTCAAATCATTGTCGGAACGTTTGACGGTGGAGAGGAAACCGAGAAGTGACAAAAACATTGGACAAAAATAGGGATGTCGCCTGGTTTTTTCCAAAAATCAAAACAACGTTTATGACTTAAGACGTATAAAGTAAAAACAGTTCCAAATCGCAACGACAAACAGAACTTGGCAGCAAAATCACGGGCTCGAGGTTTGCACTGTGAATATTTGACGAAGTTTTCATGCGTTGTTATGGACGATGAAACTTATGTTCTGGAGGATTTTAAGCAGCTTCCAGGGCTGGCTTTTTATTCTGCTTTGTCTAGAAATGCTTAAGCTGAGCATTTCAGAACGAAGAAGGCATCGAAATTTTTCAAAAAATACCTTGTGTGGCAAGCAATTTGCACGTGTGGCAAAAAGAATAAATCTTTCGTCACTACAGGCACAATCAACAAGGAGATCTATCAGAAAGAGTGTCTGCAACCCTTCATCAAAAGTCACAAAGAAAACCTTTGTTCTGGCCCGATTTGGCATCATGCCACTATGCTTAAACTGTGATGGAGTGGTACCAAGCAAATCAAGTGAACATTGTACCAAAAACCTCAAACCCGCCAAATTGCCCAGAGCTACGACCAATCGAGAGATATTGGGCTCTGATGAAGCGGAAACTCTCTGGAAAGCAGCAAGGAATCAAAGTCATCAAACACTTCGAGCAAGTTTGGACAAAGGCGGCTTCTACGATTTCTGACGAGTCCTTACAATCCCTAATGGACGGAGCTAAGCGCAAAGTTCGAAAATGTTATGCAAATACCGAATAACTATGTTTTGTCTTCACGAATTGTTAAAACACATCCCATGAATCTGAAATAAACAACTTTGACGGAAATCTAATGCGAAATTTATGTTTTATTCATGTTTTGAGGTGTCCGGATTGCTGCGGATACAGACCTTAACCATTTATTAAAAAATCAGATATATGATTAATTTTGTCAATTTTGAAATACCACTTTAGCAATAAATTATTTTATTTTGAGGAAGACTTGCACATTCCTTCATTTTACATGCTGGCGCAATTTTGTCGTGTGAAAATACTCTCTTTGCCCAGAAGAAACTTACCCTCTACGATTTATATGAGCTGAGATATTAAAAGAAATAACAACAAACAACAACATGGTTATCTATGCAAGCAGGGAGGCCATGCGAGGGTTGACACGGCCCTTCATGGGGAACGGTGTTCAGAGCCGGATCAGCGCAAGACAGGTATAGGTCATCTGAGCCTACTGTAGAAACGCCAAAGGCTCCCAGCTGTCATGTTTCGTTCTGTTAAAGCCTGCTTGTGTTCGTTTTTAGACACAGCCTAAAGGTCTTAAGGTCCGCTCTGCTTGAACACAATACAGATAAAAATAATTATTTTTAACCATTTCAGCACTCATTCCGTCCCGGAATACCTCGTGATACGGATCACATTGAATGTTACTTTCCTAAGCAAAGTTATTCAGTATATCATGGCTTTTTTATTGGCGTACAGTTTACAGTAATTTTAAGAAATTTACTTAAACTAGCGGCACGTAGTGATAAAATTCTTAATTAATAGTCACCAATGAAAAGGCCTCGATCTATTGGACCTTTTTGCCGAAGACAGAAGCCGTCTAGATGGTCTAGATGGGGGGGTTGTCTCATCCTCCCGCACCTTGGGCCGAGAGGTTAGTCGGTCGCTTGGCCGATGGATTTTACTTAAATAAGCAGCAGGAAATCACCCAGATGGAGCGGCTGAAGGTGATTTCCTGCTGCTGTGTTTCCTGTGAAGCGTGACATCACGGCCATAATGGATGACGAGACTTACTTACTTACGAGACTTAGAACCGGGAACTTAACGTTCCCCACCAAAGAGGTAAGAGCTGACGTCAAGTATATCTCCCACACTAAGCTTCCACCGAAGGTGATTCTGAGGCTGATGATCAGCGAAAAGGGAATGTCCAAGCCGCGGTTCGTTCCTTCGGGGTTTGCGGAGAACGGGGATATCTACGGTACAAAATGCGTGCTAGAAGTTGCGACCTTCACCAAGAAGTATCACGAGAAGCGGGATGTTTTCTTTTAGCTGGACCTGGCTTCGTCCCATTTTGCTCAGAGATCACTAGAGGAAATGGGCTGAACATAAACGATGTACCAAAGAGCACCATTACTACCAACGTCTCACAGCTGCGGCTGGTAGATAATTTTAGGGCGAAGCTCAAATGGAGGATCTTCTCTAATATTTTTCCGGCCAACACGGAAGAGCAGCTGATCGCCTGAGCCACGAAAGAGCTGACATCCATCTTTTCATTGGCAATGACTAAGGTTCCGGGAAACTGTAGTAAGGCTGACTGTTAGCGTGTCGACGCTTTCTTGCACACCCATCTTTTATTTTTTCTCTTTTTTTTTTTTTTCCCTCCACAAATTTATAAAAAAACAAACAACATATAAAATTAACAATATCGACGCAAGAATCATCCATCTCTTCTTTTCCACCACACCTTTTTGAAATTAATCTCCAATATAACAGAGATTATTGGGACTCTAGATAAAAGTATATAGAATGAATTTCGGATTCACAATTTGAAATATTAGAAGGATAGTTGTAAGAGAGCATGTACGGCCGTTCTTAAGGTCTGTATCCGCATTAATCCGGACACCTGCAAATCATTGTAACTTTTGAAATATTGCACGTAGGAATGAAAACTTTCACTGTGATACCACTGAGAGTCTATGATGAATAAGACTATGATTGATGTTTACATTTCATGTTTAGTATTCAAGATGGCGACGAAAGAAAAACAAGTGCGCGAGCGAATTTTGTACGGGCGTACGGCAAATCCTGATTTGTCAATACGGGACCTTGCAAAAACATGGGATTTGCCTAAATCCACTGTTCACGATGTACTCAAATCATTTTCGGAACGTTTGACGGTGGAGAGGAAACCGAGAAGTGACAAAAACATTGGACGCGCTGATCCTGTCATGGACCGAAAGGTGAAAAGGATATTAACGAAAAACCCAAATCTCTCCATTCGAACGATGGCTCGTAAAATAGGGATGTCGCCTGGTTTTGTCCAAAAATCAAAACAACGTTTGGGACTTAAGTCGTATAAAGTAAAAACAGTTCCAAATCGCAACGACAAACAGAACTTGGCAGCAAAATCACGGGCTCGACGTTTGTACTGCGAATATTTGACGAAGTTTTCATGCGTTGTTATGGACGATGAAACTTGTGTCCTGGAGGATTTCAAGCGCTTCCAGGGCTGGCTTTTTATTCTGCTATGGACAGAAATGCTACAACTGAGCATTTCAGAATGAAGAAGGAATCGAAATTTCCCAAAAAATACCTTGTGTGGCAAGCAATTTGCACGTGTGGCAAAAAGAGTAAATCTTTCATCACTACAGGCACACAACAAGGAGATCTATCAGAAAGAGTGTCTGCAGAAGCGATTGCTACCCTTCATCAAAAGTCACAAAGAAAAACCTTTGTTCTGGCCCGATTTGGCATCATGCCACTATGCTAAAACTGTGATGGAATGGTACCAAGCAAATCAAGTGAACATTGTACCAAAAACCTCAAACCCGCCAAATTTCCCAGAGCTACGACCAATCGAGAGATATTGGGCTCTGATGAAGCGGAAGTTTTCTGGAAAGAAGCAAGGAATCAAAGACATCAAACACTTCCAGCAAATTTGGACAAAGACGGCTTCTACGATTTCTGAAGAGTCTGTACAAACCCTAATGGACGGAGTTATGCGCAAAGTTCGAAAATTTTATGCAAATACCGAATAACTATGTTTTGTCTTCACGCATTGTTAAAACACATCCCATGAATCTGAAATAAACAACTTCGACGGAAATATAATGCGGAATTTATGTTTTATTCATGTTTTGAGGTGTCCGGATTATTGCGGATACAGACCTTAACCGTTTATTAAAAAATCAGATATATTATTTATTTTTTCAATTTTGAAATTCCACCTAAGCAATAAATTATTTTATTTTGAGGAAGACTTGCACATTCCTTCATTTTACATGCTGGCGCAATTTTGTTGTGAAAAAATACTTTCTTTGCCCAGAAGAAACTTACCCTCTATCATTTAAATGAGCTGAGATATTAAAAGAAATAACAAAATTTATGCGGTGTAAAGGGCGATACGGTCAAAATTTGGTCAATATCAACTTGACGTATTTCTTTCAATTTTGCATTTAAAAAACCTGAACACCCCTCATTTTGAAGGTGTGTGTGTGTAGAATGTTGCTCCTATTTTGATTTTGGAATTCACTCTTCAGTTGTCAAAATGCCGTCCAAGCAAGAAGAGCAGCGTATCAAAATTTTGCTCGCGCATCGCGAAAATCCGAGCTACTCGCACGCAAAGTTGGCAAAATCGTCAAAAGTTGCCAAATCAACCGTTACAAATGTAATTAAAGTGTTTGGGGAACGTTTGTCGACAGCCAGGAAGTCTGGATCGGGGGGAAATCGAAAACCGGAAGCCGCTGAGACGACAAAGAGAGTTGCCGGTAGTTTCAAGCGAAACCCTAACCTATCTCTCCGAGATGCCGCAAATAAGCTGGGTGTATCGTCTACAACCGTGCATCGAGCCAAAAAACGAGCCGGACTATCGACTTACAAGAAGGTAGTGACTCCAAATCGCGATGATAAACAAAATACGACGGCCAAAGCGCGATCCCGGAGGCTGTACACGACGATGCTGACGAAGTTTGACTGCGTGGTAATGGACGACGAAACCTACGTCAAAGCCGACTACAAGCAGCTTCCGGGACAGGAGTTTTATACGGCAAAAGGAAGGGGAAAGGTAGCAGATATTTTCAAGCACACGAAACTGTCAAAGTTCGCAAAGAAATATCTGGTTTGGCAAGCCATCTGTACCTGTGGCTTGAAAAGCAGCATTTTCATAGCTTCCGGGACTGTCAACCAAGAAATTTACGTGAAAGAGTGTTTGAATAAACGTCTGCTGCCTTTCCTGAAGAAACACGGTTGTTCCGTACTGTTTTGGCCGGATTTGGCATCTTGCCATTACGGTAAAAAGGCCATGGAGTGGTACGCCGCCAACAACGTGCAGGTGGTTCCCAAGGACAAGAACCCTCCCAACACGCCAGAGCTCCGCCCAATTGAGAAATACTGGGCTATTGTCAAGCGGAACCTAAAGAAGACCAAAAAACTGCTAAGGACGAGCAGCAGTTCAAGGCAAACTGGCTTTCTGCGGCGAAGAAGGTGGACAAGGTGGCTGTACAAAATCTGATGGCAGGGGTCAAGCGTAAGGCCCGGCAATTCGGATTTGGAAAAGCGGAAGCCTAACTGAATATTTTTCCTGAATTTTATACTAATTGAACTTGAAAAAGAAATTTAATTTGATTTTTTAAATAAACGATTTCACCGATTTACACGCGTTTTCCCTTGACCAAATTTTGACCGTATCACCCTTTACCTTTTTTTTTTTATTATTATCACACCAAGCCAAAAAACGCCTCCACCAAACAAAATAAAACCCATCCCCAAAAGAAAACCCTCTTTTTCCAACCACTTTTTTATGTTTTTTTATTGTTTTTTTCATATACCACGCTCGTATCTTTTTCTTGTGTGTTCTTTTTTTGTTTTGCTCTCCCCCCCCCCGCTGAATTCTGCGGTTTCTATTTTAAATATACAATAAAAATAATTACAACAAAACAAAAAAAAAAAAAATGGAGCGCAAAACAACCATCTAAACAAACCTATTTTCCCAAAACCATCCCAGGGAGATTCATAGCGATTATCTACGTTCAGTTTGTTTGAAATCTTTTCCGATCATGCCTCCTAAGCACAGACTTCTGACCAAAAAAGTATTGATTTCTATCTTTTAAAATTCTCAACCCCCACGATTTTCATCCTGGTATCGTTTCGTACAGATTGAGAATAGTTGACAAGTTGTTGCCCAAAACGCCACCACCACCGGATCAAAAAGTAAAAGGATACAAAACATTAAACCAGCTTCCGTCCTAGTCGGTGCCGTTGGGAAAATAATCTCCGTCGCAGCAGCTGTTTAGGTTCCTTTCATGCGAAAAGAAAAAAAAACGACACTTTTGCCTTTACTGTGTCTTCCTGAATAGGTAGGGTATCGCTGGATTTCTCGGATTACGAATGCTTGCGTGAATTTTAAGCAGATCTATTATGTATTCTTCGCCTGAATGGTTGGGAGTTCCACTGTGAGGTTCGGGAGGCTTGCGGCCCGCATTTTCTTGCGTTCGCTTGCAAGATAAAGATAGAATTTTAACAAGCCCAGATGAAGAATTTATACGATTTCAATCTCTTTCGCTATCCGTCGGTTTGCTGGGGCAGGGTGCGATGATTCAAAAGGAAAGCACCTTCGAACGTCTATCTGTTGCTGTTGGATGCAAAATTTTGCCCATGCCGTGAAGATCCGGAAAGGGGTAGGACAGAAATTGTTCGTTGACTGTGTGGAGAGGTCGAAGATTGGATCAGCGATTGGAGTGTACGGGAGTTGGATTGAATTGGTGCCTGATATAGTGCGGGTTTGAGAATGCTGTAACATATTTATAGTTGCAGTAAAATTAAATTATAAGTTATACGGTAGCTTAAGCTTTAATTTTTTAAATTTTGTTTGCATTTAATGTCGGCAATAATAAGGCAACTCTGATCGCTTGCGAAACGGCAACCCTGGCTCTGGGTAGACAGAAGAAGTGAGTTTGCTCTGCTGCAAGATAAGCAATAAAGGTAGTTGGAATTAAATGGAAATTACTAATCTTTCTTCTTATTTTCTATTGACAGGTATTCCACTGAACAGCTCGCACTCACCAGGATCCAAACTTATACTAAGAAAGCAATACTCTACAATGTTAATTTTGTTTCAATATTTGGTGGAAACATTCCATAGTTAACCCAAACTGCTTCGTTAAAAAAGGTAAATGCACCACATAACACAAAAAAAAAAACATACAAATCTAAACGCATTTTCCTTCAGTTAACTGTTTCCAAGATCCACTTACAACCCTAACCCCTAAAATTGAGTCACGCTGCCAATGTATCCTATTTCCCGTGCGAGATAAATTTGATGCACCCATTTTATAATGAACCACATCAAACTTGACTGTTCGGCACAGCCCTTTGCCTGTCGCGTCGGTCGTTCGTCACCCAACCGTTCCTACAAAAGCCAATTTATTTTAATAGACTCTCGAATCGGGCACCCCTTTCGTTGACTGGACCCTTGCTTGCTTCACAGTCAGCTAGTGTCCCAGTCAACAACAACAAGACCAACGAAATCTATTAAACTGGCCAACCCCCGGAGTAATAAAATAAAAATTTCCATCCATCCCATACCGCTTGCAGGCCGCACTTCCCAATCAGCCATAATAACCCCATATCTCATTTCCGAAGTGAGTGTTCCTAGCCGCACCCTACCTTTCGGCTTTTTACACTACTTTGCCTCTGAGCCGATATGCCATCCTCGTATGAATAGAGAGAATAAAAAAAAAACGATAGGACCAGCAAAATATCAGGAAAAGGTGTTACGTTCCGTTCCCGTTCCGTACTCGATCTGAAGTCTTCTTTCCCGAATAAAAAATCTAGGGCCCACCCCGATTATTACTCTCGCCAAAAAACTACCCTAAGCCGCTTGTTCGTGCACCTTCCGATGTGTGGCCCTAGAGCCTGAATGATGATATATGACACTTCGAGCCCTAACCGGTATCAGGAACTCGTACATTACGCCCCGAGAGTCGTTCTCCAATTCGCGCTTAGCCAGCTGTTTGTGTCTGTGTCTTTTGAAGTACTGCTAGCGCCAGACGGAGGTTAGCTTAGGGTTACCACACGTACTCTTCTAAAAGTACATGTACTCTTTTTCTGGAAAAAAGGGAGCGTACTATTCTTTTTGGTAAAATGAAACTTATTGTACTCTTTTTTTTGTCATCACATTATTTTACTATTAACAAAATGTAAAACCCCCCAAAATTACATCTCATCTGAAAAGTTGCATGTAACAAAAGCGTAGTCCTTAACGTCAAGTATTTCTCTTTCCATTCAGAATGTTGTTATTTTCACTGTTGTGACACCCCTCGTCTGACAAATTTGGACAATCTGCCAGCTTGCAAGTTTGTTGTTGTTTCGTTACCACCTTCAACTCGATCGTACGAAGAAGTTTTGTAATTGCAGGATAAGTGTAAAGAGTTTGTTTAAATTTGTCCGAATAATTCACTTTTAGTTGTGTCTGTTTAAAAAAAATCAGGTAAGTTTTAGCATCATGAAAGTAATTAGCACGCTCTTATTATAATTTCTACAAACTTAGGGTAAAACGCTTTCGATATGTCGCGACGGAAGAACAAGTTTTCGGACATCCTCCAAAAAGAATTTCCGCAATTCAAGCCCACTTCCAACGAATCTGAAGTCTTATGCGAAGTGGCCAGAAGAAAATTTCCATTGCCAATAAGGGACGAACGGATCTAACCCAACATTAAGCGTCACAGAAGCATAGTTCGAACGTCAGATCAGCGGGATCGTCACAAAAATTGACGAAGCTCTTTGTGGTGCAGAAATTTTCCCTGGATTTAAAAGTACTTGCTGCTGGGGCTACAATGGATTTCCATGCGGTGCAACACAATTACAAAAAGCTGTACAAAAAGGTTTTCCTAGATTCGGAGGTTGCAGCTAAGTTTGGATGTGCAAGAACGAAGACCGAGGCTATCGTGAACGAACTCTTAGCGCCTCACTCCGTCAAAACGTGCCTGGATGAGATACGTGAATTGGATATTCCATACATCGGAGCTAGCACGGATGGCAGCAACCATGGATCAACGAAGATGTTTCCTGTGCTCGTTCAGTAAATCCATGTAGCAAAGGGGATACAGCAAGTGGTTCTATCTTTTGAATCCTTGGAAAACGAAACGGCGGCACGTATTTCTGAACTGTTGACCGAAAGTCTTAAGAAACATGAGTTGCTTGAAAAATGCATTGCATTCAGCGGTGATAACTGTTCCACAACTTTCGGTGGTATTAACCGTGCAGAACAGAATAACGTTTATTATCACATGAAACAAGCAACCCAATGTGATCTAATGGGGGTGGGTTGTCCTGCCCATTTGTTGCATAATACTGCTCGCCATGGATTCAATCGCTAAGATGTGGATATTGAGGCTTTCGTTATGAAAATTTACGGATATTTCTCGATATACACAGTCCGTACCGAAGAGTTGAAAAAAATCTGCTCTTTCGTTGACACTTAGTACAAAAAGGTTCTGAAGCACTCAAAAACAAGATGGCTTTCTCTTATGCCTACCGTTGAAAGGATTATTCATCTTTATGCGGCCCTCAAAAGTTATTTAAACTCGATTGATAATCCACCCAAGCTCCTGGAGGATTTTTTCAAGGAAGAAATCAATGAAGCATACTTGTGGTTTGTGCATTCCCTAATGTCTATGTTTCAAAGCAACATTCAAAGCATTGAAGCAGCAGACTACAGCTTGATCGAAGCTATTTCTGTGATTGACAACGTACGCAAGCAATTATCGGAAAGACTTGCTCAAAAATTTCTTCCTCAGCAAGTAAAGAAGATTCTGCGAGACAGCCTCAATTCGAATGTTGCAGAGAAGATGAAAAATGCGTTTGTGGAAGTTTAGAAAAATTGCCTCGTCTATTTTGATAAATGGACTGGACACTACGATGAACTGAAAGTTTTCCAATGGATGACGCTGGATAAATTGCAGAAACAGAATGACATCGCCGGATGTTTGGAGTATTTGGATGAGAAAGGAGTCAAGGTTAACGAAAGCTTGCTATTCCACCAAGTGTCCAATCTGTCTTCGTTCTTGGAATCCAACGGTGATTGCGAGGATTTTCGGAAGCTGCATGCAGTTCACAAATGGACCAAGTATTTCCAAAGTGTTGTTCCTAGTGCTTGCTCGGAGCTTCTCAAGATTGCTCAGTGGGAAAAAAAAAAAAAAAAAAAAAAAGCCAATGTTGAGCGTTGAAAAAGCAACATAAAATCTTATATTCAGATGATCGAAACCGTTTATGCCGCCCGAGTCGGTTGGAATCTTTGATTATGGTAAAAATTCAACTATCGACTAGATTGCGTTCAGTTTTGTGAGATGATTGAAAACGACAAACAATTATTGGATATTGTCCGAAGCAGTGATAAGTACAAGAAGTGAAAGCTATGTGCTATTTTTATGTATTTTTTTATGAACGAAACTTGATCCAAATAAAAAAGAGTGTTTGACTAAGCAAAATTTTGTTTTATTATTATCCAAAAAAGTTGTGTACTCTTTTGTACTCTTTTACGTAAATTCATAAATGTACTCTTTTCAGTCCGGTACAATATGGTAACCGTCTGCAATCGTGAACGAATTAAAGGCTTAGATCCGGACAAATTTCGCAAAGTTGATCAACTCTAGCTCGTGTACTCCGAAATCATCCATACGCGTTGGAATCGACCCGAGATTAACTAGAAGTTGGAGGTTGTTCAACATGATTGCCAATTCAATCCCGAATAAGCAACCACTTTTGTTAGTCGGAACAGGTAGTACGCCCTCCCTTTCAATCGCTGTTGCTACTGTTGCGCCAGCTCAACCAAAGCTATGGCTATATCTGTCTCGGATAGCGTACGAAGTCTCAGCCGATCAGATTTGTGCATAAGCAAAGAAACGCCTTGGTACAGAAGATATACAAGTCGTGCGGCTGGTGGCCAGAGGTTGAGACGAGAGTACATTACCTTTCATCTTATTCAAAATTGGGATAAGCATGTATTTGGAATCAAAAGCCGAAAGGTATTATTAACCGGGAGTTCTTCAACAACAGAACGAGTGAAAATTTTCAGCGACCACCACCTGCTGCCACGTCCAAAGATCCACTGAGCCTCTCAGTGGAAGAGAAGGTACACCTGCCTCAACGAAGCTCGTAATCCTCTCCTTGACCTTCCTCTACATTGGTCGAAGCTAGTACGCTCAACTTCTACAATTTGGACACCGGGACGCACACTTGCCGCAAAAATTTTTGCACACCCCTCATTTTGAAGATGTGTGCGTGTAGCATCATGCCTCTATTTTGATTTTGAGATTAGCACTTCAGTTATCAAAATGTCGTCGAAGGAAGAGAAGCAACGCATCAAAATTTTGCACGTGCATGACAAACATCCAAACTACTCTCACGCCAAGTTGGCGAAATTGTTGAATGTGGCTAAATCAACTGTTACCAACGTATTAAAAGTGTACGGTGAACGTTTATCAACAGCCATGAAAGCTGGATCGAGAGGAAATCTAAAACCGGAGGCCACAACGACGACAAAAAGAGTTGCCCGCTGTTTCGAGTAGAAACCTAAACTCTCCGTCCGATATGTCGCAAAGAAGCTGGGAGTGGCGCCTTCAACCGTGGATAGAGCTAAAAAACGAGCTGGACTGTCGACTTACAAGACAGTGGTGACTCCAAATCGCGACGATAAACAAAACACGTCGGCCAAAGCACGGTCGCGAAAGTTGTACACGACGATGCTGACGAAGTTTGATTGCGTGGTACAGGACGATGAAACATACGTCAAGGCAGACTTAAAACAGCTTCCTGGACAGGAATTTTATACGGCAACCGGACGGGGAAAGGTGGCAGATATTTTCAAGCACATTAAACTGTCAAAGTTTGCGAAGAAATATGTAGTGTGGCAGGCCATTTGTACCTGTGGCTTGAAGAGCAACGTGTACATTGCGACCGGAACCGTCAACCAGGAAATTTATCTGAGCAAGTGCCTACAAAAACGTCTACTGCCTTTCCTGAAGCGACACAATTCTTCCGTTCTATTTTGGCCGGATTTGGTATCTTGCCATTACGGAAAAAAGGCCATGGAGTGGTATGCTGCCAACAACGTTCAAGTGATGTCCAAGGACAAGAACTCTCCCAACTCGCCAGAGCTCCGCCCAATTGAACAATATTGGGCCATCGTCAAGCGGAACTGTTGTGAGCGAGAAACAGTTTAAGGAAAACTGACGTTCTGCGGCAAATAAAGTGGACAAGGAGATTGTTCAAAATCTTATGACAGGTGTTAAACGAAGGACCCGGCAATTCGCATTCGGTAAAAAGGAAGTATAGCTGAATGTTTCTCCTGTATTCTAAAAAGAATTTGGCTTATTAATAAAAACATTGATCGACTCACACACATTACTCTTTGACCAAATTTTGATCGGAACACCCTTTAGTTAAGGAACGTTGCTTCCGAAGTAACCTCTGTTTTGCATATCGCTCACGTTTCAACCTACGCAGTTCTGGGTTGCTCTATGGTGGCTTAACAGGTGACCAAATCCTAGCGAGGTTTTCAATGCGCCATCTGCACAAGATTTTACAGAAGCGCTCTGTCATATCGTCAACATCCTGTATATTGAGCAGTTCTGTCCAGTCTATATTGGATAGATATTCAGATAGAAATGCACCATTTTTATCCGTGTGTAACTTTTTTGTCCGTGTGTAAAAATTCATGAAAATCTGAGTATAACTAGTTTGGAGTAAATTGTTATATATGTGCAAAATTTCATAACAATCGGTTCAGTGGTTATTACTATGTTATAATGAGAGTGCTGTGCGCAACTAAAATAGCAGCGCAAATGCCAACGACCGGTGCGGTTGCTCTAATAACAGTGGATTTGCGGAATTTCAGAGCCTTTGCGATCTTTTTTCTCACCATGTTGGGTGTGTAAAGCGAGTGTGCAGATTTTTTTCTATCTTCGATTCCATTACCTTTCGATCTCCTAGTCGCCGTTAATTTCGTCCAATTCAGTTACTAATGAATAATACGCACAGGGCCTAGGAACGGAAAAACGGATTTCAAGCGATCTGAACATCCTTCGCTTTAGGACTCACTTTTTTTGAAATTATCCATTGATTTTCAAGCTTTCACCAAACAGTTTCATAGTTCAAAATTTACCAAACGATATTAGTGTGCACATTGGATATGACATTAGGGTGAATTTTAATCATCAACTTTCGACTTTTTTTTAGCAAAGAAGTTAAAAATTATTTTCAAATGCTGAGCTGTCGTAAAATATGCCCCCATCACCGGTTTTAGTTCATTTCACGATCCGATGGTTCCCGCTTTCCGTCATCGGATAAAATTCCGAAACAAGGGTCGACAGCTCCCTATCACCCTGAAGGAAATTGAAATGCACACCATGAACCTGATAACACTGTGCTGATGCTGATGATGCTGTCAAAATCAGCGCGATTCATTACCTATTATCCAAGGGTGCCTGCTAGGGCCGAAGGAAGACAACGGCCGTAGTTTAGTTTCCCTTGTCCTAGGAGTTTACCCGTACCCCAGTATGTGCCGACCTGAAAACTGAGAAAATTGACGATATTGGATCCCCTTCAAAGACAGACTTTCCGGAACTGACCGTAAAACAAGACGCACGAGCTGGAAGTGTGTGAGTTATGTGTGAGTCTCGAGTTTTAGCGCAATAAAAAAGCGGTAGCCAGAATCGTTGTAAAATATAAGATTGATCCAGGACGGGAGCGTACCGAAGCGTGAAATTGAAGTTATTCCAACTCGGGCGGTAGTGGGTGTGGCACTGAGGCAAGGCAAGGTCATGTCCGAGAACGACTTCGTCATTGTAACCGTCGTCCTTGGTCCCGTGATTCAACATAATCCGACGCTTCATCGTCGTCAGAGATTTTCGGTCCCGGATGACCGACCGAACCGAGTAGCTTTTCACTTTCCTTGACCCTTGACGGACATGTTGTTTTGCTTCTCGGGCGAACAACAGAAACATTGTGATAGCTTTACCCGCCGATTTTCCCAGGAAGAGCGATGCGATGTGAATTTTAAAAACACCAGAACACTTCCACCATCGCCGCATTGTGTTGATAAATGAAAATGTCTGTGATCTGACTGGGGGATACAGTGGCCATGAAGTTGAATTATTCTTTTGATGCGAAATTATTTTTCCATTCTGTATCATGTTACTGTTTCAGGTGCCACCCTTCCTGGAACTTGGGATGCGTTCGGAAAATGATTACAATGGGGAATTTTCCGTTTGTGCAGATTGCTAATATTGGGCTGTTTACTAAAACGTTTCTTGCTTCAAGCAGTTATTAACTTTTGTGAAAAGTTCATGCCTCAAGAGATCACTTGACTGGATAATATTAAAATTGATTATCCCTTTTCTAATTCCCATCGTTGGATGTATTCATAAATTAGTTGGCTACAAGATTGTCAATAAATTACAGAATCTGACGCATCGGAGTAATAAAAACTTCCCAAAAACCCGTAAAACGCACTCATCAAAAGGCGAGAAGCACATCGAGCCTTGTACCGAACAACTTGAAAACTGATCCCTAATCGCTTTATGGCTCATTACAAATCGAGCAACATTATCACCAGCAACATCAGCCCTGCACCGATTCCGAAAACCGCTCACCCCAGAAGAAGAGGGCTGCGGTTTGTATCCTTCAACTGCTGCTGTTTATTACCGCAATATTATAAATCCCAATCCAACATGAATCAAAACCCGCCAGAACCGGTACCTCGCAATGTTTGAACCAAAGCCAACCGAAACCGAATTTGTGTAGCCAAAAATTGCACTCCGTCCGTGGCTTCCGTCGCATAGTGTCCGCTTGCCGAACGTCCTCTCGACTCGAGCCGGGCGCAGAATTTATGACGGTCGCCAGCTCGTTTCCCCTTAGGACTAATCTGCCCGGTTCTCACCGTTTATGAGTCGTGCATTTCCTAGCACTAGAGCATGGTGAGAGACAAACGAAATCATAAATATCCATTAGAGCTTCATGCGTTTTTCCGAAACGTACAAATAGATGAACAAATTGAAGCATTCCTCTCTAGCATGAAATCAGTCCCTGCGGAATCAGCACGGCCGTAATTGCAGAATGTGTGCTTATGTTGCTTATGTTGCTTATGATGCTCCGTCGTTTAGAGAGGGAAGTATTTTTTGCAACGTTTTAGCCCTTGAAAGGGATGTGGTTTTTTTTTCTTTCGCTCATTCCACCATATTGTTGCGGTAAGTTTGTTTAGTTGTTTGTAATGGTCCCGGTGGGACTAATTTGCGATCTTTCAAATTTGAACCATGTAGGGATGGGTTTGAATTGTTGGTGCAAGATACTTCTTTGGTATCTTATGTTTGAAATTTCAGGTAGTTTTTTTTCTCTCAAGGATGATCCCATTTCCTTTGATCAAATACAGTAAATTCTATAAGAGAACAATATGAACTTTACACTGTACTGTTCTCCAAATCAACCAAATGACTGAATTGAAAAATGAACTCTCTTAAAATTGCCTGTTGAACCTACTTTCATTAATCGTGTCGTCAAAGACGTTTAATGTCGCAGACCTTCTTTTCTCTGCACACCTAAGAGCTGTTGTTTTTCTCATTAATCGTTTTTTTTATGAGTTTGCCTGTCGATGTCACAGCGATGTCACGCTACTCCATAAAAGCTCACATGCAACCATCATGCAACTCATCAGGCCATCGTAAGGTGGATTACGGTGAGCTGTTGAGTTGTGCAGTGCACAGAGATACCAAACAACCCAAAATTAAGTCATTTTCACCCATGTTGACAGCAAAGTTAACCAGTCATAATTGAGCTATTTACAAAGTATCCAATTTTGAGTATTTCGAAAAGACTCAATGCTGAGTGAAATTAACTGTTTTAACAACAGCGAAACGGTAGTAAAAATAATCCAAAATTGTTTTTTTTTTTAAATATTATTGTGCTTTAGTGAACTTTCTTTCACCAAATTCAATAAAAGTAAACTATAAATTCAAATAAAACCAAAAGTATTTGATTTATTGACGAAATTCACGGGTACATTGAAACATTCGATTAGCAATTTGATAGAATCTACTGAAAGTTCATGTTAAAACAAATACTTTTCGTTTGTCAAGCATCGCTTTTCTTGGGACATGGCATGACGTGGACTCCAATAAATGATCAAGAAAAAAATTCCCGAAAGAAACTTCTGGCCTTCTTTTCAGGAAGTGACACAGCACATCGAAGTGACGCAGATCTTCATGAAATACTGGATTTTCACTGATAGTTTTGCCATGGAACAACTTCAATTGGTACAGAAGAATGCAATAAACCATTAGGAGGGTTCAAATCCGGAAGAACTTTTGATTTAGTATTCCATAGCGTTGAGACGATTATGCGACAGGAAATGTTTTTGGAATTTATTTAAAAGAAAACTGAAAAATGCAATCAAATAAGTGGAATAGTTATGTATAAGTATACTAACCGGTTAATTTTTTGGAGCTTTCCGCGTCAATTTTTTTCTTTAATTGCTCCATATAACTTCTGCCACCTCGGTCGCGTTAAATTTTAAAACGGACACTAGACACGGTACGCATAAAAAAACAAACTTTTTCGCCTAACAGCACCGTTGTTAATTAAATCACAATTTTTTTTAAATTAATCACAAATTTTCACCCAAAGCCAAGTGACAGCCCATCACTCGGATTTGGATAGTTTCACGAAAATCGCCTCGCACGTATACTGAAAACTTAGTATTCCTAAAATACGTAACTCTGTGTAAAATTGACTTTTTCAATTTAACTTCAAGATTGAGTTAAAACTACCTACCAGTGAGAACAAAATTATATCCAAAATAGTAGTGCTATCAGGGTACTTAGTTTTGAGTACTATCACACTTGATTTTGGGTACTTTGGTTTCTCCGTGTGGCAATGAAGGCAAATGTTTGTTTTGACAATTCTAAGACGATCAAAATCAAGCTGGTGGAGAAAAAATTGTTGTGCCTGAAGCTATGCGCTCTTGAAGTTGTATGGCAGATGGATGGAGAACTGTCCAAGGATCCAATCTCAAGATGCTTTGTATCATCTGTATTTCCATGGATCGTGTCTGATCGGATCAACTGTTCCAGGTGCAGTGGTAGCTTTTTGCATGCGTTGCTTGCAAAAGGATCCAGTACATTTGATAATTATAAAATCAATATATTCCCGTTTCAGCAGCTTCTTGACGGATCGGTCAGAACCCATCATTACCAATGCTCCTTCTGTTCCAATGCCTACAAGACATTTTCGTAATCGGTGCCATAGATCTGAAAATCACGTTCGAAATAACTCTCAAGCAATCTCTTGAGGAAATTTCAACAAACACTTCTCCGGCGGAATACTTGATAAAATAATTGATGTATATTTTGGAGAACTATGTGTGAGATTCCTTGCAGACATCCTATACAAAATTTAAAAAAAGTATTGTACAAAAACCCTTTGCGGAATTTTTAATTTTAAGAACTAAATATATAAGATTAGGGAATCCATGCCAAAAATTCTCCATGGATTTCCCCAACAAATCAGGATTTTGTCTAATAATTACTTCAAGAATTACCTTATAGTTTTTATGAAGTTCTTTCAGGTGTCCTCCAGGGATTCCTTTAGAATCACAAAACTCCACATGCTCAGAGATTCCTCCAAAAATCTCATCACAAGAATGTTTTGAAAAACTGCCGATGAAATGCCAGAAAAAACTCTTGAAAGATTCCCTTGAGGAATGCCTAGAAACTCCTAAAGAATACCTATAGAAACGTCAGAAGGAATATCTCAGGGAATGTCTGAGAACATTTTAAAGAATCTTTGGGAAATTATTATACAATTTTCTTAAAAACATTTTTTTAAATAATTATGGAAAAATTATTTGGGGGCACTGACTTTCAGACTGCCATCTGTTACTGTAGTGTCAGTGTCAATAGTTTTCTTTTGCTTCATGTGTTTGTATGTATGTATGGAAGGTAGCCATCATCCCTTCTAAGACCTTGTTTATTTGTTTATTTTAAGTAGACATCAACAGACCAAGTTTAGGTCCTAATGATGTTAAATAGAAAAAAAAAAAAAAAAAAAAGTAAAAAAAAAAAAAAAAAAGAAACAATAAAATAACCTCTTAAGTGGAGTCAAGACACAAAAATAAATAAGTAAAAATAAAATAACACTAGTCGGCAAAATCGGAACTTTTTTCACTCCCGTCGGCATTTCTGGTTGGATTTTATAGATGTTGCTACGCTGAATCCAAATATGGGCTCAGAAATGCTGTAACACGTCCAGTTTTTGAGAAAAATGTGATTTAAACTCACAAAAACACGTACTTCCGTAGTAATATGATCTACCTAAGCAACAACCAGAATATTGGCTCTGCCCTTTGCAAGTTGGACTTGGATTTTATGGAATGGACCTCCCTGAATCTATTCGTGAACACAGATTTTTCGCAACACGTAAGATTGATGAAATAAACCGGGTTTTCATTCACAAAATTACGAATTTTCATGAAAATCAAGATTTCCTATTTTGAAAACATGAATTTCAGCTCCACCCTTTGAATGTTGGGCTTGGATTTTATGAAATGGACCTCCCTGAATTCATTCGTGAACACGGATTTTTCGTAACACGTAAGGTTGATGAAAAAACCAGGTTTACATTCACAAAATTACGAGTTTTCATGAAAATTAAGACCCGTCCATTAATTACGTCGCTCAAAAATACAGATTTTTAACCCCCTCCTTTCTTTATCACATTTTTTGCATGGGTTTTTGAAAAAATATTTTAAACCCCCCCCCCCCCCCCCCCCTCCCTCTCAAAGCATAACGTAATTTAGGAACGATCCATTTAGCTGTGCCTCTTTGAGTATATTGAGTATATTGATGTTGCTTCTTACAGCAGTTTGGGAACTGAAGACCTTCAAAGTTCATTCATTAATTCAAAAGTCAGCTGCACAGAGCCCTTCAGAAACGCCTCATTAAATACTCTATTCAGCAGTGCCGTATTTTTAAGTTAGGATAGGAGTGAGCAAGACAGCATTAAAACACGCAAACACTCAAAAAACAAAAGAATAGACAGAGACAAAAGACTCTGTGTTAGTCACTATTGCTCGAGAGAATAAGGAAAAGATAAGTTAAAAAAGAAAGCAAGAATCCTCAAGCACGTAGCTTAATGCGGCATTTTATAGAGCTTTTTGACGTTTAATTTGCGCACACTACTGCAAGATTTGAATAGAAGCAGTGCGAGTGAGAAGTCAACGAAGTTGTGGGAAACCAAACCGTGCATTAATCCCCGCATGTTAGACAAAGAAAGACGATTAAATGTTGAAAAGGTCTATTGGCGTATTTGCGGCACAAAATTTGAGTTGGATTCGGAACCAGGCGAATCTGAGAAAAGCTTTCAGGATGATCCAGATTTTTTACCTTCGGAGTCTGAGGAACCGCATGTTATAACCCAAGAGGAGCTGAACGATTTGATTCGAGATTTGGAGCTACCCAAGACCAAAGCGCAGTTGCTAGCTTCAAGGCTAAAGCAGTGGAATGTCCTGGAAAAAGATGTAAAGGTGTCATCTTATAGGAAGAGACATTCAGATAACATTAAATATTTTTCGATGGACGGTGATCTTGTCTTTTGCAACAACATCGAAGGTTTAATGGAAGAGCTACAGTTAGAGTATCACGCAACTGACTGGAGGCTCTTCATCGACGCTTCAAGCAAAAGCTTGAAGGCAGTGTTACTGCACAATGGAAATAAGTATTCTACAGTGCCAGTTGCATTTGCAGCTCACATGAAGGAAACTTATGAGAACATAAAAACACTTTTGGAAAAGATCAAATATTCGGAACACCAGTGGAATCTCTGTGCAGACCTTACGGTAGTGGCATTGCTCACTGGGCTTCAAGGAGGCTACACAAAGCATTGTTGTTTCCTCTGCGAATGGGAAAGTCGTGCGAGGGATAAACATTACCACCAGCAGCATTGGCCAGCACGTACCGAGATGGTACCTGGGAAGAAAAATGTGTCAAATCTGCCTCTTGTCGACAGGGACAAAATTTTACTACCTCCGCTACATATTAAGCTTGGGTTGATCAAAAATTTTGTAAAAAAGCTGGATATTCAAGGAGAACCATATTGATTTTTGAGGAAAAAGTTTCCGAGATTGAGCGAAGCCAAAGTGAAAGAAGGAGTATTTGTTGGCCCTCAAATTAGGAAACTCCTTAAAGACGACAATTTTCAGCAAACTCTTAACGCGACAGAGTTACGAGCATGGAATGCGTTCCAAAAGGTTTGTGGTCACTTCTTGGGAAATGAAAAGTCTCCGGATTATGTACACATCGTTCAAGAGCTGGTTGATTCGTATGCTTCACTGGGATGTAATATGTCACTTAAATTGCACTTTTTGCATTCTCATCTGGACTTCTTCCCAGAGAATATGGGAGCTGTCTCAGATGAACATGGAGAACGATTTCATCAAGATATCGCACAGACTGAAAAGAACTTTGCTGGCAAATGGAGCCCAGCGATGCTAGCATACTACTGCTGGATGCTACAGAGGCAAACACCTTAGGGAAACTATAAAAGGAAAAAGAAAACAATGTGAATTTAAGTTGAAAAATATAGAGAAAATTTCAACTAAATGACTGACTGACTGACTGACTGACTGACTGACTGACTGACTGACTGACTGACTGACTGACTGACTGACTGACTGACTGACTGACTGACTGACTGACTGACTGACTGACTGACTGACTGACTGACTGACTGACTGACTGACTGACTGACTGACTGACTGACTGACTGACTGACTGACTGACTGACTGACTGACTGACTGACTGACTGACTGACTGACTGACTGACTGACTGACTGACTGACTGACTGACTGACTGACTGACTGACTGACTGACTGACTGACTGACTGACTGACTGACTGACTGACTGACTGACTGACTGACTGACTGACTGACTGACTGACTGACTGACTGACTGACTGACTGACTGACTGACTGACTGACTGACTGACTGACTGACTGACTGACTGACTGACTGACTGACTGACTGACTGACTGACTGACTGACTGACTGACTGACTGACTGACTGACTGACTGACTGACTGACTGACTGACTGACTGACTGACTGACTGACTGACTGACTGACTGACTGACTGACTGACTGACTGACTGACTGACTGACTGACTGACTGACTGACTGACTGACTGACTGACTGACTGACTGACTGACTGACTGACTGACTGACTGACTGACTGACTGACTGACTGACTGACTGACTGACTGACTGACTGACTGACTGACTGACTGACTGACTGACTGACTGACTGACTGACTGACTGACTGACTGACTGACTGACTGACTGACTGACTGATAAGAAATCTTGATTTTCATGAAACTTCGCAATTTTGTGAATAAAAACTCATTTTTTTCAACACGAATGGATTCAGAGAGGTTCATTTCATAAAATCCAAACCCAACATTCAAAGGGCGGAGCTGAAATTCATGTTTTCAAAATAGAAAATCTTAATTTTTATGAAAATTTGTAATTTTGTGAATTAAATCCCGGTTTATTTCATCAATCTTACGTGTTTCGAAAAATCTGTGTTCACGAATGGATTCAGGCAGGTCCATTTCATAAAATCCAAGTCCAACTTGCAAAGGGCAGAGCCAATATTCTGGTTGTTGATGAGGTAGATCATATTACTACGGAAGTACGTGTTTTTGTGAATTTTAATCACATTTTTCTCAAAAACTGGACGTGTTACAGCATTTCTGAGCCCATATTTGAATTCAGCGTGGCAAAATCTTTAAAATTCATTATATATACTTGAAGGGAGTGAAACACTGCCCACTAGTGTTACTAATAAGCAACGTGGTTTTGTAAAAGGGAGATCAACATCTACTAACTTGATAAATTTCTTAACATTTTCGCTAAACGTAATGGATAAAGGTAATTATGTAGAAGCATTATATACCGATTTTAGTAAAGCTTTTGACAGAGTAGACATACCTTTGCTGCTTTTTAAGTTATCACGGTTAGGATTTAATTCAAGATTACTCAAATTGATCGAGTCATGCTTGACAACAAGAACGCAAAGAGTTCGACTTGACGGCAATCTCTCTAAAATAGTAAATGTTACATCTGGAGTGCCACAAGGTTCACATCTTGGTCCCTTATTATTTGTTTTATTTGTTAACGATGTAGAAAAAAATTTGAAAGTCCTTCAAGTCTACGTATATGCAGACGACATGAAACTGTTTATGGAGATACAAAAACCAAATGATCTTGATATTTTTAAACACGAAATCAATAATGTGGTGTAAAAAATGCTTGTTAGAACTTAACGTTAAAAAATGCACATCTATATCGGTCACGAGAGAGCATTCCCTAACACAAAAAACAGTTTCTCTAGGTCAGATAGCAATTGAAAGATGTCATCAAATCAGAGACCTAAGAGTTATACTTGACTCTAAGTTATCCTTTGCTGATCACTACAATAGTATCATCTATAAAGCAAATAAAATTCTGCTTCTTTAGCATTTCAAGCTTATTGCTTTCGCAATTAGTTTATTGCTTGCTCTCAACTTAGTGTTCTAAATGCACTTCCACAGTTATTAATTGAGAGCTTTCGATGCCAAGTACCATTTTTGCATTAGTATGATTGTGTGTCAAGTACAATCATACGCTATGCCCAGGGAGTCGAGAAATTTTCCTTAACGAAAACTTCCTAGACCAGACCGGGAATCTAACCCAGCCACTTCCAGCACTGTTTTGTAGCTGCGCCTTTACCGACTGAGCTAAGAGAGGACCCAGCAAATAACATGCTTGGGTTTATTAAAAGATACAGTTATCATTTCAACGACCCTTACACACTAAAAACACTTTATGTGGCATATGTGAGGCCCATACTAGAATACTGTAGCGTTGCTTGGGCTCCATATCAAGAAACATATGTAAATTGTATAGAATCGGTTCAGAGACAATTTGTGTTGTTTGCTCTAAGAAAATTAGGTTGGACCCGTCTGCCATTACCATCATATGAGTCACGATGTTTGCTGATTAATTTAGAAGGACTTCAAAGGCGAAGAGAGTTCGCTATGATAGCTTTCATAGCTGATGTTATTGAGCAACGAATAAACAGTACAGAAATATTAAAAAACTTAGGAACGACGTTGCATTTCTGAAGAAATGCCTAAAATATAAAGTAGTACCAATAAGTCATAGGATTAAGATTCAGACATCTACCCCTACCAACATCGTCAGGAAAATGGAAGCGGAATTCATCAAGGACAGCATCAAACGACTATCCAACAAATTGGACCGTAAGACTTTGGATTGATATTCTCTGCACCTGAAGTTAGCCAAGGAGTAGCCGATAAAATTCCAGGAGTTCTTATCCCGAGCCAAGGTGGCAGTGGAATGCGAATCGAATAGGAAACGAACGGTCCTCGATAGGAAACTCAACAAGCTAAGAATAGGATCCCAACAGGCACGGACCACACATCATACCAAGGAACAAGCCACACCTACACCCACCGTCACCACGACGCCGGTGGTCAACGCCATTAAAGGACTGGTTGTCAACCGATCGACGACCGCATTCACGGAAGAACAACTGACTCTCCTCAACTATGGATTAGGATACGCGGTTACAACCAAGCCCGACGTGGAGCAGATCAACATTGACGTAGAGACAGCGATTACACACACACTCCCGACATCTTTACAAAACACAGCTAGGACTATCACTTCCCAAGTAACATTGCTAACACCATCCTGCTTTATTTGGTTTTATTAAAGTTTTATGAAAGCCACTTGAAATCAATTTGGTTTTATTTTGGCACCAAAAGGTGCCAATAGGTTTCATATTTTAGTCAGCTTTATAAGAACCTACACAGCTTGTTAACAACGATCTTAAAACACTGTTTCTCAAATTCCTTTTACTCCTATCAAAGGTTTTATTTCGACTTTATGAACTCGTAAAATGCTGTAAAGAAATGCCGTTTTAGGACTAATTGATATTATCTTATTATGGTCAGTTGAAAAAGCATGTTGAAACCATTTTGCCTACAGTAAATGCATTAAACGGCAAATTGGCATTGGAGGAAGTCACCATAAGACCAAATAGTTTTATAATAGTCATTGCGAAGAGAAATTGTCTTTAAACTGTGATTATTTTCCAATCGCCATATTGAAATATAAGAAATAATTGGAATGTGGAAAAATAAATGCATCAAATTTTCAATGGTACGTAAATGAACTGTAGATCGGAGACTTATTTCGGCATTCTTTTAGATAATCTCATCCAATTCCAAGCACTTTTTCGTAAATTCATGATAAATTTATCGAATGTTTTTTTTATTTTGATTTATGTTGTTGTAAATTCACATAATTTCCAAGGAGCATAAATTTTCGGTTCTTATCGCGCCAATAAAGGGCGAACACGAAATTATTGCGGCACCGAAAATGTCATACCAATTTTCTTATAATATTTAGAATCAAACCAAAATTTTAGGGTAGTTTTATACATATATTTACTTCAAAAATCAAAAGAAAAGTTAATCGATGGAGCCTTGAGTGTAAAATTGAACGCATTTTCGCTTGATGCCCTCCATCAAAGTCTTTACAGTGTCATCCGGTACCAGTTTCTCAGTTTTTTTTTTCCATTTTCTTAACATGTCCTTCTCGTCTTTGACTGTCTTCTTGCTCTTCTCAAGTTCCCGCTTCATCATTGCCCAGTACTGCTCCATCGGGTGCAGCTCCGGACAGTTTGGCGGATTCATGTCCTTTGGAACAAAATGGACAGAATTGGCCTCATACCACTCCAGGACACTTTAAGAATAGTGGCATGATGCCAAATCTGGCCAAAATAGCGGAGCTTCGTCGTGCTGCTGCAAGAACGGCAAAAGACGCTTCTCGAGGCACTCAGATTTGTAGATCTCGCCATTTACTGTGCCCTTTGTCACGAAAGGCTCACTCCTCAGTCCACAAGAGCAGATGGCCTGCCAAATGAGATATTTGGAGGCGAACTTCGACATTTTCTTCTTCTTAAATGTGTCGTCCACAAAGAACTTGCTCTTGCCGGTGAAAAACTCCAACCCCGGAATTTGCTTAAAATCGGCTTTTATATACGTTTCGTCGTCCATCACACAGCAGCCATATTTTGTCACCATCTTCTCGTAGAGCTTCCGTGCCCGAGTTTTAGCCGTCGATTGTTGCCGCTCATCGCGGTTTGGGAAGTTCTGTACCTTGTATGTATGTAGTCCAGCTCTCTTCTTTGCATTCTGGACGTAGCTCTGCGACATGCCGATCTTTTAAGCCAAATCACGGCTTGAGATGTTGGGATTTGCTTTAATCATCCGCTTCACCTTTCCCTCCGTCTTTTTGTTCTCCGGTCTCGGTTTTCTTCCAGCTCCTTTGCCGTGGTCCAACGTCAACCGCTCCTGGAACCGCTTCAACACTCTGGAGACGGTTAAATGGTGAATGTACAATACACATCAATGAGAAAGTGTGCAAAATTTGGTTGATTTTTACCCAATGGTAAAAAAGTTATGCCCTGTTGAATGTGTCGCAATAATTTCGTGTTCGCCCTTTATTCACCATAGAAATAAATGCGCATATAATTTGGAGCATAATACGCTGTAGAAAACACATTTTGCTTTGGATATTTAGCTATCAAACAAAATTTCCCGCAACACTAGACCTTTAATTTAGTGCTAAATGAATCAGAAGAGCAGAGAATCGAACAAAGCAGACCAACAAAAAAACCACCTCGATTTCACAGTAAAGTTTGACAGCTGTGGCCATTTGGCCGCATTCTGGTTTTCATGGCAGCCAATAGGTTTTATGAAGGTTCTCAAGTGGTCATAACATCTTTCACTAGAACATTTTCAAAATCTTTATGTTCTTATAAAGGTTTTATTAAATTGTTTTCGCAACCGTCTATACATAGAGATTCAGCTTTAAAGAAGCATAGAGGAGGTGTTAGTAGACAAAACAGTTTTGAATGTAGTTTTATCAACAAAGCCGGGAGAAGTGTTATACGGCTGGAATAAAACGACTTGGGTTCAAACATTATTAAGGACGGACAAACACAAAGACACAACAACGCGAAGGAAATTCACATCGTTAAGAAACTGAAGTCTAAGCCTGTTTTTTACCTAAAAGCAGACAAAGGCAACAAAGTCGTCATCATGGATAAGGAGGACTACGACATGCAGATGGGTTTAAAAATCAGTAATGGACCTTACAGGCAGCTTCGAGTAGACCCCCTACCAAACATGGTGAAACACGTGGATAAAACACTAAAGGAGTGTAAAGCAGTACTAGGGGATGCAGCAGTTAGTCTTCGCGAACCAAACCCCATCCTTCCCCGAAATGAGGGAGATTGTGTCATCTGTAGGATCTCCAGCCCATAAGCTAGCAAAATGGCTAGTGAAAGAATTTCAAGGTATATCCGAGCAATTCCCAACAAGTTCAGTTCGTAACTCTCAGGAATTCGTACAACATCTTCTTTCATCAGGTCATATAAATGAAAATGAAGTAATGGTATCTTTCGACGTCACCGCCCTTTTCCCTAGCGTACCGATCAAGGACGCGATTAACCTTCTATAAAATTGGCTTTTAAAACAAGGAGATGATACAGCATGGAAGCAAAAGGTGCGAATGTACCTTAAGCTCACCCGACTTTGCATGGAAGAGAACTACTTCACTTTCAGAGGTTCTTTCTATAAACAACTAAAAGGAGCCCCCATGGGAAACCCTCTATCCCCATTCCTCTGTGAACTGTTTATGGTAAATCTAGAAACAATCCTAAAAACGGAAGGATTACTTCCAACTCGTTGGTGGAGATACGTCGACGACATCTTCGCCGTAGTTAAACAAGAAGATCTCCCCTTAATTCTTCAAGCAATCAACAATCTCCACAAAGACATCAAGTTCACTCATGAAATAGAAAAGGATGGGAAACTTGCATTCCTCGACCTTCTAGTAGTGAAAGAATCATTGTCATCATCGTCTTAAGAGCTTGAAATTTTCAGAAAACCCACAAACACCCAAAGAGTCATCCCCTACACTTCAAACCACTCTTTCCAGCATAAAATGGCCACATGATCCACCGGATGTTGACCCTTCCTCTCAATAAAACCGGAAAAGCCAAAAAATTAGCATATATCTTCGAAACTTCTAGACTCAATGGTTACAAAAAGAGGACAATTCAAGCTATCATCAAACAAAAGGAAAAACTTCTTCATAAGAAATCACAAACAACCCTTTCCGATTCTCCTGAACCCCTGAAACGTGTTTCTGTCCCCCTCGATAAAGATATTACGCAAAAGCTGAAACCTCGACTTAGGGAATTTGGCTTGGACTTAGTTTTCTCTAGCAAAGATTCAGTAAATGTATTAGGCAGAGCAGGGGTATACAAAATTAAGTGTAAACACTGCAGCAAAATGTATGTAGGTCAAACAAAGCGAACCTTGGCAACAAGGTTCAAAGAGCATCTAGCGGAGGTGACTAAGGCTGTCAAACAGACTGACAAAGGAATTTCACATAACTTCAAATCGACTGTTGCAGAACACATCTTTACGGAAAATCACGACATAACGACGAATAACATCACAATCTTACGGACTACCTCTACACCCTGGAAGTTAGAAGTCGCAGAAAGCTTAGAAATCAACAAACAACAAAACACAAATCTACTAAACAAAGACCAAGGTAACGGGTACACATGGCTCTTTAACTTAATACCAAAACGACATCAAAGCCGACGCAGTGGAGCACCCGCTGCTACGGAATAATCTGGTTAGGTATAAGGAAAAGGCTTTGTGGATGTCTTTACGGGATTTCCGGAAAAACTGACGCGGTTGATCAAAGCAACGATGGATCGAGTGATGTGTGTCGTCCGAGTATCAGGGACACTCTTGAGTCCCTTCGAATCTCGGAGAGGGTTACGGCAAGGTGATGGATTGTCGTGTTTGTTGTTTAACATTGCATTGGAGGGTGTGATTCGAAGAGCTGGGATAGACACGAGTGGCACGATCTTCAGGAAGTCTGTCCAACTATTTGGCTTCGCCGACGACGTTGATATCATAGCACGTAACTTTGAGACGATGGTGGAAACGTACATCAGACTTAAGGTTGAAGCTGGTAGGATTGGGCTCGTGATTAATGCGTTAAAAACAAAATACATGAAGAGAAGAGCCTCACGAGAAGACAATGTTAGTCTCCTAGCACAAGTTCAGATCGACGGTGATGAAATCGAGGTAGTAGACGAATTCGTGTATCTGGGCTCATAGGTGACCGCCGACAACGACACCAGCAGAGAAATACAAAGGCGCATTATGGCTGACAATCGTGCCTACTTTGGACTCCGAAGGACGCTAAGATCGAACAAAGTTCGCCGAACCACAAATTTGACATCTACAAGACATTAATTAGACCGGTAGTTCTCTACGGTCACGAAACATGGACATTGCTAGTGGAGGACCAACGCGTGGAGTCTTTGTACGGAAGGTGCTGCGTACGATCTACGGTGGAGTGCAGATGGAAGACGGAACGTGGAGGAGGCGAATGAACCACGAATTGCACCAGTTGCTGGGAGAACCTCCCATCGTACACATCGCAAAAATCGGTCGACTACGATGAGCTGGGCATGTCGTAAGAATGTCGGACGACAGCCCTGTGAAAATGGTTCTCGAAAACGAACCGACAGGTACAAGAAGAAGAGGCGCGCAACGAGCAAGGTGGATCGATCAAGTGGAAGGCGACCTGCGGACCCTCCGCAGACAGCGAGGCTGGCGAGGTATAATCATAGACCGATTACAATGGAAACAATTTCTGTGTACAGCAGAGGCCGCACCGGCCTTAGTCTGTTTGTTAAGGTAAGGTATAAGGAAAAGGCGAGGTAGATATCAACCCAAGTAACACGAAATGTTTACATGTATGCATTTTTGCTTTAAAATGACAAATAATAATGTTGCCATTCCGGTGATTGATAACTCTTTAGGATACTACTATAGAATTGAAATAGCGCAGAAGGTGGAGCCTGTGAAACATAATATAAGTTTGAGAAGGGTCATAAACAAAAAAATCTTAGACTTCAGTAAAACAAATAATTCTCGATTTTCAAAAAGGTTTTCATGATCTACTAGGTTTGGAACCATGAACTCTAAACTTACTAGATCGCTCTTCTTACCACTCGACCATTTCAACATGTGAGAAATAGAACAATTAAAATCCTCTTAAGCCATACCATCATTATATAAACTAGCGCCAATGTGACATGATTACTCATTTTAACATAAGATAATTCAGGCGTAAGAAAGTAAGCTATTGAATTAAATGGATTTACATACTTTGATGATCGGTTCAGTTTTTACTAATACATCATCATACTAACAATTGTACCCGTGCAAATAATATTCGATGGTACAAGAAATAGGCTACAGCAATTTTTTTTTTTTCATGATACTGGCATAGCAGAATTAGGTCCTTGAATGTTTCAGCGGTAAACATAAATGTGATATAAATAGATATTTGATAGTTTTAAGTCTTAGTTAAAAATATCGGAACAGTCATTCGACGTCCAATACAACGCGAACAAAACATACCTGACTAGTTGTGTTGGCATTTGACATTTCAAAAATATGTTTGTTTCTTAATATACGGAAGACTTGTGTTGGTACATTTATACAACATAATATGCAAATAAGCAAGATGGTAGATGTAAACAAACATGTCCCAACTTAAAAATATCAAACACATGTATGACAAATCAATAAGTCATATATGAATCTAGATTCAAAATGCATGACACTTTCATCTACATGACTAAACTAGTCATATTGCACTTTTATAGATCTACAGCATGACATATGGAAAAAAATAACTTTTATATTTATGTTTTTGGTGCTACTTGGGGAAGCATAATATTTGTTTTGGACTCAGGATAGGTTAGGTACAAAATATTAGCTGTAGGTACAAGTGTTTGTATTTAGAAAATAGGATAAATACGGCAGGTGGCGAAGGTTTTATTTCAGTCGAGTATTAGTACACGACACTGAAGAAGTCGTCACATTGTAGACGAAATACGCGTATCTGTCAAGATAAGCAATAAAGGTAGTTGGAATTAAATGGAAATTACTAATCATTCTTCTTATTTTCTAGTTACAGAAATATTTGAAAACTTAAATTCTTATGCTCGTACTCGCTCTCCAAGCAATAGAAATTTATTTTTTATTAACAATCAAAGAACGAACTATGCCAAAAATGCTCCTTTAAATAGAATGATGTCCTGCTTCAGCACGTGTAGCGAAACGGTTGATATCACAATGAATAAAAATACACTTAAAAAGCTTTTTTTTTGTTAGGCTAACTAGACAATAGTTAATTAGAAACTCTTAGATGTTAAGCAAAAATGTAACAAGGTCTACGAAAAGATTGACGACAAATAAAATTCAAACTACGGAACTGCGCCCAATAGAAAAATACTGAGCCATTATGAAGGAGCACCTTCTGAAATAACCTACATTGGTGAAGAAGGTAGAATAAATGAAGAAAGCATGGGTTAAATGCAAAAAAAAAAAAAAAAAAACTGTCGATTCTGAGGTGGTGCAGAACCTTATAGGGGGTTAAGGTCAAGGTTCGCACATTCGGATATAGAGGCGAAATAAATTAAATGAGTGTTGCCAAAACTAACTTTAATTGTTTCTTTTAATCCCTGAAAATGGAATAAATTTTATGTGTGCGGATTTTAAATGGCACACCCTTTAATGACTAATGACATGGTTGGATGTGCAGAGATAGATGCGTCTACGGCACTAAAGGTTTTTGGCAAAACATTTAGCGAAATTGGTCAGGCTTTTCTCGGTGACTCTCTCTGGAGTGAGAGTTAAATGCTATGCTATTTCGATATAAAGTGAACCAAAAAGAATCATTTTTAAAGCCTGAATAAACTTAAGCCTGAATATATCATCGCATTCGTACTCGGCAAATTTGATTTATCGCCTCCCAGATTGACCGGATTATGATTCATTTGCCTTTCGTCTCCGTTTCGCTCCACCACCAACAACCGTCAATCGGATATTCGTGACTAAGTACCATATATTTTTTTCCATCTCCCGTCATCATCAAAACCTTTCACCCAATGTTTTACATTTTATTTTACACAGAAAAAAAAACCATTAGGCGTGCCTCTACTCTCAATGGTGTCCACGGATATCACGGCAAGTTTGGTTAGTAGTTCGCAAACCATTAGCCTCGGACCTTTGCCCATTTCCGCTGCCACCCCCCGTCTTCCACCATTATTACTTCAATCCCCACTATCCACGTGCACAATACTGTCCAGGACAGGAAACAAATTACTATACTTTGTATGCCATCAATCCTCCGAACCAGTCAGTGTGGTAGAGCGCACCGACGACCAATCTCAGATCTACAACGCGCCCTGGAACGGGAAGCACTGGAGCTGCTGGAGGAAGAGGAGAACGAGCGATAAAAATCGTACTTTTTTGTGTCATTCTCAGGCGATCATCTAGTGTATGATATTGCACACATGCGGTCCAGAGGATGCACTGCCAGTACATGTGCCGATGACGATGGAAAAGGTATGTGAATCAGCAAAAACAAACGCCAGGACATGGAGAAAAAAAAAATCTGCAATCACTACCCCAATATTGCTCTAGCTATATTCGCTGCCCGATGATGCAGAGCTCCGCCATGGGATACTGATATCGATGGGGGGTTTTTTTTTAATCATTTCGAAAACTAGGGTTGATCAAAGAGCGACGTTTCCAATCGAATCATCGAAATCCAATTTATGAAATGATTTTTTTTTTCCTACTCTAAATGTCAAATTTTAATTGATGAAGATGGTTAACCTAGTTGCGTGATACAATCTAGCGAGACCGTTGCCTACGGAGTCACGAAACTTTGAAGAGCAGCTTTTCAAATTGAGTAAGTTCGTTAAATAAATCAACAAATCACACTTTCGGTGAAACACGTGGCGTGGGTGAATTCCTAGCACAATGACAAAGTTCGGCTTCAAGGTTGTTCGTTACAAGCATGAGTCGACGAATTCCAATTTGATAGTCTTTGATCGATTAGGTTCTATGAAAGTGAAAATTCATTTTATATGAGACTCGCGGTGAATTTTGGATGAAATTGTTCGATACCGGTTAGAAGCATGGGTATATGAGCATCCAGTATTTCAGGAGAAATGGTTGAGGGCAAAGCTCAAGCTCTCAAGCTGGTTAAGCTTTCAAATGGAGATGGGTGTAGCAAAAACCCACGTAATTCAATGACCAACAAGATTGGTAAAATTTCTATTACTTTTCTCTGAAATTCTTCGGTGTTCCAGGATTTTCGAGAATCTTGTTCGTTGTCTCTCTGGAGTAAAGTAGTTTAGGGTACTTTGGACAACCTATCGAAAAAAACCGTAAAAGAACTTGTTTTTCTATCTTTATTCTACAAATTTACAGCAGCAGGAGAGTTTTGATCGTTACTTGTATACTTACGTTATTATAAATTACTTATTTTGGTATCCTTGGGTTTGCGGAGAAGAAAAATGCATCACTTACCTGAAAAAAAAAAAACATAGAAAGGTATAGTTGATATTAATATTAATAAAATTGAGATTTTTGTCGATTTTTTTTTTGAGGTTATCACAGTGGTAAAGTGCCCTTACTTTAAATCTGCAGTGGAATATTTTAAACTAACACACAGACGTTTCTAGGCTATGGTTTCCGATTGGTCACTGTTTTTGTTGTGATGATTAAAAAAAATTTAATAAAATAGTTTAGCTTTCATATAGAGCATTTCTAGCCTTAGGCCGTTTTCAGCGGTCGTGGTCTATTCTAAATTTTGACAATTAAATAGACCAAACGAAATTTTCCATTTTCACCGGTGCGTTCCAAATTTCATTTTCGAACAGTTTCGGTGTAAAAAAAAAATAAAACTGTCATACGCTTTGTTTTATTTTACTTCCGAATTTGGAACGGAATCCAGAGCGTTCTAAATTTGTTTAGGCAGCTGAAAAAAAAATGGTGTTAAACAACAACAAGGGCAAAGTGCACAACCGCGTCGATCGCTCGCTCGTTTTTCGGTAAGTCTGGTTTCAGCGGTGTTGTTAAAGTATGACCAACAAGATTTCTGACTTTGCTCAAGTTCTCCTTTTTTTTTCTCTTAAGCTCTTTGAACTTTATCATAGCTTTTTTTAAACATTATGGAGCTCTGCTGGCAATGGTGGAATGCTGAACACTGAAGTTCTTTGAACTGAACTGATATTTTGAGAAATATGTAAGTTCAAACTTTGCAAAAAAAATCTGTGAACTTTGCAGCAGCTCTACAAAGTTTGAAGAATTTCTGCGAATTATATTATGAAGTACTTTTCAGATTGATTAAGTTTTGTGAATATGGCTAAAGTCTTACGATCATTAAGGGTTTTCAATGCCAATGATTAAGGGTTTTCAAACGTTTGGAATGCTTTATTCAGGCCCAAAATAGTTGCTCAATACCGATCCTTTATGTCAGCTAGTGCCGTACTCTCATCCAGTCAAACATTCATAGTTACGCGTATGAGAGCTTCCTCCTAAAAATGAAATTTACGTGGAAATAAATTTCCTTTTTTGACTGATTCAGAATGACGGAAATCCTCCACATCGTCTTCCATAAAACAGCACGAAGCAGCCGTGGAATTCAATACCGATGGTTATTCCGAGAGTCGAAATGAGGTTTGTCTCTTGGTGAAGAGAGCAAAGTCACCTGTCGTGACGTGACTCGGCAAATCAAATGGAGAGTTACGTCACTGCAGGTGACTTCTCACTTCGCCAAGCTGAATCAACACAAACCAAATTCAAACGAAGCAGGCAGAGTCCAAAACAAAACACACACATGGATGTCACACTGAAAATTAATTTTAGTTCATATTACGAAATCAAAGGTAGCACTTACGAACCCATTCGTTGTTTTCTGCAACGAAACTGATTTGTACGTTCTATGAAGCTACCTTCGTAATTAATGCCACACGCGCTACTGTCAAAAGCACGAAGCATTTGTTGAAACAGAAAGAACATTCGTTCATTGCACAAAAACAATACAAAGAGCTACGAATATTTTACTACAAATTAAAAAGAAACGTCTCTATGGTGTGTGCAAGAATGACGGACAGATCTTCTTCACCGACACAAAATTTAATTGAGAAAAAAAAAAACGCAACCGCGTGGATTTGTCCAGCGTTTTTTGTAAATGTTTCTGGCATCGGATTTGATCCCGTATTTTTGTAAAGAGCTGTTATTGAGTTTGTGGTTGATCTCACTATGCCATGGTGATACATGAGAAGCTCCTTGATTAATGAGAATGAAGTTATAACTCTTGGTAGCGGTTTAATTTTGTTGTTGGGATAAATAAATTATTCCTGCCCATCACAGCAGCAACATCAATAGAGAAGCAGCGATTGGCTGGTCTTCAGGAAATCCATTTCGTGCATTCTACAAAGAGATGTAATGATAGCATTTCACCAGATAAAAAGCAATATGAATCTTTCATACAATACACGAGACATTTGTTCTATGTACAAAATCCATGTTTACGAAACGAGTGAAAGCTTATTTACGAAAATAAATTTTCAGTGCATCATACAACATTTAGAACAATGACGGTGAAAATGGAAAATAGTTGAGATATTTTTGGTGGTCTATATTTTTGGATCTGTTATAAAACTAGACCAAAATTATAGAACACCGCTGAAAACGGCCTCAGTGATCGTGTTCTATTCTAAATTTTGACAGCTGAATAGACCAAACGAAATCTTCCATTTTCACCGTGGTGTTCTAAATTTGATTGTCGAACAGTTCTGTTGCAAATAAAATAGAACTGTCATACGTTTTGTTTTATTTCACGCCGAAATTGGAACAAAATCCAGGCAGTTCTAAACTTGTTTGACAGCTGATTGATTTTTTACAACAACAACGTCAAATGAAAAAGTCGGAGTGGAAGATCGGTCGTAAATGTGTTTTTTGCAAAGTGCTATAAGAAAGTGAAGTGAAAAATGTGAAGACAAATTAAATTAGCATAAATGCATTGCCAGGAATTTGCTGGTTCTGCAGTGTGCTGTCGGAAGTTGCTCATTTAAAAATTTTGGTTGTACGGCGCTCCTCCATCCACAGGTAACCAAAGTGAATTTTTTTTATGTTATTGGCTTTTTTCAACGGTGCACTGCATAGTGAAATTCTGTAGTAGAATTTGTAAGAACTTTTCAATCCAGTTCTCCATTTATTTTTGTGTTTATTTCAGTGGAATGATAAATATTTTCACTCGCCGATCTCTGCTGAAGCGCTAAATTTTGGAAACGCTGCTCCCCTGCTATTCTGTGGCATTTTTTCATCTTGTCAAAAGATGAATTTTGATGAAGGTGTGTTT
Source organism: Aedes koreicus (assembly GCA_024533555.2). Lineage (NCBI taxonomy): Eukaryota > Metazoa > Arthropoda > Insecta > Diptera > Culicidae > Aedes > Aedes koreicus. The sequence goes on along the minus strand of JAHHFK020005585.1, from coordinate 8,450 downwards.
TATTTTTACTTATTTTATAGAACCTTTCAGTCTTGGGTTGGTTCGTCTCTTATGTAGGTGAGGAATTCTTAAGGATTCCATAATATTTTGTTACAGTTACAGAGTTTTTTTTCCATGTATGGGTCGTTGGATAGTGTTTCTATAATACTGGCGCCGATATCGTGTTGATCTCAGAGGGTTTAATCTGTAGCATAGTTGATTATGAGGTGTTAAACTGCGCATTTTCTGTGGAATTCATTGCAAGATACAAGATCGTGTGAAGAACTGGTTTAGCCGCAGCATAGTCCTTCCAGTTGGTTGTGTCGATCCAACGGAAGAAACGGATATCCCAAATTTGCTTGAACAAGCTCTAATTCAACACAGATGTTTGTTGGGTAGTCCATTCGTTGTTCCATGCTGAGTCAATGATATATTTTAACCAGGTTTTGAGATCTGGTGCAGGTACTTCCGGGTATGAAGGGGTTTTATGCCTGGTTGGAAGCAGATGGTAGATCGAAAACCTATTTGTTACCATTGATACCGCAGTGCCTGGGTACTGTTCTGTTGTTCGAAGCCATTCTAATTGCTTACACTGGCAGGTGTCGATTCTTTGGGTTCTCAAGGGCTTTCATTACACTAGCGGGGTCGGTAATGATGGCTTGCCAAGCAGATCTGGATTCTGTGACGGCCGACAGGGTGGCTATTGCCTCTGCCGAGAAAATTGTTGTAGGGTTAGAGAACCCTCTACTTATGTTTACGTTGGGGCCCGTTACACCGTATCCTACTTCGCTTGTAGTTTTCGAGCCATCGGTGTATATAAAGTCGTAACCAATCAGAGGTGTTCTGATAAGCTCTTTGAAGCGTGGGACCCCAGTTTGAGGATTAAGGTTTTCCTTCATGGGTTTGCTTAGGGTTCATATGATTCTTGGTGGAGAGGTGTCCCATGCTACAACTCCGACCCAGTGGACCCTGGAAACCGATGGGAGGGTTTGGTGGGCGATTTGAAGGAATTTGTTTGCCTTTTTGAGGAGGAACACTCCTTCGTCGTCTCCGCTGTTACAAGCAAGTGTCGAAAGGGGACGATTCCTGCCTTAACGAATGTAGATGATTCTTGGGTGCAGGATGGTAGACCGGATATACTGCGGATACATCGATTGAAGATTGGAGCAAGTTTTTCAATGTTATTGTTGGAACTTCTGCACAGTAGCTCGGTACGATGTAATAATTTGCTGCATGTTATCACCTTCACTATTTCCAATACTACGTTGCCTTTGTTTTTGGCGTGTTTGCTTGTGATGATACGTAGTAGACTAAACCGGCATTTGCTCTGCTACCTTGTGCGATCGCAGTGAGGATTGAAGCTCAAGTGACGGTCTAAGTATACTCCGAGCACGCGAATCAAATGGTATTTCGACTCCATCAATGCAATGCAAATTTGGCTATTCATTAATCGGATGGAATCAATCCACCTCATGATTCGTCGGTGAAACCCCTGGGACTAACCTAGATTCCTTCGTCGGTTTCAGTTTAACATTCCCTCTCTGAATAATTCTTTCCAAACTTATCATGCTGTCAGATATTGCAAACCTTTGTCGATCGGCTAGGGCGTAATGAATACAGCGAAGACAATTAAGCAACTTCTGTGGACCATACACGTTCTGCCAGCACGACATCGAAGCAATCGATTGCTTCCTAAACACTATCACGGACGTCTGCTACAAGGCTCCGATTTTAGCCGTTAGGAAGAACGAGTGTCATCCTGAATAACACACAAGAGTCAAAAATGCTTTGCTACAAACCGTCTTCGATTCAGCAGCTTATGAGGAATTTACCAGCCAAAGCAAAAGAAAAGAATGAAGTTCCGAAACAAAAACACGATGAGGTCAACAAACAAAATTTAGAACACGGCCGCTGAAAGTGGGAACTAGTTGATCTATTTATGGTGGTCTATATTTTTGGAACTGTTATAAAAATAGACCAAAATAATAGAACCTCGCTGAAAACGGCCTGAAGATCAAAATTACGTAACCATATGTTATTTCCTCCTGCTCGGGAAGCTATGGAACCTGTTTGCAGTCAAGCAATCCTCAAGGTATTACCGTTGGGGTGAAATCAATAAGTACATTAAAAACTACAGGGTTCAGCCCAATGGGGTTGTACGCAAAGGTAACGTAGGACTATGTAGCAATGTGCAATCGAATTCGCCTCCAGTCGCCTAATTGTTTAAAGGGTTTTCGAAATTGGTTTCGCTCAAAAATTAACTGCAATACACTAAACAGGTTACTCTAATAAACATGTAATATACAAGATCGATATTACAGATGGTTTAACCAACAATCAATATGCAATAAGCGATTTGAAATTGATTCACTGTTGTAGAACCCCTTGGTCCGAAGTACACCTTGTAGCCAGCACCTTGCTATACATATTTGCGCCTTTGTTTCGATTTGCTGTGTTATTTTGACAGAATATTTGAGCGTGTGTTCGTGTGAGTTCATTATTAGGGGCGTATTATTAAGCTTGGGACCGAGCTTGGGACCGATGTGCTAGTACTGACTGAGCCAAGAAAAACATCAAATTTGTTCGGGACCTACTGGTCTTAGAGTTAGTCTATGGTTTAACCGTACCGGTTACAGTTGGGATGATAACGCGAATTGGTGGTTAGGTGCTTCTTATGGTAATTGTTTATGCGGGTAGACATTTAGAACATGTTAACCTGAGAGACTGGCTTCATCCACCACCAATTGCTTACGATTTCTCCTAGGCTTATGTGTGTACAACACTGCAAAATGTGCAAATGTCGAAAACACGATATTTTTCGCAACCCTCCATTTCGAACAACTCTCTTTTCCAGTTATTTTGGAGGCCTTGAAAGGGGCCGTTTTGGGGTCAGGGGAATAGCTAGTGCAGCCACCTCACTTAGTCATGAAGCTGAAGCTTAAAGCTTGAGCAACTCACGTATATAAAGGGTGATACGGTCAAAATTTGGTCAAGGGAAAACGCGTGTAAATCGGTGAAATCGTTTATTTAAAAAATCAAATTAAATTTCTTTTTCAAGTTCAATTAGTATAAAATTCAGGAAAAATATTCAGTTAGGCTTCCGCTTTTCCAAATCCAAATTGCCGGGCCTTACGCTTGACCCCTGCCATCAGATTTTGTACAGCCACCTTGTCCACCTTCTTCGCCGCAGAAAGCCAGTTTGCCTTGAACTGCTGCTCGTCCTTAGCAGTTTTTTTGGTCTTCTTTAGGTTCCGCTTGACAATAGCCCAGTATTTCTCAATTGGGCGGAGCTCTGGCGTGTTGGGAGGGTTCTTGTCCTTGGGAACCACCTGCACGTTGTTGGCGGCGTACCACTCCATGGCCTTTTTACCGTAATGGCAAGATGCCAAATCCGGCCAAAACAGTACGGAACAACCGTGTTTCTTCAGGAAAGGCAGCAGACGTTTATTCAAACACTCTTTCACGTAAATTTCTTGGTTGACAGTCCCGGAAGTTATGAAAATGCTGCTTTTCAAGCCACAGGTACAGATGGCTTGCCAAACCAGATATTTCTTTGCGAACTTTGACAGTTTCGTGTACTTGAAAATATCTGCTACCTTTCCCCTTCCTTTTGCCGTATAAAACTCCTGTCCCGGAAGCTGCTTGTAGTCGGCTTTGACGTAGGTTTCGTCGTCCATTACCACGCAGTCAAACTTCGTCAGCATCGTCGTGTACAGCCTCCGGGATCGCGCTTTGGCCGTCGTATTTTGTTTATCATCGCGATTTGGAGTCACTACCTTCTTGTAAGTCGATAGTCCGGCTCGTTTTTTGGCTCGATGCACGGTTGTAGACGATACACCCAGCTTATTTGCGGCATCTCGGAGAGATAGGTTAGGGTTTCGCTTGAAACTACCGGCAACTCTCTTTGTCGTCTCAGCGGCTTCCGGTTTTCGATTTCCCCCCGATCCAGACTTCCTGGCTGTCGACAAACGTTCCCCAAACACTTTAATTACATTTGTAACGGTTGATTTGGCAACTTTGAGCGATTTTGCCAACTTTGCGTGCGAGTAGCTCGGATTTTCGCGATGCGCGAGCAAAATTTTGATACGCTGCTCTTCTTGCTTGGACGGCATTTTGACAACTGAAGAGTGAATTCCAAAATCAAAATAGGAGCAACATTCTACACACACACACCTTCAAAAAGAGGGGTGTTCAGGTTTTTTTAAATGCAAAATTGAAAGAAATACGTCAAGTTGATATTGACCAAATTTTGACCGTATTGCCCTTTAGTTTGCATCCATATGCTGCGACATTTTACTTACACTTCCTCAAAATAATTTGATTCTTATCGAATGGTATGGACTCTATCCATCGCACTAGAACACAAGAAACACTTTTAAACACTGATTGGAATTCGAAGATAATATTACCAACGAACTTCACACTTCACATGCCATCAAACAGAAATTATCACATGCCATCAAACTGTGGACTGTGATTGCAAATAAGCACACATCAAACGACCCTTAGTGATTTGCAATACTGAATCATATTATGTAACATTTATAATGTATCGAATAATAAATATGATATACTCTCATGTTTGGTTGAATTTTGAGTTTCGTTTGTGTGAAAGCATCCCCCCTTCCAGAGGAGGGGGGGGTCTTGAACCACAGTAGAAGCATGTTTTGCCTTCAAAAACTTCCACATGCCAAATTTGGTTCCATTTGCTTGACTAGTTCTTGAATTATGCCAAAATTTGTGTTTCATTTGTATGAGAGCCACCCTTTCCATAGGGGGGGGGGAAGGGAGGGAGGGGGTCTTAAACCATCATAATCGGTCCCAAAAGCCCCTGCATACAAATTTTCACGCCAGTCGGTTAGGTAGTTTCTATGTCTAAAAGGGTCAGTTCGATAAAAATTCATTTTTATATTTATACGAATTTAAAATTAATAGTTTTCAATAATGGAATTGATAAGCAGAGAAATGTGCAATCGATCGGTGCAAAATTTTTGAAAATCGGTCATGAAATGACTTAGTTATTAACTTTCAAAACCTAAGCATATTTCGTGACGCTCCAAATTTTCGTACTCGCAGCGTGTACCCCTATATTGAAAACAAAGACGTAGTCCTACGTCAAAAACAAAAAGTAATTCTTTGATCTTAAATTAGGCAAGGAAATATGCTCTTCTGAGCTTCCAACGTACCATGAATATTTCCCACAAATCAAGTGTATCGCGGAAACAATCATTCGCATCGAACAAGGCTGATTCCTCCATTGTATCTCACATTCATTACACATCCTTGGCAGCTTTCCAATCCGACCGATGACAATTCTAATCATTATTGCCTCCCTCCTAAACGCCTCTGAAGCTCAAAATGTTTCCTCTTGTCGAACACAACGCACTTCATCGGCAACAAAGTTCCATTTCCGACATATGTTTGACATTTGACAGCATTCTTGTTGCTCAGAAGTCATTAAGTGTGGTAATCACTTCCACCAGTTTGTTGTTGTGTCGTAGTTATTTCTGTCTGTCATATCCCGCCGCAGATTCAATCGAACTGAACGTGCGCCGCGAAACCAATCATGGCGTTGTCGCGATATGCGATATGATTAGAACCGATTGGTAGTTTGGACTCGTGCACAGTGTCATTTTTACTCGGACACTTATCTTTCAACGGCAGCAGCCTTAAATAGTAGCTGGATTCACCTTGTTGGTACTTAACAGCAAATACACATAAGTATACCAACAAAATGGCACCATGCTGGTTCGATTGGAAAGCACCAGCCAGCTTGTGTAGGGAGTAGTAATTAACACCCCCGTTGCAGTGCCCCCTCATGGATGATTGGTCCCTTCGATCGCTTATCAGGTGTCGAAGTCACTTTGTGGTACACTTCTGCCGTGATTGCCATTGACATGGTAATAATGACCTTTATGTTGATTGATTTTAATGTTACGCTTTGATCTTTCCTTGGTCGATGATTGATGACGATGATGATGCCTTAAGTGCTACTTCAAACAGTTCAAACCCCTGTCGCGGGGCGTTATCTAATTTTGTAACACAAATTAGCATTTGCAGCGTGTGCGGGTGCAAAAACCCGTTCCAGATCGTCACTCCACCATTAGGCAGCGTTTTACATAGTTCTAATAATAAACCATCGCAACCATAACTAGAGCGCTCCCTCGCATGGGAAGAACAAACTCACGTCACAAATTATGACGCGCCAAATCAAGCGCCCCTCTCGGCAAACATTCAGGCCCTACCGTAGACGCATACGGAGAAAATGAATAAATCCACCTAAATAACAAAATGACTTCAACAACATAAAAACACATGTTACAGTTACAAGTGGACGAACGATCGGTGCGTGGAGTGCGGTGCAAGACGACGGTGACGCCAAGATGGAAGGGTTTTAGAATCAAAACAGTCGCACAGTGTGTGGACTGGTTCGGAGTCTCCCCTGGAGCAGCAGCCGTCAGACTGAACGTTTGTTTATTTATGCTTCAGATTTATGCCTCTGTTTCGTTTGAGGGATTTTCAGATTGTCTTGTTTGTGGTGTTATATTCCCCATCTTTTTAGGGTTAAGCACATACATCACCTACTGGCGGTTGCTTCGGGTATTTTGTTTCCTCGTCTACCTTTGATGTGCTGCATGTGAAACAGTGGATGGGATTAATTAAATAATCCAGAGGAAAAATGCCAACCAAAGTTGTTATGCTACGGAAAAAGTGGTAAACTGTAAATTTTCGACTCTGGTAGACATTATTTGTATCACTTATTTCAAAAGTGCATAGCTCAAGAAGCGAGCGAAGTAGAACAATTTTTTTTCCCGAATTGCAAGGAGCTCAAAAATACGAAAAAGAAGTTTAATGTAAAACAAACTTTTCTTCGGTAAGTAAGCCTTAGACAAAGATGGTCTTTTTCTGCTTTTTGTCATTTTTTCTCTCTTTTCATACACGTATATTTACGGAGCTTTGGAGATTGAAGACTTCTGGTGAACTCAAAATAAAAAAAAAAAAAAAAAAAAAAAAAAAAAAAAAAAAAAAAAAAAAAAAAAAAAAAAAAAAAAAAAAAAAAAAAAAAAAAAAAAAAAAAAAAAAAAAAAAAAAAAAAAAAAAAAAAAAAAAAAAAAAAAAAAAAAAAAAAAAAAAAAAAAAAAAAAAAAAAAAAAAAAAAAAAAAAAAAAAAAAAAAAAAAAAAAAAAAAAAAAAAAAAAAAAAAAAAAAAAAAAAAAAAAAAAAAAAAAAAAAAAAAAAAAAAAAAAAAAAAAAAAAAAAAAAAAAAAAAAAAAAAAAAAAAAAAAAAAAAAAAAAAAAAAAAAAAAAAAAAAAAAAAAAAAAAAAAAAAAAAAAAAAAAAAAAAAAAAAAAAAAAAAAAAAAAAAAAAAAAAAAAAAAAAAAAAAAAAAAAAAAAAAAAAAAAAAAAAAAAAAAAAAAAAAAAAAAAAAAAAAAAAAAAAAAAAAAAAAAAAAAAAAAAAAAAATTGTTGTGGAGCTCGAAGTGGACCACTGTGAAGTTGTTTTAGTTGAATAGGAGAGGGTTCCTCTCCCATCTACGCATCAAAACAGAGTGTCCACAAACTACTGCTAGAAACTATCAAATGGTATCAGTGGTACACGAGCGAAATCTAACACGTTACTTTTGCCCAATGGGATGTTAGGGCAAAGGTAACGTCCTTGGTTCGAGTACTACTTTACCCATGCCCTTTCGCTCAGTTTTCAATACTTCCATTCTATTTCCAACCTACTGTACACTGACGGAACTTTAAACACTATCTTCTTCATATCTTTCATTCTAGCAAAACATTACTGACCACTCTTGGTGTCTCATGGTGATGAGCGAACATCTCCTTCTACATTATGAATATTGTTGTTTGGACTCTAAAAATAATTTATGTTTCGTATTTATTTCTTCTGAGATTTATAAAAGCTACAAATCAGTGAAAGAAATTAAAAGATACTTCTCTTGAGAAATACAGAGCACATTCGAATCACGAGGAGATGCTAATGCTTTCTTTGAATCCAAAATATTTTGCAATTCTTATCATGTGTATGCTCTGTGTGATTCTTGTCAAATCAATGGAGTCATAAATGATGCATAGTTACATTGTGTGTGTGTGTGTGTGTTAATCCAACCTAACACCCATCGGCCGGCAATGGTAGATATGGAAGAAATCTGTTTACAACAATCATTCAAGTTACCATTGGAAACAGCTTTAATCCGGGAGCTGGAATGGAGATAAATTTGCTGCAGATCCAGTAACCCATTTCAGAATAGTCTGGAGAGTCACGCCCATTCCGAGGTTACTTTCTTACATACAATAAGCCCCGCACGTTAATACTACTGATATCATTTGGATAAGGGCACTGCAACACACTTCCAGATTTGAAAATTTTAAATGAAAAAACCAGGCAGAATGTATTTAGTATTACTTGAAAATAAGATTCTTGTTACATAGTTAAATTCAGATAGATCTCACCCATGTCCAC
>JAHHFK020005584.1:0-239883 GCA_024533555.2 Aedes koreicus | reverse complement strand
CAAACCATCCTTTTAAGGAGCATATAGAAGCAAACCATAGCCTTAAACTTCATATTTGTTACTCCATCTTAGTAACAGTGAGGCAATCAAAGATTAGCAATTTGAGATTGGTCTGTTTTGTGAGAGCTGATATTTGTGCTCTTGAAGTTTCATGCTATAGCTTCCGTAGACTTTGCCTTAAGACTGATTCTTTTCATTAACTCTTATAGTATAGTGATATTGTAAGACTACTTCTATTTGTTTGTGCAATTTGTGTACATTTTTTTTTTATTTTTTTATTATATAAACTTTAATAAAATCAACTTTGAGCCCCATGGAGCAACGATAAGCAGAGCAATTCCGTGGAATTCGAAAAGTAAAATTAATTCGCTATAGGATGCATACTATGTGACCTTTTCAAACCGTTTCAGCAGACTGTACAGCAAACATTTGTAAAACAATACTTGTTTTTTCAGACTTCTATCCGAATATTTTAACACCAATTTCAAAGTCCAAACAAATTTTGACAAATGTATCAAAATACGAAAAAAGATCTTTTCTGAATCTTTAAAATGCAACTTGTTGTGCTTTAATCGGTTAAACATTAAATTTTTTGAAAGAGCAACGCATATTTGAAGAGAGCCTAAATAATGCGATTCTCGAATTCAAAAATCATTAGAATTACCAGACACATCAATATCCAATTAGCTATAAAAAATCGAAATCTCATGCAATGATCACGAAATTTTGGAAAAAGGTTATTCAACGTATGAAAAAGCTAGGGAAAATATAAAATATGAAAAGAAAAAAAACATGTTTTTTCTATGTTTTGTCCGGCCTCCGGCCACTGTGCATCGGTGGATTAATTCGGGTGTTTGCACAAACGGCACATTTTATAATAAATTTACTTGGGGACCAGGGCAGCCTCGGTGGTGTAGTGGTATGCGTGGTTGCTTTTCACCCCAGTCAGTCTGATATCAATTCCAGCCGGCGCCGTTGGGATTTTCTGAGACGAAGAAATCTCTGATCTCGTCTTCCTTTGGAAGGAAAGTAAAGCCGTGTTGGTCTTCGACCCATGTATATTGATGGTTTCGATATGTAGGGTTCAGGTCGTCTCCCTAACGTGACGAACCACGTGACTCACGCTGAAGTTCACGTAAATACGAAACAACAACAACAGCTACTACTTCTACTAGTTGGAGACTTGAAACTACAATATGAAACGTGTTTCATTAAGTTGATGAAAAATCCAATTAAGCTATGACAAACTTAGTTACTATTGTTTCAAGTTTCAATGTATATAAGTTCTCTGCAAAATGAGTTTTTCAAGATCGAATATCATTTATGCATCCTTGATTTTACTTGGGTTGGCTGTTACTTATGCCGTAAAGCTTTTTATCGTAGTTTGTTTATGGGTTTCCTGTAGTTCGCTTGATATTTTTTGTAAACAATTTTGCAACTAATACATTTCGAAATGCCTTTTCAAAACCCTTGCCAGTGTGGGTCATCTAGACAGATTGTGGTCCTAATGTGGTTTTGGTGTTTATAATGGCAGTAGAACTGTTTTCCCATGTTTTTATAAATGTTAGTTTCAAGGAGCCTGAAAAGTTTTATAGAACTTAAAATTACATCATTCCGAGAAGCTGCAACGTAACAAAATCGGAATCATCAAGACTATTAGAAACACTTGCAATTAGCGTGAAGGCGTTTACATCAATGCGATAAAGAAAAAAGACAGCGCTCGCTATTTCAGGTACCATTTTTGCATTACATTCTATGCCCAGAGAGTAGTTAAAATTTTCTTCAAGATCAATTCTTAGATCACATCGGGAACTGAACCCAGACACTTTCAGCATAATTTTGCTTTATAGCAGCGTAATTATCAACTGAGCTTATGCAGTATGTGCAGTATGTGCTTCAGTTTTAAAATGTAAAAATGCTCGAAACACTAAGTCAATCATAATCAGCAATACGCTAGCATTGACAAAAGAAGGATAAAGAACTGAATGCTCAAAACATTTGGCACAAGATGAGTTTGTGTGCATGAAGTATCGCTACTTAAACAATTTAAATCGGATTGTTTACAACTACTAAATCAAGTTAATCACAGGCAACAAATGGAAAAATAAATTCAAATTAATAAATCATCATCAATCACCAAGCAACTAGTTCATTGAAGATATGACAAGATCATATTTCAAATGATAATGATATTCAGCTGAAAACTTCCTCAATTTACGCTATTCCACAGCCCATATTAAACAGGCAATGCTAGTTGTGTAGGTCAACTACCAAAAACCAAAAATTTGTAACAAAACACATGGAACCCAAGCCACACAGCTTGTATTGAAACAGTGATACTTCTTTAATGTATTCATCAGTCAATAAATTAGGCTAATTTTACTTTTATCACCAATTTTATAATACCAAAAAATCAAAAAATCAAATCTAATACAAGAAGTGTTTGTAGTAAAAACTACACTCGAAAAAAAATGACACGCAATGATTAGCTTGTAACATTTTAGAGTGTGGGTAAGAAAAAAGTTCTAGCGCATTTTGGTAAAACATTGTACAGTGTATGAGTTTTGAAGATAAGTATATAAAAGAGCATTGAGTGAAGAGTATTTCATTTAGAAGATGGCTGTCCATGTTTGAAATTCATTACAGAGCTCAATCGGATCTGCATTTTGAGTATCCTTCATCAGTGTCATACAATGTAAGTTATATTGCTGGCATTTTGTTACTATTTATTGGTCCATGATCAATAATCGTTCCGCCATTACCTTCTGATTTTCCAGGATCCATATAATGTTTCTCAAGTGGATCAATATGATTTATAACTGTTTTCATCAAAGCCGTTTTTCTTGAACATTTCTTACTGCTCATCTGTCTAAGTTTTGTAGCCTGTAGCCATCTGTCTAAGCACTTGTAGCCTTTGGGAAGTGTAAACAGAGACTTCACATCGCTAGAACTGATCCGAGCCATTTTGCCTGTCAAGGGAGCTCCCTGCCCCCATGCCTACCATGCATTGTGGTAGCTAGGTAAAAGTCTATCTGCTCAATCAGATACCGCCTTCCAAACATGACCTACGCTCAATTTCAACTACTTCTAATCAATTTCACAACCTGCCGTGCTCTTACGGACCTATCAACTTTCTCTTCACATCTTTGGTTCTAGCAGAAATTGCTGTCCACTCCTAGAGTTGGATATTGATAAGAATGATATTTCAAATTTTTAAACAATATAATTAATTACGTGCTTAGTGCAACAACAAAAACATGATTAGTTTAAATATATTTATTATGTGTGTTACTTTGGAAGGATCATACCAGAAAACATTTTTTAAGACAACCCCTACAACATTCTCAGACACATTGATCAACAACTTTCAATTAGAATCAACCCAGTGCGTTTAACTATGCATTCCATGGCATTGATAAAGTGCAGTTTTAGCATTCAATCAATCTGCAAAAAAGGAACTTGATAGCCATTGACACGATTTCACCCATTCCAACAACATCATTGCCATTAATTATAGTCATCCACATAAATCACACCCTTTTCTTCCATCTGCTCCCTTCATCCATGCACACTGAGTACGGGAAATCGGGGTTTATGAACGAACTGGGTTGAGCCGGCGACACAATTTTCCAAGCAAGCAAACCGACCTCCCAACGAGGTCCCCAAAGTGTCCGTCTCGAAAAGCCATGCAAAAGAACAACGCAAGATTGACAGACAGCAAACGGCAGCATGGGAAAAAATGCACAACTTCCTTCTCTCTCTCTCCCCCACATCTCGCTCAAGCGCTCGAGAGTATGCATCTATGTTTCTGTTGAGAGATTTAATATTTTGATAAACAACTCACTTACATTTGCCGGTACTTGTGCTGCATCTTCAATTTCCGTTCACAAGTTGTGTTTTTCTCCTTTTGCTTTTTTCACTCCAAAGCCACTCGAACAGCAGAACAATCGATTCGATTTAAATCTTTTTCTCACTCCGAATCCGGTCGTCCACTAAAACTTTATGGCACTACGTGAAATTTGTTAAACACAATATTAGCATAACAATGCTTCGAAAAACAGCCTATTACCCTCTTTTACTCGCAACCGGGCCTCTAGAATAGGTTCCATTCATCGACACCTCTTCTGCCCACGCAGCCTTTATTCTTTCCCGCATGACAAGTTTCGAGTTTTCCACCTCTCTTCTCTGACGACAACACACATTCACGCTCTGCTGGTGCTTTGGTCCGGTAGTAAAATTCAATTTCCCACTAAGCGATTAGCTTTTTTTTATGTGCCTCGTGGTCACTCACTTTGCATACATCCGCCAGCAGAGATTCACATCCGATCTGGGCGAACATCAGCGAAAACAACTGGCCCATTCACATTATTCACTTGACGCGAATCTCATTTTCACCGTTCTATCTTCACTGTTTGTTATTCACCATGATTGCATAAAAGCCAATTCTTTTTGCCACCTTCTCCTGTCGTCGCACTAAAAATACACGCGCTAACAAGTCCGGCACGGAAACCGAACACGTTCACGTTTCACATACCACGTGCATGTTTACCAGAATCACAATCAACAAATCACGTGATCTTCTTATTCTTCTTCCTCCTTACCAGTACCAGGTCACCTTTTCACTTTTTCTCGAGTATCGCTTCTTGATTTCAGTGAAAATCTCAACACTCCCCGAGTTCTTCAATCGCTCGAAACGGATAAACTCCAACCCCATCTGACATGGTCATATCCTGCGAAAAAAATAAAAATTCGCACAAGCTCGTCGGTATCGATTTCCACTCGGCAAAATTTACGTATTCGTCGTCAACACAAATCGTTCGTGTGCGAATTTTCACGCAGCCCAGAAATATCGAACGGTCGACAAACGCTCCCCTCAATCACTGAACGCGCGCGATTTGCCCGATGGCAGCCACACTACTGAAGAGCTAAGTGGTTCCGAATGGGAATCGATGCTGCACTCTTGAAAAATCCTCCCGACCCGACTCCTGGCCGGTCGGTGGGTGAGCGAGCATAAGCGACACGACCGATGGAATCGGTGCTCGGATTGACGCGCTACATGCTGCTAACGGATGTAGCGTTGCAGAGCTATGTCGAGTCGGCTTCAAGTTGCCCAATTCTCTACAGTATGGTTGGTTTGGTGAGAACGAACTCACTCTCAGGGAGCGAGTCCTTCCTGACTGGCGTTCGTTGTCGGATGATGGTTAGGAATGTGGTGGAACGTATACCGCTGGGTATGCTTCGGCATCATTCGACGGTGGCATATTTATGCTGTACAGCATTTTTGTTTTGCTCCTTCCATCGCTTCGGTTATTCTGGGAGGGTTTACTGCATGACTGTTCGGTGGGTGCTTTCTCGCATGTCTAGAAAGAAACGGGCTAGGTTGGTATGCAGTGAATATGGACTGATTATATTAGGTGGGTATTGGGAGATTAATTCGAAGAAATGGGCTTTGTTTATCCAGATATTATCAGATTTATCGTCAAAGAGAGACGTTTCTCCCAGTCATTCGTGTTTGACCGTTTGGGTTCAGCCTGGTAAAGTGCCTGCAAAACATACCGCCACCGTCGGCACAACGAGGAGTGTTATCGTCATATACCCCCACCCGTAAAACTAGGCGAAATTCCCTAAGGATCTCCTGAAGACACCTGAAGTCCGTACTAGTGCTTGGCGACCTCTTCCGTCACGACCGACGAGGTTTTCCTCAATCCGTCCTCTGATCTACTGGCTTTTTCCAGTCCCGTTCGAAATGAGTACGAGACCACTTACTTTGAGGTGCTTGACTTCATCGAACCACTTGCTCCGACGAATGAAAGATTGGTAGATATTCCTTAATCCAACTCTTCCAAAATTCGGTTAAAATGTACTAAGCCATCTTCGAACTGCTGCGGAGTGCAGCACGAGTCTAGATGTCTGCAGCAGGTTCAATTTTATTTGAACTACTCAGGAGGTAGTGCTAAGGTGTCAACGATTCCTAGTCTGCAGATTCAAGAGGAATGTATGTAAGTGGTCTAGAGTTCACCAATGCCTCTGCCTCGTTGATGATGGTCTCCAACGTCTCATCATTAAGTTTTCGAAGATGTTCTGGAGCAGTTTCGATAGCTGATTTTACAGACCTCACAAAACGCTCCCACATTCCACCCATCGGGTCCATCGGTCCACCTTCGCACAACTTCAAAGAATGAAGACGGCGAGACGAAGGTTGCTCAATCCGATCAACAGCTTTGGTTGAATGAAATCATAATCCTCCATAGGAAGCCTACGCAAATGTAGGTATCTTTTGCAAAGCTCTCCGTATCACATCGTTTGGGAAGGCCAAACCAAAGAACTAACTATCATGACCTCATAAAGCTAACGTCGATTTGGTCTATCCCTCTCAGAAATATCCAGTTGAACTCGCTGCTACTTCTTCACGAATTACCTTGAACGGTACACCCAAGCGATCAGTAGTAGCTTCCTCCAGAAGTGTGGCAGATGACCCCTCATCTAGACCTGTGCGCCGATCTGTTTTTTATTGGCGGCGGCGTGTATGGTATTTTTAAACGGCGGCGGCGGCGAAGCAGGCGTCACGCCGCGGTCGTCCTTGGCGGCGGCGGCGGCGGCGGCGGCGGCGTGGATCGGCGCGGGCATAAATTATCCCCTTAAGATTTCCTTATGCTTATTCATTTTAACTGTTTGGCTTTCTCGTGCACTGTAAAGACTATAGGATCACTCAAAGTCTTATATTTTGATAGAAGGCCCGGATATCCATAGAGTTATATGACTCAGGTCGATGAATTGACGTGAGTATGTGTGTATCTGTATGTGTGTACAAAGATATGAGACTTAACTTTATAAAATTTTTATTACTATACTAAACCAAAACAGTTTTTTCAGCGTTCAGAGTTCAATTGCCAAGAGATGCTCTGCACATTTTATAATTGTCGTGTACGAAACATTTTCAGTTTAGATCTTCACGAAGATGGCGAGTCAAGTTTTCAGCGCTGGCAGAAATCGAATACGATTTCACGGGGAATCTGTTGGTATAAAATTAAACGAATGATGATATATTCAATAAATAATATTTTACTAAAGACAACAGAAAAGTAGATTATGAGACTTTAATAAGACATTTTAAAAATAAAAATCTAAAAATCTAAAATTCTAAAAATCTAAAAATCTAAATTTCTAAAAATCTAGAAATCTAAAAATCTATAATAAAATTTACAAATTAAAAAAAATCTAAATATCTACTTAAAATCTTAAAATAAAAAATCTAAAACTGTAAAAATCTAAATATCTCAAAATCTTAAAATCTTCTTAAAATCTTAAAATCTTAAAATCTTAAAATCTTAAAATCTTAAAATCTTAAAATCTTAAAATCTTAAAATCTTAAAATCTTAAAATCTTAAAATCTTAAAATCTTAAAATCTTAAAATCTTAAAATCTTAAAATCTTAAAATCTTAAAATCTTAAAATCTTAAAATCTTAAAATCTTAAAATATTAAAATCTTAAAATCTTAAAATCTTAAAATCTTAAAATCTTAAAATCTTAAAATCTTAAAATCTTAAAATCTTAAAATCTTAAAATCTTAAAATCTTAAAATCTTAAAATCTTAAAATCTTAAAATCTTAAAATCTTAAAATCTTAAAATCTTAAAATCTTAAAATCTTAAAATCTTAAAATCTTAAAATCTTAAAATCTTAAAATCTTAAAATCTTAAAATCTTAAAATCTTAAAATCTTAAAATCTTAAAATCTTAAAATCTTAAAATCTTAAAATCTTAAAATCTTAAAATCTTAAAATCTTAAAATCTTAAAATCTTAAAATCTTTAAATCTTTAAATCTTTAAATCTTAAAATCTTAAAATCTTAAAATCTTAAAATCTTAAAATCTTAAAATCTTAAAATCTTAAAATCTTAAAATCTTAAAATCTTAAAATTTTAAAATCTTAAAATCTAAATTTCTTAAAATCTAAATTTCTTAAAATCTGAAAATATGAAAATTTAAAAATCTGAAAATCTTAAAATAATATCGAACACTTGAAAAATCTAAAAATTGAAGAATTTCAGAATCTGAAGATCCAAAAAAATTATAGAATTTAGAAGTTCTAAAATCAAAATATCTTCATATCTGGAAAAAATCTCAGAATTTGAAAAATAAAAAAAAAATTAGAAGTTTAGTTATCTTTAAATACAAAATCCTCAGACTTAAAGAAAAAATTTGAAACATGGCCACAACATTCTTCTATTAACACTCGGTGAATCTTTTGGCAGGTCCTCCCTTAGCTCAATCGGTAAAGGCGCGGCTACAAATCAACACCATGTGGCTGGGTTCGATCCCTGGTCTGCTCTAGGTCATAGGGTATAATGGTACTAATCATACTAATGCAAAAATGGTACTTGGCATAGAAAGCTCTGAATTAATAACTGTGGAAGTGCATTTAGAACAATAAGTTGAGAGCAAGCAATAAGTTAATGGCGAAAGCAATAAGCTTAAAACGCTAGAAAAGAAGAAAGAATCTTCTGGCAAAATATAAGCGCAAACAGTTTTAGAAAACCCCTGATATAAATAGAAAAAAAAACCGCCAAAGCCGTGATTTCTTCTATCTTAAAATCAGACAAAAAAAAAAACAAATATTTAAAGATGTTGCGATTAAAAAATTTAAGAATCTTAAACTATCAAAACCTTAAAAACTAAATATTATAAAAATCCAAAATGCTTTAAATTTCATGTATATAGGAGCTTAAAGATCAAAAGTTGAATATCCTATTTGACAAAAAAGTTCAAATTAAGAGCAGTGAAATAGACCGAACTATCAATATTTTTACAACATTACTACAATCATATAAAGTGATATAGCTTGTAGTCTGGACGGCACATTACATATTCCTATTCCTATTTGACAAAATTATGAAATACCATTCAGCAAATTTACCGATTCGTTAAACATGAGGATAATATGAAAGTTTATATTTTCAGATTTCTAAACTTAGCCCTACCATATTTAACACGTACGTCCCCAACCCCTCTGAATTCGAAAAATTCAAATTTAAAATTAATGATACTCCATCGTTAGCTATGGGATTTTGATGCGGTTTTTTGCAATAGATCACAAAATTATCCTAGTTTGTGAATCTGCCCTGGTAATTCCGAAAATATCCGTAGTTTTGGATTCCAAGGTGGGAGTACTGGGGTAAGACCTGTCCAGGAATGGTGGACAAAACATTTTTGGATGCGAAACATAGCATGCGGCATATCAAACTTCATGATTTTGCAAAATTAGATCATCAAAAGACATTTTGAGGATTTCTGACCATACTGGCCACTAAAAGTGGTTCTGCGGGATGCGAGTTCCTCCGGAAAAGTGGCCATAACTAAATCTTTTGCAAAACCTAGCTTGCGGCATATCAAACTTCATGATTTTGCAAAAATTTGTCTTCGGAGGACATTCTGAGGGTGTCTGACCATACTGGCTACTTAGAGAGGCCCTGCGGGATCTGAGCTCCTCCGGAGAAGTGGCCATATTCAAATCTTTACCAAAATCTGACTTGTGACATATCAAACTTCATGATTTTGCGAAACTTTGTCTTCGGAGGACATTCTGAAGGTATCTGACCATACTGGCTACTTAGGGAAGCCCTGCGGAACTGAGTTCCTCCAGGAATGTGGCCATATTCAAATCTTTCCCAAAATCTGGGTTGTGACATACCAAACTTCATGATTTTGCGAAACTAGGACCTCGGAGGACATTCTGAGGAATCCTGACCATACTGGCCACTTAGGAAGGCCCTGCGGGAACCGAGTTCCTCTAGGAAAGTGGCTATATTGAAATATATAACAAAACCTAGCTTGCGATGTACCAAACTTCATGATTTTGCTAAACTTTGTCTTCGGAGGTCATTCTGAGGGTATCTGACCATACTGGCCACTTAGGGAGGCCCAACGGGATCTGAGTTCCTCTGGGAATGTGGCCATATTCAAATCTTTACCAAAATCTAGCTTGCGACATATCACACTTCATGATTTTGCGAAACTAGGTCCTCGGAGGACATTCTGAGGATTCCTGACCATACTGGCCATTTAGGAAGGCCCTGCTGGATCCGAGTTCCTCCGGGAAAGTGGCCATATTCAAATCTTTACCACAACCTGGCTTGCGACATATCAAAGCTCATGATTTTGTAAAAAATTGTCTTCGGAGGACATTCTGAAAGACCACTGGCCACTTCACAGTTCCGCAGGGCTTCCCTAAGTAGCCAGTATGGTCAGATACCTTCAGAATGTCCTCCGAAGACAAAGTTTCGCAAAATCATGAAGTTTGATATGACGCAAGTCAGATTTTGGTAAAGATTTGAATATGGCCACTTTCCCGGAGGAGCTCAGATCCCGCAGGGCCTCCTTAAGTAGCAAGTATGGTCAGACACCTTCAGAATGTTCTCAGAAGACAAAGTTTTGCAAAATCATGAAGTTTGATATGTCGCAAGCTAGGTTTTGGAAAAGATTTAGTTATGGCCACTTTTCCGGAGGAATTCGCATCCCGCAGGACCACTTTTAGTGGCCAGTATGGTCAGAAATCCTCAAAATGTCTTTTGATGACCTAATTTTGCAAAATTATGAAGTTTGATATGCCGCATGCTATGTTTCGGATCCAAAAATATTTTGTCCAACATTCCTGGACAGGTACTTACCCCAGTACTCCCACCTTGGAATCCAAAACTACGGATATTTTCGGAATTACCAGGGCAAATTCACAAATAAGGATAATTTTGTGATCTATTGCAAAAAACTGCATCAGAATCCGATGGCTAACGATGGAGTATCATTAATTTTAAATTTGAATTTTTCGAATTCAGAGGGGTTGGGGACGTACGTGTTAACACATTTCTTAAGCATGGATAGATAGTTGTGTTTTATTCGCCAGTATTGACTACAATTTTAGTTTATTGCTCAATTAATGGTAGTCTCATACCACGGGATCTTTTTTCGTTACGTTAATTCCAGTGCATGTTAGCCTGACGTTACCTTCTGTAGCCTGACATTACCTTCTGTACCTGAGAGATTCTAAGAAAAAATCATCAATTTCATTATCAATAGAACTTACTTGCCTAATGTTAACGACCTATCGATTGCAGGATCGTTCTTAATATCTCGATCCCTGTCTTCGTGCAAATTAAAACTAGCCTTTTGTTTTGCTTCGATTAGACATGCATTGCAAAACACTTTGTCAGGAAGCAGATGATGTGTAAAACCATTTTGGACATATTTTAGTACACTATTTTTTTCCACACATCGCCAGTTCGATTACCATTATTTGTGGTATCAATATGTACACTCGCAATGGAAATTTACTGAACCTTTAAGGCGGAGATTTTATTATATTTAAATTGAAACTCACTCGCGAAATTGCTGAAAGTCGCAACACGAAAATGTACACTGCAGTTGCTAGAACGAAACGACAAAGCTGGTCACCTTCTCATACGCACCCTTCTGGATGGCAAATCGCATCGAGGTGTCATCATTTGTAATAGAAGCAGATTTTTAAAAGGCTAATGAACATAACTGAAGGGATGCAAACGCGGTGAAAACTTTCATCGGCGCGCCTCATATTGCCCGGCGGCGCAGGCAAAAAAATGCAGCGGCGCGCCGGTCGAAAATAGTGGCGGCGGCGGCGCTATAAAATCGTCAGCGGCGTCGGGGTGGCTGGAAGAGGCTATAATTGTGTGTGTGTGTGTGTGTGTGTGTGTGTGTGTGTGTGTGTGTGTGTGTGTGTGTGTGTGTGTGTGTGTGTGTGTGTGTGTGTGTGTGTGTGTGTGTGTGTGTGTGTGTGTGTGTGTGTGTGTGTGTGTGTGTGTGTGTGTTTTTTTGCGGCTACCCTCAATCCCACACCCTTGCGAAGACTAACACGGCTGTTTGCAGTGACTATTCAGGCACGTAGGACACGGACTTGTGAAACATTTTCCTTCGTTCATCGATGCTCAGTGACCTAAACTGATGGCAATCGGCCTCCCGATGTCCTTCTCGTTCACATGTTGCACATGGCTTACCTTATATCTTCTGGTTTACTGCTGCATTTGGTGCCACCGGAGGAAATGAAGGCATCGATGAATGGGCATACCCATTGATCACCCCTGAAGTTTCAACTGAATTCGGTAGCTCAAAAGACGCTTACACACTAGAAAATTTTACAGTATTCGGTAATTTTTTGCCAAACTTTCAGCAGCTGAGCGTTCGGTAAACCGATTTACCGGATTTCGGTGAAATTTTACAGTATTCCGGTAGTATTACCGGAACTTGTCAAATTTTACCGAAATCCGTTAAATAGGATTACCGAACGTTCAGCTGTTGAAAGTTCGGTAAAAAATTACCGAATACTTTAAAATTTTCTAAGTGTGTAACTTGCTGCCGACATCAAACCTGACATAAAAGTTGCCAGCATCGCGTATGCATGCTTACTCATCAAGGCACCCCGCTTTCTAATCAGCGAGCCAGGAAGCTTCTCCACGAGATCCTGCACGAGGACAGGGTGCCTTCAGATGGCTTCTACGAGGTTTTGGATGGTTCACCTGAATTCCACCACAATCTCTAGACGGTCGTGCTGAAGTGCTAGAGCACGACGAACCTTTTTGATAACCGATTGCAAGAGGACTTCTGGTCTGCCGTACAGGTTGCGTAGCGTTTTGACCTTTTGCGGAATGTTTGATGGGAGAAGAAGTCGACTCCGTACTGAATCTAGTGCAGGTCCATTCAGGCATTTTTGTAGTCGAATCAGAATTTTCTAAGTCCGCGTATCCACAGACCTCAGTTGATTGCTTGAAGCTGCAGATGGATGCCGGAAAAGGATGGTTGTTCTTTCCCATGAGCTGTCTAGCTGCTATCACAAGGGGATACCCCATAGGACCGATGAAATTGTTGCGTCATCGGGTATGCGTTGTTGATTTACATCATCCTGCCATTGTCAGTGGCCCGTGTATCGGTGTAAGCTAGGTTCTGCGCCGAGTTGTTCGTGACTAGATGTTGATTGCATTCGTCTGTCGAACGGAACCGAGGGAATTGGCCGAGCGGGATGGCCTGTTGGATTCCCTGTGTTCCGACCTAGCATTGGGTAACATTGAGTAGGGACATTTTGGATGCTGATTCGCTTGCCCCTGGTTGGTAAGGGATTTCCGATTCATTGGAACGTGGGGTATCGGTGCAGGAAATGTTTGAACAGGATGGGAGACCAAGGGTGTCTGTCAGACTGTTGTTTGATGTTGGGGTTCGGTTGACACTGGTGAGTGCGGTCTGACTAACGGTGGTACCTCTAAAGAAACTATCAGCTAGGGAACATTTCTATTCTCGAGCGGTTCAGGAGAATATCGCTGCAACCATTTGGCTACCCGTTTGCGCTCAGGATCGGGAATGGATTTACTTCTGCTGCCACATTCGCTCAGCTAATGTATCAAGCTCTGCTTCTTCTCCAAGGACTCCTTCTTAATTATATGTTGTTTCTCTTGGAAATTCGTTTCGTTGCCTAGTTCTCACGGCCGCAGCTTCTATTCTTCCTCCATAAAACTTTTCCTCTAGACGACGTAACGCTTCATCTGTTTCCATTTTACTTATTACTTCTTGTGCTTTCAATTCATTCTTCTTCGGGATTTGCTCTTGCTCGACCAGCTTCATCTCGTTCTATTAATGGGGGCAGGAACTCTGGAAGTCGTGCTGGGTGCGACTGACTTTGACGCATCTGTAGTGTTGCCGGAATATTTGCATCCGACTTTGTCCACGGACGATTTGAGGGATATTTTACCTGATGCCGGTAGCTATAATTGATACAAAGGCGATGCTTCAGTCAGCTTCGATTTGTAGCACTGCTTGCAACGATACGCCTGATCCTTTACAGAATCGTCTTTTTTTTTAACGGGAAGAACAATTTGCAACCAGACTTCTGAAAAACTTAGGGTGTGGGGTTGATGGTGCCAACCTCGTGTCCCACTAAAAACCTTCCCGTGCCTCTAGCCTTGGTCTCCCCCGGAACCACCTTTCCGTATTACTTCGGGGAGCGGGCTATTCTGCTTTAAGCGCTCGCTTATGTCTAACTACATAGGACTTTAGTAGTTAGTTGGTCCCTCAGACCAGCCGCTGGTCATTTCACCATCTGACTTGGAGCTCAAGGAGGATCCGGGAGGCTGCCGTGTTAACGGCGTCCCAGATATTCTGATCTTGACATATTTTCTGGACTAGGTTGTCCGGGGTCGTGTTCCAATCGTTCACGGCCGCCATGCCGTTTCTCACGTCGTTGAAGCGGGAACAAACGAAGAACACATGTTCTGCGGTTTCCTCGACATCCGCGCATACGAGACATGTGGAGGACTCACCGTGCCCGTACTTGTGCAGATACTGTCTTAAGCAGCTATGGCCAGACAGGATCTGCGTCAAGTGAAAGTTAACTTCCCCGTATCACTGAACGGCCCATCCGAATATCTCTGGTATTAGTCGGTGAGTTCACCACCCCTTGGTGGAGTTATTCCATTCCCTCTGCCACGTGACCATTGCTGCGGCTCTAGTGGTCTTACTGATACCTCTCGTGTCTCGTTTTTTGAAGCACTCTACGTCCTCGTTTATGATTATGCCGATGGACATCATCCCCGCTAAGACGTAGACCGTATTGCATAACACCGTACGGTATGCGCTTACCACTCTTAGGCACATTAGCCTGTGCGTACTTTCCAGCTTGCCAAGGTAGCTCAAAGTACTCAAGACAGTGGCCCACGCCGGCCCGCCTTACCTCAGTATGGACAGAGCAAAACTGGGCAGGAGCTTTCGTTTGCTCACATCATGCGCGATAATGCAGATATAGCCAAACAAGTTTTCTTGCAGGTGTGGTCAACGTGACTGATTAAAGACAGCTTGCCATCGATCATAACCCCCAAGTACCTCAGGATCCGCTTCGAGGTGATGATGCAGTTGACGGCACTAATTGTTGCTCTTTGCTCCGATTTTCTGTTGTCAAGCCTCCTGAAGTGCATCCATCCCTCGACAATATCAATGGAGTGCGTGGCCGTTAACTCCACCTCTTCTATGGACTCTCCATAGACTTCTAGGGTGATGTCGTCCGCGAAACCAACTATCTTCACCCCGTTAGGGAACTTAAATCTCAACACTTCGTCATACATCGTGTTCCATAGCACCGGACCCAGGATTGAACCTTGCGGAACTCCTGCGGCGACTTGGACACGTTCTTGACCCGACGCAGTGTTGTATACCACTTCCAGATTCTGGAAGTAGTTGCTCAGAATCCCGAACACGTTGGAGCAAGTTGGCAATAGCTTCCCAACTGGCGCTAATGAACGCATTTCTCACATCCAGCGTTTCTACTGCACAGTAGCGAAGTCCCCGCCTCTTACGTTTGATTTCCACCTCTGCCGTCTTGATGACGGACATGATGGCATCCATCGTTGACTTTCCTTAACGGAAGCCAAACTGATTCTTGAACAGGCCGTCTGTATCCTCCGTGTACTTTGACAACCTGTTGAGGATTAACTTCTCCAGCACCTTTCCCGTCCTTCTCCAGCAAGCATATTGGACGGCGTTTCCAGGCGTACGCCCTCGTCTAGATATCCTTGCATCACCACACTGAACATTTCGGGAGTAAGCAGAATAGCCGTCTTGATGTCCAAGTTCGGTATGCCATCTGGACCTGGCGCTTTGCTCACCTTTAGCGGCTTTCCTATCTAACCTTGCCTTACCAATCATACCAAGGCCGGTGTGGCCTCTGCTGTACACAGAAGTTGTCTCCATTGTAATCGGTCCAAGGCTGTACTTCGCCAGCTTCACTGTCTGCGGATGGTCCGAAGGTCACCTTCTACTTGATCGATTCACATTCTTACGACATGCCCAGCCCATCGTAGTCGACTGATTTTAGCGATGTGTACGATGGGATGTTCTCCCAGCAACTGATGCAATTCGTCGTTCATTCGCCTCCTCCACGTTCCGTCTTCCATCTGCACTCCACCGTAGATCGTACGCAGCACCTTCCGTTCAAAGACACCAAGGGCGCGTTGGTCCTCCACTATCAATGTCCATGTTTCGTGGCCGTAGAGAACTATCGGTCTTATTAATGTCTTGTCTTGTCATCACCGTCGATCTGAACTCGTGGTAGGAGGCTAACATTGTCTTCTCGTGAGCCTCTTCCCTTCATGTATTTTGTTTTCAACGCATTAATCACAGTTCAACCTTAATTCTGATTTACGTTTCCGCCATTGTCTCAAAGTTACGTGCTACGATATCAACGTCGTCAGCGAAGCCAAATAGTTGGACAGACTTCCTGAAGATCGTGCCACTCGTGTCTATTCCAGCTCTTCGAATCACACCCTCCAACGCAAGGTTAAACAACAAACACGACAATCCATCACCTTGCCGTAACCCTCTCCGAGATTCGAAGGGACTCGAGAGTGTCCCTGATACTCGGACGACACACACCACTCGATCCATCGATACTTTGATCAACCACGTCAGTTTTTCCGGGAATCCATATTCATGCATGATCTGCCATAGTTGGTCTCGATCGATTGTATCATACGCTGATTTGAAATCGATGAAAAGATTATGTGAGGTCACGGTGTATTCGCGACATTTCTGCAGCACTTGTCGCATTGCGAAAATCTGGTCCGTGGTATCCTATCACTATTAGTTAATCATTCGTCCCTTTCCTCCACGTTGAGGTTATCATCGACCACGTAATTGTGGATGTTCGGCATTGCCGATCGTCCTTTCACCGCTATGACAGCATTATGGTCTGAGATACTAGAACGCTGGTCATGCTACGATTCTACGGCTATGGTAGGTCAAGGACTCGGGCCGGGGTGTAGAAAGAGCTCCCCAATGACCATCTTCAGTAGCTCTGGTGATCACTCGGTTGGAGCGGCTGCACCTTTGGTTTTGGCCATTCCCCCCCGAGAGGCCTCCCCCCTTGGCTTGAAAATGGCCCTTAAAAACCCCCCCTTGAAACAGGCCCGTCTCCGGCCTTTTTTAAAAATCCCCGGCCCTTTTGGCTTTTCCCTCCACACCTACGGCATAAGTCGCTCCTATCAAGGCTCTTACACTACCATGACATACACGGTGTTCAATAAGTTCGGATACACTTTCAAAATTTGTTAAAAAAATGAAAACATGTTTTTTTTATTTTCTGGATTTATGTTATTGAAAGCTATGTTTACAAGGAACGTTTACAACATTTCTCTTGGAATGACCCCCCCTTTGTACTCCTTAACGAGCTTCAAACGTTTCTCGAACGCGTCGCAGGCGGCACGCATGGACTGCATGGGTATTTCATTCCAGATTTTGAAAATTACTGTTTTGAAGTGGTCCAAGTTGACTTTGTATTCGTTCAGCTTCGATATCACATAGGACCAAATAGAAAAGTCGAGAGGATTCAAAGTTGGGAGGCTACTAAGTTTTGTCCAGAAAGTCGATAAAATTGTCCCGACACCAGGCTTGAACCACATTTGCCGTATGGGCTGGTGCACCGTCCTGCTGGAACACGTAGTGCTCATCGCCGTAGAGGCTTCGGAGACTGGGGGCAACAACCTTTTCCAAAACCTCAGTTTTGTAGTACGCCGCGTTGATTTTGACGTTTTTTTCAATAAACACCAAGGGTAGCTTACCACGTTTGCATACTGCCCCCCAAACCATCACCGACGTGGCACTTTGGAACCGAGGGATGTTTATATTGGATTCAGGAATGCTGTCCCTCGATGGCGCCCACACCCGGTCATTTTGCACATTGTGCGGCTGCTGCAGCACGAACAGTTTCTCGTCCGAAAAAACAAACTCCTGACCAGCGTGCCGAGAGAGGATCCTCTTAGCTCGATCCAACCGCTTTTTGCTGGTAGCCTCCGAAACGCCATGGACCTTACGTTTTTTGTAAGGCCTGAAACCAAGGTCCTTGGTGAGTATGGTGTGAGCGGTTCCAATGGAAACGTTGAGATCTGCAGCCGTTTTCCGGATTGAGCGGTTCTTTTTGCGCCGAATTCGCTCCCTCACGATCTTGATGACCCGTGGCGTCCTCGCTGAACGCGGCCGACCGGATCTCGCACGGTCATTGGTCGAGGACGTCTCCCGGTATCGCCTGATGGTCGTGTAGACAAAGTTCCGCTTGACCCCATGCGATTTCAGCAGCCGGAATATATCGCCGGGTCGCTCACCGTTCAAAAAACGCTTAATTACGAAGTCCCGATACTCTTTCATCGCGCGTAACAAACAAACAACAACTAACAGAATGTCAACACCGCGCACATTCGGTAGCGTATGAATGAAGCTAAAGCTGACACCAATACCAATGCAGAATATGTACATGGCGCATACCTACGCAATGATGAAAACTTGTATTCGAACTTATTGAACACCGTGTTTGCCCCCGAGGCACTTAAAGCATGCCTTTGGCGGCTGGTGTAAACTCAGTGGGCAAACAGACCACTCCACTTTGAGTTTCACCACTTTTAGAGCCGAGTTCGTGGCAGCTACTGCCAGCCGTATCGTGGCTCTTTGAGTCCCGAGTGGACCCTTTCGTAGCCATATGGCGGTAGTGGCTACATCGACCACACACTGGACCTTAATGGCCGTGGAGATTTCGCTAGCCTCCATGATCTTGTCCAGGTTTTAACACTGGAGAGTCACTAACGTGTCTTGAGCCCGTACCTCTACTCCTGTTCTCAAGGTTTTTTCAGCCAGCTTTTTCAGCTTCGTATCCTTCGTAAGCTCTAGGATCATTTCGCCATTGTTGGTACGGCGGATACTCCGCACATCGGCCCCAGACTTAGCATCACCGCGGATCGTTTTGAGGACCTCGGAGTACCTAGACTCTTCGGTCTACACAATGAGGGCCTCACCGCGGTTCCGCTTTCGTGCCAGGCTTCAATTCGTTTTTGTTTTCTGGGTCTATCTCTCTTTCTCCGAACCTTGTTACATGTATTTTCCCTGCCTCTGGAGGGGTAGTCGCTCGCACTCCTCTTGTCGTTCCGTTGGTTGCTGGGGCCGGCTCTGGCGCTTAAGCCACCCTCGGCACCTGAGACTTCCCGCACCGACGAAGTGATTCTAGCGCTTTTGGAGCTTTACCATTGCCCTGGCACTTTGGTTTGCTAGAAGCTTGGCTTCCAGTTCATCCCTCTCAGGATTGGCAGATGTACTTCCATTTTAATCCCCGTATAAAATCCTTAAAGACTTTGTTGAGGTGATGTGTTTTTTCCACTCTAAATTTCGACAGCAAACCCATATTTTGGTTGTTGTAAGCTTCAAGCCGTAAAGAGATGCATTTATTTACCATAATTCATTTAGGCTTTGCTGTAATTTAAGGTTTATTTACGATATAAGTGTTGAAATGCATAAAATAAAAAAAATCCTATCTTCAATTCACGTCATTTCTTTTTATTATTTTCCTATTATTTGAACCTTAAACTAGTAGAAAGTAAGTGAAGATCTAAGACCCAACTAAACTTGGACGATAACAGGTTTCATAGGTTTATGTTTTTCAGTTTGACCGTCATGGTCACTACGAAGAGTTCCCTAGAACCGCTACAAAGCCACTAGGCGGCAATAAGTAGTAAGCAAGCAATCCTTTGAACTTCTATGTCTCCAGAACCAAATGAGCCAGAAGAATAGAATCTTCTTGAATGCTTTTTCGATGAACTACAGTAATGGCCAGTTTCATTCGGAATCCAACCACCAGATGGTGCTAGTGAGCTAATAAATTCTTTAACTTCAGTATCGCAAGCATCTCATAAGCTAGAAGGAAAGTTCAGGAAAGTTCTTTTGTTGATCAAGAGCGAATGGCCAATATGATTCGGAACTCAACCGCAAGGTGGTCAAACTATATTTGAACTTATGTACCTCCACAAAGTTATGAGATAGAAAGATGGAATTTTTGCAAATGTTCGTATGATGAGCATAGTCTATCTGGTAATGGTTGGTCTGATTAGTAGTTAAACCACCAGGTGGTGCTGGTTTGTTTTTTGAATTTGTTTTTTTTTCCTTTAGTATAGAAATTTTCAGCCCTGGGCTGGTTCATCTCCCGTCAGTAGTTAACTCAAATACCTTTTGGGTATTTTCGTTACTAGTCCGGGGGTGAGATTCGAACTCGTAACTTTGGCGTGAGAGGTATGGATGTTTACCACTACGCCGGGGTCACCCCGAATTTGTTTATCTCAATCATTTGATAAGCTAGAATGACGGAATGAATAAAGTAGGTAGCTAGAATGTAAAACACAGATTTTTGGATAATGGAAGACTAAATTCCAATTGTGAATTGGATTTCGAATTGAACTACCTACCTGACTTCTGAAACCCCAGAACTTGAATGGCTAAAAAGATATTGCGTCAAAATCCTTAGTGGATCTTGGGAAGTCTGATAAAAGCTAATTATCTCGGACTTCAACCAACAGATAGTATAAGTGAGCAATATTTTTTCTTAGCTTCGAAATTGAATGACGCTCATGAGTGGACTATTCTTTCGATAATCAAGAGCTTCCTGATCTTGTTTGATTGAGGGTTTATCCACTTAGTGAAACTGGTGAGCAAACTATTTTTCTCTATTGCAAGAAAACTGATATAAAATAAGTGCTTATTTTTTTCAAATTTTTCAAGAATGGCGAGATGAAGCTTGACAGGTTTCAAGCCAAATAGAAGCATAGAAAAATAAAATTTTATCAACAGTTTTAGATAATTTACATTGCAGCAAAACCAAAATACGTCTATGTCAAAGTCTCGCCTGCTTGGGTCTCTCTAAATAACACTTAGACGAATATATTTCCCAGAAACTTGCTAAAGCTAGAAGGGTACATCTTCTTTCAGAATTTGCTCACTATAAGAACAAAAATACTTTGTTTTAGTATTTTCATGTAATGAAAAAAATGTTGGGTAATTTCTTAATACCGCCATTTGTATTCGGATCCCATTCACTACATCTCCCACTGCTGACAAACACTCAAACTCAAACACACATCAAACTATCACCACAATGAGTGTTACATCACCCTTGGGCGATGCAAACCTCATAAATTATATAAATATTCATCCAGCAATCCTATTCAACATAGTTTCTCTTACACTTTAATTTTTCACACCCTGCATTCTTTTCACTACGGCCTTTCCTGTTCGAAAGTAAGACAGGAGAAAATTGAATACATGCCACCGTCATACTTAGTCGTCATCAAGCCCGCTTCCAGGAGGCATTCCCTGTGTGGATGCCATACTCATATTTTTATATGAATTCATTTGCCTGGCTCAAAGGAAGAGTGTCACATCCTGCGTCATTAGCACTATGTATGTGCATCACGGCCTGGCGAAGGTACGACAATGTCTGTTTACCCACTTCACTTGCACAAGAAGCGGCATCGAACAAAGTGGCAGAGCCTAACAAGGCAGTCCGGACACACTCGCTATGGTTACACTGGTATTGAAAAGAATATTAATGAGGTTCCTTACCTACATAATAAATTATGCCACCAAGAAGTCACTCAAAAATGAAAAATCTACATTGGGTGGTTCACTTAGCAGGATAAGTGCACTGCTGGTTGATTAGTTGTCTTCATACTCAGATCAAATAAATTTCACAAGGAACAGATACTAATCTTGACTTGCTATCTATTATGAAACATTCCATATATAATTCAACAGTTCCATAATTTGAATGAACACGTCACCAAAGTCAATACCTTTCACGTCCAGAACAAAAAAAAATCAACCTTAGAGTGAGTAATGAATGCGGCTATAATAACATTCACATTCATAATATTTACAGAATATTAATGACCAAATAAAAAAGTGACACTTGATTCCCATTCTTTCCATTCCATTTATTGTGAAGTTGGATTTCCATATCGTTTACTTTCCACCATTCTCTTTCCGTTCTTGTTCCCCGTGCAGATGCTCTTTGAAAGCAGCATCCCGCAGAAGTTACGATCATTAATGGATAATAGAGGGACATTAAAATGACATCAAAATGAGTCGAGCTGCCATCAGAACAAAACGAAAGCGCACAATGCCCGAAGAAATCAAAAGTGTCGCTTTCACCTTACCATCTGTGGATGAAAACGAAGACGAGGGAAGAAATACAACTCCCACAATAAGGTTCGGTCACACATTCTTAATATTTTGTTTTATTCGCCCTGTTCTTGAAGAATCTGACCTGGACATTGAGCGTTTGTTCTGGCACTGAGGCAGCAGCGTGTTGGTCAAACAACAACGGCACAAAAGCTTCAGTTCTGTGGCACGAGCAGCTTTGATTGATGGTCATTTGCCAGGGTGAGTCCTTCTCGTCGCTTTGTTTACCATCTTCCGGAATAACACGGCCAAATAGCAATAAATACCCAGCCATAAGAAATGGAGAAGTTCTTTCAAAACAGGGTCTCACAGCTTAAACGGACTGGCTTGGCGATGACGTCGAGTGATAAAAAATATAAGTCGCCTATTTGATGTAGCTTGGCTGGGTAGAGTATGTGCAAGTTTGTTGAAGAAAAACATGAAAACGAATTGTTTATTCAGGCGTTTCACTGCTCGGACGTTTATGGAGTAAACAAATGGTTTATGATGGCAAATTATTCAATCTATCGTAGGTCGGATGAGTGACATTGAGGTAAATAAGAATGCAAGGTGGTTCTGCAGTTCGGAGTTGGGTTCAATCAAAAATTGAAAATGAATCGACGAATCGGTTCGGATTAAAAAAAAAGATAGTGGAGGCCAACATTCAAAGTAATTGATCAGTACAGTCATTGAGAAATACCAAGCACAGTAGTGCTGAAAGGCAGTGTGATTCGAAACCCTGTTCAGGCTAAAAAAAATTCGAATAGAAAATTGTTTTGGCTCCCTTGGAAATTGGGCAAAGAGTATGATTGTTACCTCCATGAATCAAACAAGGGTTTTGTGCATTGTATTCTATAACCGTAGAGTTTTGATTTTCTTATGTAATACCACTTTAAACAGTATATTTTTTTAAAGATCTATACACAAATTACATAGGCTTGCTGCTACTCACAAACACTCAGTTAGACTCATTTGACAATAGCTCAAATGTGAATTTTTTTTCCTATGAGCCTTTAACACTTCACTTCACCTACAACTTGATCAAACAGAGCATTGCCTTACTCAGAAACAATAATGAATTTTAACAGTCGCGTAAAAATTCCCCTCGTTTGGTTCCAAGCCAAGCCAACGAAATTGTTTACATGTATACATTGTATCATGCAAGATACGCCGTACAACAATGTTTGCAATCTACAATACAACAGACTAAATTCAGGCGTTATCTGGCTTACGTTTTCATAAAATATCCCATTAATTTCTGCCAAATCTATCATTCCATTTAAGGCTTATTCGCGACAAAATCTGGACAGCCCTAAATAAGTATAGCTCTGGAAATACTTCACCAACGCGTGAAATATTTCGCACACTGATGAACGTATGTCTGTTCAATGTGTAAAATCAATTTTTGGTGATACTACATCGAAGATGGCGTCGAAAGAAGAGAAAATGCGAAAAGCAATTGTGTACGCTCGTAATGAAAATCCGGATCTGTCAGTAAGAAATCTTGCCAAAAAGCTAGGTTTTCCTGCAAGCAATGTCCATAACGTTCTTAAGCTTTCGACCAGAAGGACGCGAAGGTGAAGCAAACATTGCAGAAGAGACCAGATCTTTCGGTACGTACTGTGGCTAGAAAAATAAAAATGTCCCCAACTTTCGTGTATACTTCCAAACACCGGCAAGGTATAAATTCGTTCAAGATGAAGGCTATTCTGGCCTGATTTGGCATCTTGTCACTACACCAAAGATGTTTTGAAATGGTATAGAGTGAATAGAGTCCATGTTGTACCGAAATAGGCGAATCCACCTAACTGCCCGGAGTTGCGACCTTTCAAGCGGCATTGGGCTCTCGTGAAGAGAGAACTTTCTCAATATAAACAACAAGCTACAACTATAGACGAATTTCGAAAATCTTGGACTAAAGAAGCTAAATCGGTTGCAGAGAAGTCTGTACAGACCCTAATGGCTGGAGTAAACTCAAAAGTTCGTAGTTTCGTCATGCAGCCTGATTAAGTAACTGTAATTAGTTTTAAGATGACTAATAATGCACAATTAAATGAATAAAAATGCATCTTGGATTGAACTAACAGCAAATTTATTGATTCCAAATTCTGTCCAGACTTTGTCGCGAACAAGCCTTATGTGCATTAGATAACGCAGAAAGTTAAACGTTGCTTTCAAATTGTGTAGCTTTCAAATCTATGGCTGGCGAGCATCCGAATTTACTTCTCAATCGCTGTGAGAATCGCCGCAGGACTCACTTGTCATAGATTTGAAACTAAGAGCAATGCATTGTTTGACAAAGTTGTAGATAAAACCAATTGCTACTGGATTATCATACACAATTTGTTTTTTCACGCAGCTTCTGAAATGAGCTAGTGAAAAGTGAAGCAATCTTAGCCCAAGTGAGGATAAGCAAGCTTGAAATAAACTCGTCAGTCTTTTGGTGATTTATAAATCCAGTGTAAATTTGAGGAGTTTTAGAGATTTTACCTGCACGGCCAGAAATTGAACTCAATGGAACAGTCCACTTTACTCAGTCGCATGGGAACTACGACTTGGTTTCGTAAAAAAGGGAAGTTACTCAGTCAATGTGTGACTCCACTTTTCACGAAACGGAGTCGTAGTTCTCATGCGACTGAGTAAAGTGGCTTGTCACTGTTGATCACGCGAAGCCTAGTTCCTACAGCTAACGCTAACGATAAATTATGTTCACACCGAGGCCGTGGACAGAGGATCGTCAAGCGTGCAAAAGGTCACAAAAAAGGGGCAATGATGAGTGGAACGATCGACCGATGGTAAACAAACCGACCATTGACCGAATTGAAGTGCGATAATCAAGTTGATTCTTATCACTAAATACTTACAATCTACATTATATTACTCCAATCATAATCAGTTATTCAGCAGTTAAATCTTACATTCTATTTTGGAACTAAAACTACAAATTTCTAAATCCTCTTAGTTCAAGGTGAGAATAAGAAAATACCAAGTCTACCCGAGCAAAACCGAATAACTTGATAACTGGCCTTGGTATTTAAGAGCTCAGATTAAGATGTAAAATACCTGAGGATAATACCATAAAATTGTTCCCACACTGTTATGCGAATGCCAAATTGAGGTAAGACAATACCAAAATAGTACCTCTCAGGTATCTAAAATTATAAGTTTTGTTATTGAGATATTTTGCTTGCAATTCTTAGGTACTTTGTTTAGGTATTTTTATCATAATCTGAGCTCTTTAATACCAAGGCCAGTTATCAAGATCAAAATTAGGTATTCATATTTTGTTGTCTCCTGCTCGGGTATCTTATACTAAAGTGAACTCTAGGGTTTTTTTTCATTAGGGCAAATCTAACATTGAGAGACTCTTTTTGATTACTTTCTCTTTCATTCATATTCCAATCCCCTTTACGTTCTTTATTCTAATGTTTGTAGAGTATGCTAGCTAGCATTGTTGTGTTTCCATCTGTACTAAAGAACCCCTCGAATGTTTTATAATGGCGCTATAACAAATGAAAAAAAGCGAGACCGTTTAGAATCTCTCAGTGTTAGATTCGCCCTAATGAAAAAAAAACCCCTAGAACTATAAAAACTGGCTACACAAGAAAAAATAATGAATTTTAACAGGCGCGTGTTATGATTCACTATTAGTTGAATTGCCGGTCTATTGTAGCTTTAGTCTCTATTATTATGTTTCACCTGTTATTATCAATGTACCTTTATTTGAGTAAATAAAACGTCATTCTGTTATAGTCAGTCGAAGAGTAAACACGCTGTTTTAATGTACTCTCGGATACGACAGTTGGCGACGAGTCTAACGGGCAACAATCCACGAAAGGGAAGAGCGCCAGCGCTACAAGCGGATCACGCCACAGAACCGATCGGCAAGAGTGGAAAACGGAATAGGTTATCATTTGCTGCTACTAGTACAAAAGAAGTGTGGACTTCTTGCTGCCTGCTACGAAATCTATAGTGCTACTACACTACTACGAGCAAACTTCTCTGTGTAGAGAGTGTTGTGCTTTTTGTTGTTTTTGCTGATTCACAAGTGAAGGAAGGAGAAGGTATTTGCTGACTGCTGAAGCTGGGGATGTCCCTGTAATGAAACAAATTGCGACTACGAACAAATACCAGAAGTTCAATGCAAATATGATCGAAAAATATGAACAGGATGAGTATTCGGATAACGTTGAAGTCAATGAAACATGTATGATTGATGTTTTTAAGCTAGAGGGGGGAAATGACAATTCGCTGTCAAAAATTTTCCTTGAACTTAAACTGAACGAAGTGCCACTGAGATTTGAGGTTGATAGTGGTTCGCCGGTGTCGTTGATGAGTCTTGGTGATAAAGTCAAATGTTTTCACGATCTTCCACTCCAGGAGACAGCAATAGAGCTTCGTAGTTATTGTGGGAATAAAATTGAAGTGTATGGAACGGTTTATGTCGATGTCTCGTACAAAGGGAAGAATAAGTCTTTGCGGTTGTTCGTGGTTAACACAGATCGACATCCCCTGCTTGGCCAAGAGTGGATGCGATCGTTACAATTGAGTTGGGATGATATTATGAGCAAATCTGCTTCCAATGTCGATAATGTTGAACGTGTTCTGTCACCCAGTGTTTTAAATTTGTTGTTGGAAGAATTTTCTTCGGTTTTTAGTGATTCGATTGGGAAGATTACAGGGGTTGAAGCTTCCCTTGCTCTGAGAGAAAACTGTAAGCCAGTGTTCCTTAAAGCTCGATCGTTGCCCTTTTCTATTCGTGACGTCGTTGAACTAGAGATAAATGATATGGTAAAATCAGGGGTGCTAGTTAAAGTCAACCACAGCACCTGGGGAACCCCTGTAGTTCCAGTTATAAGTCAGGAAATAAAGTGCGTCTGTGCGGTGATTATAAGCTAACTGTAAATAAAAATCTGTTGGTCGACGAGCATCCACTACCTACAATTGACGAACTTTTCTCAAATATGGCTGGAGGAGAGAAATTTTCAAAGCTAGATTTAGCACAAGCGTATTTGCAAATGGGTGTTCGTGAAGAAGATCAACAAGTACTCACTCTCAATACGCACTTAGGTTTGTTCCAACCTACCAGGTTGATGTATGGTGTGGCGTCTGCACCTGCTATTTTTCAACGTGAGATATCCCAAATACTACACGGTATTCCTGGAGTGTCGGTTTTTCTGGATGACGTCAAAGTAACCGGACCTAATGCTGCTTCTCATCTAGACCGCTTGCGGGAGGTTTTACGTAGATTCAACGAACATAACATGCGCGTGAACGTTTCGAAATGTGAATTTTTCGCGGACACTATTGAGTATTGTGGATATGCCGTTGACCGTCACGGTATTCATAAAACGAAACAAAAAGTGGCTGCCATTCAGGAAATGCCCCATCCAGAAAATCGTGAGCAAGTTCGTGCCTTTCTCGGACTTGTGAACTATTATGGGAGATTCATGCCGAATCTTAGTACCCGAATATATCCTATTAATAATCTGTTAAAAGAGAAGACACCGTTCAAGTGGGATAGTAAATGTGAAGTGGCTTTCAACTGGGTTAAAGCAGAAATGCAATCGGATCGCATTTTGGTACACTATGATACAACACTTCCTCTTGTGCTAGCTACCGATGCATCCCCATATGGGGTTGGAGCCGTCCTAAGTCACATCTACCCTGACGGTAGTGAGCATCCAATACAATATGCTTCACAAACGCTGAACACTACTCAACAAAACTACACTCAGGTTGATAAGGAAGCTTACGCGATTATATACGGCGTAAAAAAATTCCATCAATACTTGTTTGGTCGGAAATTTCTACTTGTTACCGATAACAAACCGGTTACCCAGATTTTCTCACCAGATAAAGGCCTTCCTACGCTGTCTGCACTACGTATGCAACATTATGCAGTTTTCCTAGAGTCGTTTGAGTTTGAAATTCGATACCGCGCGTCGAGACATCATGCTAATGCTGATGGGATGTCTCGTCTACTGATTTCGGTGGTCGAGAGCAATAAAATGGTAGAAGAAGTCGATGTATTGGAACTTGAACAGATAGAATCTTTACCCATTAGTATAGCAGAGCTGGAAGAGCACACTAATAGCGATAAAAGTGTGAGGAACCTACTGCAAGGATTGAAAACGGGAAGATACGTGGAGGGCCGTGACAGATTCGGCATCGATCAAACCGAATTTACTCTACAAAGTGGTTGCTTGATGAAAGGAATTCGAGTGTATATTCCAGAAGCACTTCGAGCACGGGTTTTGCAAGAACTACACTTCGGACACTTCGGAGTTTCTCGCATGAAGTCTCTCGCTAGGTCTTATTGTTGGTGGGAAACCATTGATAGGGACATATTGGATATGACCCGCGATTGTCCGGATTGCGCAAGAACGAGAACTGATCCTGCTAGAGTTCCTGTACATTGTTGGGAAAGACCATCAGGACCATTTCAGCGGGTGCACGCGGATTTTGCCGGACCATTTATGGGTTGCTATTTCCTGATAATTGTTGATGCATTCAGTAAGTGGCCAGAAGTAAAGATTATCCCAGACATTTCAACCGAGACAACTGTCAACCGTATGAGAGAATTTTTTGCCACATTTGGTTTACCGTCTGTACTTGTCACGGATCGAGGATCCCCGTTTACATCTGATATGTTCCAAACGTTCTTGAAAAGGAACGGCATTATCCATAAAATGGGTGCTCCATACCACCCAGCCACAAACGGACAAGCCGAGAGATACGTTCAAACGTTTAAAGACAAGATCCAAACTTTGCGCTGTTCACGTTCAGAAATCTCAACCAAATTGCAGAACATCTTAATGGCGTACAGGCGAACTGTTCATCTTTCAACCGGTCGCAGTCCGTCTATGTTAGTGTTCGGTAGGCAGATCAGGTCACGCATTGATTTGATGATTCCAACGAAAGAAAACGACACTCATACTCGTGGGGAAGAGACAGTAGTACGCTCATTCGAAGTAAACGATAGGGTTGCGGCAAGAGACTTCCTATCTTCGGAAAAATGGCGATTTGGCGTTGTGGCCGAGCGCGTCGGTAAGCTACATTACATGATTGAGCTTGACGATGGAAGATTGTGGAAACGCCTTATCGATCAACTCCGAACAGGTCCTACGATAAAAAGTCCGCTGTTCGATGGTTTACCTACTCGTAGTTCCGCGTTGCCCCAGAACCCAATTCCAGTCGAGCCAACCTCTCTATCTACTCCCCAAGTAATCTTGGATGATCCAGTCCCATCCCGTGAAATCCCTCAGAGCCCCATCACCAAGATAAATCCCGACAGCCTGGTTTTGGAAGAACCTAGATTTGTAACAGAGACTGCTAGTCAGGAAACAAGACAATCAGCCAGGGTAAGAAAGCCACCGAACAGGCTCAATCTGTAATGTTGTCACTAACTTACTAACATGTAATATTTGTTTATGGCGATGAATGTGTTTTAAGATCAGTTGTTAGGGAGGAAGAGATGTCATGATTCACTATTAGTTGAATTGCCGGTCTATTGTAGCTTTAGTCTCTATTATTATGTTTCACCTGTTATTATCAATGTACCTTTATTTGAGTAAATAAAACGTCATTCTGTTATAGTCAGTCGAAGAGTAAACACGCTGTTTTAATGTACTCTCGGATACGACAACAATAACCCTTCCCCTCGTTTGATTCCAACAGAAAGGAAAAAAACAAAATTATTTTTACTTTTTATAACAACACACGGGTCGGAGGCGGTCTTAGCCAAAAAAATATAAAAAATTTCCTGTTTTTTTCTGCCAATCCAACCATCCCCTTTTTTTTGAAAAAATAACGCAAAAAATTAAATTTTTTTTTTTTTCTGTGTATTTCCACCCCTGAATTTTTTTTTTTGTCTGGATTATCGAGATTTTCAGCCTCGGGCTGGTTTATCTCCCGTCGTAGTCACTCAAATACCTCTTTTGGGTATTTTCGTAACATGTCCGGGGGTGAGATTCGAACTCGTGACTTTGGCGTGAGAGGTATGGATGTTAACCACTACGCCGGGGTCGCCCCGATACCTGAATATTGCAAAGTACAAGTGATACAATCATTCCAACGTTTCTCTAGCTTTTCGATACCACCGGTGTAGAACGATTTATCGAGACCTTCAAAATATGCCTCAGTTTCAGCAATCACTTCCTCAACTGAGTCAAATCTCTTTCCACGGAGCGTCTTTTTGAGTTCTGAGAAGAGCCAGTAGTCGTCGGGTGCCAGATCTGGAGAATACGGTTGGTGCAGTAGCAATTCGAAAACCAATTCGATCATTTTTGTGGCTGTTTTTCTTCAACAAATGAGGCCTTTTCCGGGCGATTTCGGCCTTCAAACGATCCAACAAACCGATATAATAGTCGCTGTAGATTGTTTTTCCATGTTCCAAGTAGTCAATGAATAATGCGCATCTCAAAATGCAGAGGCCATTACCTTTCCAGCCGATGTTAAAGTCTTTGGACGCTTTGGACGGCTTTCTCCGTCTGCATGCCACTAAGCTGACTGCCGATTTGATTGCGGAGTGATGTGGTGAATCCATGTTTTATTCATTGGGATGTATTGACGCAAAAACATCTTATTTCGCGTGAACATCTCCAAACAGCTCTTTGAATCATCGACTCGTTGTAGTTTTTGCTCAGGTGTGAGCAAACGCGGCACTCATTTTTACAACAGCTTTTCCATACCCAAATGTTCGTGTATGATGGTGTACGCACTACCTTTTAATACCTCTCCTTTTACCTTTTAATATCTCTTGCAACTTCACTTTGCGACTGCCTATGATGATTTTCAGGGGTTTTCAATATTTTCCGGAATAACTGCCTCATTTGTCTGCCTCATGTTCAGCATCATCGGTGTCCGTACGACCACGTTTGAAATTGACAAACCATCGTTTGAGGTTCGTTTTCCATGGGGCAGAGTCCGAATAACACTTTTCAAGCCAAGCTTGGGCTTGAACTGTGGTTTTTTCCCATCAACAAGCAATGATATATCAACACACGAAATTGCTTTGAATCCACCGTTTTTAAAAATCACAAAAGTAAACCACTGTAACTCGATAAATAATAAACCAAACGTCATGAAATTTTGACAGTAATCTTTTGATGGTTAGTACTTTCCAAAAATAATATGGATATTTTATTAGTGGCGCCATCTGGTAGTTAGGCTTGGAACTTATTGACCGATGTGTTACAACATTATTTGCAATCTTCCGTACAGCAGACTTGATTCCAGCGATATCTGGCTTAAATTCACATGAAAGATCGTATTAATATTTGACAAATCTAGCATTCCCTTTATGTGTATTAGATTAGGCAGAAAACTAAATGTTTCTTTCTATCTGTGTAGTAACTGTGTCCGCCAAGACTGTAGAAAGTTGCGATAACGAATCATTGAGTTCATTTTGCTGACGTGTGTAACAAATAATGTGTTTGAAGGTAGCTTTAGGTTATGCAACAACCCTGGGCAACGGCAAAATCTTAAGGATTGCTTGACTGCAACCAGGTTCTAGGGCTAGCATGCTAGCTTACATATACAAAATACACATATAAAAAGAAACATTGAATTTTCTGTGCTATCTAATGCACATAAAGGGAATGCTAGATTTGGCAGAAAATAACGGGATATTTCATGTAAATTTAAGCCTGATAACGCCTGAATCTAGCCTGTTGTATGAAAAATTGCAAACATTGTTGTATGGCGCATGAAAGATTGCAAACAATTTCGTTGTTTACGCCTGCTTTGGTTTGGAAATGAAGTAGGGGAAATTTTACGCGCCCGTTAAAATTCATTATTTGATTCTATGTATGAACACTTGCCGATGCCATATGTGATGAAGTGGACCAAATGCTAAACCAAATTACTAGACCAAAGAAGACGTTTGCATACTTTACTGTAAATTATGTTCACTGTTCGTCATACTGATATGGATATTTTGGTGCTTCAACTTCATTTCGTTCTATTGAGGTAACAATTAGATCGCTATTTCCCTCAATTCGACCCATCAAACGGTACACAACGATGTCACTGTTTTGGTGGGATTCCCATCAATTTTTCATCTGAGCTGACGTTTTGATGACTTAAGTTACCAGTTTACCTTAAGTTTTCTCTTAATAATTGCCCAGTAGCTTTCAACTGCGGACAATTGGGCGGATTGAGGGTTGTCGGAACAAACTAGACTCCGTTGTCATTGTACCAATGTTGTACTTCCCGACAGTGGTGACAACTCGCAAGATTCGGCAAGATGTCATCATTCTTCATGTGACTGGATAAAGTGCAGAATTCACTTCTGGAGACATTCGGTTTCATAATCCTCCGAATTGATCATTTTCTCAGTGACGAAAAGTGTTGTGTTCTGGCCGCAGCTGAACATTCCCTGCCCGATGATATATTTGCGTACAAATATATCCGCATAGATAAATTTGAAACTGACAGGGACACTTCCTCGCGACTTCATCCTGTAAAATGTTGGTCCTGGAAGTTGTCCGAAGTTGGCCTTTACACACCGTATGTATGATAATGTTTGCACCATCGTACAAATAAGGTTCCCGTTTCACCTGTGCATACAATGCCTCGGGTTTCTTTGCATGGAAGGCTGCGACTAGAAGAAGCCGATTTCTTTAGTTTGACAGTTGCACCATGAGGAAGTGGCAGCGTATTCGTGATTTGTCCAAGGCGCAAGTGTCGCAAAAAAGGGAAGGAAGGGAACGTGTATGGTGGACTGGCATGGCAAAAGAAGCAGAGGCATGGGTGAACTCATGTGTGGTATGTGCAACTAACGGAAGACTCCAATGACGCGAACCTCCCCTCCCGCATCGGTGTGGGAAACATCGCTCTAAGTTTCAACGGGCCTTACTCTGAGTTCAGTGGCGTATCAATCCTGGTGATAGTCGACTAACGGTCCAGATACGTCATTGCTAAACCGGTGAAATCTAAGAGCTTTCAGCAAACGAGATGCGACATGGAAGCAGGTTCTAAGAAGGAAAGTTTTCCGCAGAACATGAAACTGGACAATCCAAATGGGGGTAATGTTTCCACAAAAATTGTTTATCTTTTGCATTGCATTGTTTAAATTGTTTGACTTTTGCAGAATTATGGACGTATTTGAAAACATGCCTCTTACTTCTTTAAATTCCTGATATTTTCAGGGTTGCTTTTAATCTGATTACGCAGAATAGAATGTTCGTCTTCAACTACTTGGGCAATTTCGATTCGTGACAGGCAATCAGCAAGCACATTATCTTCACCCTTCCTGTATTGAATGCTGGGATCATACGACTGCAGCTTGAGGGCCCAGCGGGGGAGTGGTGAGTTCCCGCTTACCGCTGTAATTGTGAACAACCAGCTTATGTTCTTTGTGTCGGTAGTGACTTTGAAATGTGTGCCCTCATTGTATTGGCAGAAGTTCTCTATCGCTAATAGAACAGCCAAGCATTCCTTTTCTGTCGTTGCGTGCCAAACATTGTTTTTACTAAAATAGGCTATTATACGCGTGCCTTCTGGGTGATTTTGTAAAAGAGCAGCACCGACTGTGAAAAGAAGAAAGATCGAATCGAGGATTTGCTAGCACGGGTGAGGATGTTAATACTGAATTCAGTCCTTCTAAAGCGTGTTCAGCCTCCTCGGTCCATTTAATTTTTTTCGACTATTTTAATAAGTCTGTTATTGGGGTAGTAATGTATTATTCGTTGCAATTCCTTTTCAATGGTGTCGGCTCGTAAGGCCCACAACCAACCCCACTATCTCGCAGGAGGACCATCGTGATATTTTTCTTCTTCAGCATTTCAAGCTTATTGCTTTCACAATTAGCTTATTGCTCGCTCTCAACTTAGTGTTCTAAATGCACTTCCCCAGTTATTAATAGAGAGCTTTCGATGCCAAGTACCATTTTTGCATTAGTATGATTGTGTGGCAAGTACAATCATACGCTATGCCCAGGGAGTCGAGAAATTTTTCCTTAACGAAAAATTCCTAGACCAGACCGGGAATCGAATCGAACCCATCCACCTCCAGCATGGTGTTGCTTTGTAGCTGCGCCTTTACCAACTGAGCTAAGGGAGGACCACGATGGTCCATAGGACCATCGTGATGCTGCTGTTTAACAGTCCCAAGCACCACCAGGACTTTCGGATTTTGTATTTAGAGTCCGGGACGCACTAACAAGACGGTGACTCAGCCTCTCCTAACATGGAGAACAGACGCTGTTTTGAGCCGCCCCTAACATGGAGAACAGGCGCTCAAATGGGCGAAGGCTTGGACTTTTACCCTTATTTTTAAAAAGCGGTGCTGCTTTCGGATATTTGTGGGTTTTTGGAAGAAACTCAACAGAGTCCAACAACTGCTCAGTCCCCCCACATCCTAAACAGTCCCCGCCACTCGTCCGGGGCTACTTATTCAGTATTCATTTGTATTCAGTAGCTATCCATCATATCTGATGGAACCCCACCATCCCCGACCCGTGGACCCACCGGGTTGCTTGCAGCTCAGCCCCGTAGAGTCTTCACCTACTCTACGGTCTTCCCGGGTTGGGGTAGTAATATGACTATAATTACTAACGAATTTTTGATAAAACCTTACTAATCCCATGAGCCTTCGGATGTCTCTGATGGATTTGGGTCGCGAATAATTTAATATGGGCTCCAGTTTAGAACTATCAATAGCCAGACCATTTTCAACTAAAAGATAACCGAGGTACCTAACTTGACGTCTACAAAAAAAAAAAAAACAAATTTCTTGAACTGAGATAGTGAAGCCAGCTTTAGCGAGTCGTTAAGCCATCACCTTAAGAAGTCGGATGTGTTCTTCCAAGGTCTCCGGCGCTGTCACAATATCATCAAGATCTATGAACACGTTAGGCTCAAGATCAAATCCCATAGCTTTATTCATAAGTCTGCTCATAGTCATTTATTTGTACAGGCTCAATCGAATCAACTTTACAGAGCCAAGTTTTCATATGTAAATACATCAATAATCTTAAAACTAACGTTAAGGGGATATAACCGATCAATCGCGGCCGTCTCGAGGTTAATAGGAATAACAATTGTACGGCTGGGAAGATGGGAGGAAATTTCAAGTATGGTTAACAAAACACATTTATTTTAAATTCGGAAATGGCTAAAAACTTATAAATATACAACTTTGGTTTTCTTTTGACTTGAACATTATTGAGAAAGAAAAAAAAACACACAAACACAGATAAAAAAACTCATCGTAAACGTACAGGTTAAACTAACTACAATCTAGGGCTAATGTTAGTCAAAAACACATGAATGAGTTTCATAAACTCCAGATCACGTACAGCCAAAATATCTCGCCCACCTTTGCAAGCGAGTCCGCTCTCTCATTGCCCAGAATTGAACAATGAGATGGGACCCATACAAAGATGATGATTAAATAACGCGAAGATAAAGCACTTAGAAGCTCCTGTATTTTCATGAGAAAATACGAGGAGTGCTTTACCGGCCTCAGCGAATAGCCTATATAGAACTGAGACCAACCGTGAAAATGAAATACTGATCCGGTGTTAGTGAGGCAACAATTTCTAGCATAAAGTGTGTTGCCGCTGATTCAGCGACATATACGGAACAAGGAGCTTGAAGTTTATGATTGGCGCTATAAATTTCATAAAAAATATCAAAGCCTGCTGACTCCTCTATCAATGATCCGTCAGTGAATCAACTTGGTCAAACTTTGCAGCAAATATTACCTGAGCAATCATAGGACGATGATGCTCTGGGATTCCACGAAGCTCTTGCTTCATGGATAAATCAAAATGAACCGAACTGCCAAAGTCGGAGAAGCAAACACGATAAGGAATATTTGGCGAAAAGCTGACATCCCGTGTTATATAAAAGTGGTACAAAGTCATGAAGCGAGTTTGAGGATTGAACTCGAGAAGCTTCTCAAAGTTTTCGATTACCTGGGGATTCATAACTTCACACCTGGTGAGGAGCCGGACAGATAACTCTGTAAACCGATCCGAGAGTGGCAACATGCCAGCCAGCACTTCAAGACTCATGGTGTGAGTCGAGAGCATGCAACTTAACGCGATACGACAACACTGATACTGAATACGTTCCAGTTTTATGATGTGCGACCGAGCCGCTGACTGAAAACAAAAACTACCGTATTCGATAACCGACAAAATCGTTGTTTGGTACAACGTCAGAAGATCTTGTCTTGAAGAAAGTTGATCCTTCGTGGGCATTTTCGCTTCAAATACTCAATGTGGGATCGCCAGGT
This sequence comes from Aedes koreicus, assembly GCA_024533555.2. Taxonomy (NCBI): domain Eukaryota; kingdom Metazoa; phylum Arthropoda; class Insecta; order Diptera; family Culicidae; genus Aedes; species Aedes koreicus. The sequence continues at coordinate 203,606 of JAHHFK020005584.1, read as the reverse complement.
GCACTTTGAATCGAACCAGACCCCAAGATATTTAAAGGACATAGAATGAAATATCGGCTTACCACAAATTTGAAGCTTCGGTTGTGCAGGGTTATGCTTAATAGAAAAAACTACCAACTCAGTTTTCTCCGTAGAGAATTCGATACCTAGCTCTAGAGCTCAAGTAGACAAATTGTCTAAGGTATCCTGTAAGGCTCCTTGCAGATCGACCCCATTGGGTCCCGTGACAGATACTGCACCGTCATCTGCTAGTTGTCTCAACGTACAGTTGTCACTTAGACAACCGGCTATGACTTTGACATAAAAATTAAACAAAAGAGGGCTAAACATAATCCCTGGGGGAGACCCATGTAGCAAAATCGGGAAGCTGTGGAGTTTCCATGAGAAAAGCTCATATGTTTCTCTGACAGCAAATTGTACAAAAAGTTATTCATTAATGGTGAAAAGCCACAAGCGTGGAGTTTATCGGAAATAACTTCAACAGATACTGAATCAAAAGCCCCCTTGATAGCCATGAAAACAGAAGTATTTGCTCTTTTTTAGCAAAAGCTAACTGAATATCTGAGGGAAAGCAACGCGAGACAGTCGTTCGTTCCTTTACCCCTACGGAAACCATATTGAGTATCTGAAAGCAGGTTGTTCGTCTCAACCCATTTGTCCAGACGCAAGAGGATCATTTTCTCCAACAACTTTCGAATGCAGGATAACATCGCGATGGGTCGATAGGAGTTGTGGTCGGACGCGGGCTTACCAGGTTTTTGAATGGCGATAACTCTCACCCGCCTCCAATCATCCGGTACAAGTTCAACATGCGCCTCTTAGCGACGTCTGGGAGGTTCTTAAGCAAGTTGAACTTGATCCTATCAGCCCCTGGAGTCGTATTGCCACACGAAAAGAGTGCGAGAGAGAGTTCTACCATTGAAAAGGGTTAGCTGTTCTCATCTATCGAATCCTCTGTTTCGCGAGGAATCATCCGTGCCGGCACAGAATCTGGACAAACTTTTCGCGCGAACTTGAGGATCTATTGGTCCGAGTACTCCTCGCTCTCGTTGTTCGTCGTTCGGTTACGCAATCTTCGCGCCGTGTTCCAAAGAGTACTCATCGACGTCTCGCGCGATAGCCCGTCTACGAATCTTCGCCAGTATCAGCGTTTCTTGGCCTTGATGAGGCTCTTAAGTTCGCGTTCGAGAGCCATGTATACTTCGAAGTGTTCAGGTGTTCCACGTCTACGGAAAACTTTAAACGCGTCGGACTTTTTACGGTAAACCTCGGTGCACTGTTGATCCCACCATGGAGAAGGAGGTTTCCTGCGAAATGACGTTCCTGGAACTGGTTGAGTTTGAGCTTGAAGCGCGCTGTCTAAGATCAGGTTGGAGAAGAAGTTATATTCCTCCAGTGGTGGAAGCTCTTCTACCGTTGTTACGGCTTCATCTACTGCTCTCCTAAATTTTGTCCAACCGATGTGACGGGTTAGATCATACGTGACGTTGGTGGATTCCGACGGATTGAACCCGGTGGCAATCGAAATCTTTATTGGCAAATGATCACTACCGTGGGGATCTTGAATCACATTCCATGTGCAATCCAACGATAATGAATTCGAACAAAGTGTGAGGTCTAATCTACTGCCAATTGAGGATGGACCAGCCAAACGTGTTACTTCTCATTGTTAAGAACTGCCATATTGAAGTTGTCATAGAGGTCATACATCAATGAAGACCGGTTGTCGTCGTACAGTTCTCCCCAGCCTGTACCGTGAGAGTTAAAATCTCCCATGATCAACCGTGGAGTAAGAAGGACCGAACAAATATCTGAAAGTTGTTTTCGGTTTATTGAGGCTCTAGGAGGAATATACACAGAAGCAATGCAAAGGCTTTTATTTTTAATAACAGCCTGACATGCGACAATTTCAATACCTGGAATTGGAGGAAAATTCACTCCATAGAAGTAGTAGCACTTTTTTCCCAAAAGTACACCTCCTCCACGCGAACTTTCACGATCAAGATAAATAATATTGAAATCATGAAACGGAAGATAGATTTCGGAAGAGAGCCATGTTTCACAAACAGCGAATGCATCACAACCGGTATTGTGAGCTAAAAATTTGAAAGATTCCAATTTAGGAACAAAACTTCGACAATTCCACTGCAGAACAGTGATCAAAACTCCGCCCTCATTTGGCAAATTATCCATCGAAGGAAATGATAGCTGCAAGGAGGGGCCAATTTTATGTTAATTGCTTCAAAAAAGTCTTCACTGGGGGAAGCATTGCTAAAACAATGCTTTTGAGAGGGTCAGAAATTTCGGGGTACTTGAAGATACCTTCGGTAATGTCATCAAATGAGATCAGCCCACTCGAGGAGGGGGCTTCTGTTCTTAAAATCGGGGCATCAGGGGTTTTGGATGTCCCCGGAAGAGATGGATAGTCCTGGGTGTAGTTAGTACTACGAAAAACAGGTGGAATTGGATTTTCCTTTGTCTACCCTTTCCTTGAAATGGGCAGTCTGATTTCAGGCTTTTGTTCAGCAAATTTCCGTGGGCGGACGCGTCTTCGCTTCCTTGAAGCACATTCCGGAAAACTGGCTGATGTTCCCTCTTCAGCCTAATCAAAGTCAGACTCGTCATCTGACAGAGGAGCAAAGGAATTTGTATTGGCATCGGGTGATGGTGAGGCTTTTTTCAACATTTCCGCGAAAGATTGCCTGGAACGCTGTTTTAGCGAGCGTTCCAATTGTTCCCCGCGTTGTTTGTACGCCGGGCACGACGAGAGAGCATGAGGAGGAGTTCCCTTACAGAAAGCGCATTTTGGTGTGCTGTCTGCGCAGGCGCCATCCTCGTGTTTCTCCCCACAATTAGAGCAGCGTGCCTTATTGCTGCAATGGGAGGTCGTATGTCCCTTCTGCTTGCACTTTTCGCAGATCATGACCCGAGGTACAACAACCGCACAGGTAGTCGAAGTTTTCCCAACTCGACGTATTGAGGGAGGGCTGAGCCAGAGAAGGGCACACGAAACGAGTCTGACGGTGTAAACTTCTTTTCGAACCTGTGCCTAGTCTTTTCACATCCAGTATCTCCCCTGGAGAAAGCAGATGGTTCTTAAATCGACCATCCGCCTGTTTCAGCAGGATCTCAGGGTTCACACTCGTTTCGGTGACCAAACCTTCAATTTCAATACCCCGAGCTGGGATATACACTCGATACTCGAGATTAAAGAGCTGAGAGACAGTAATCTCATTAACCTGCTTAAGGTTGGACACAACGACCCGAAGTTTATTGGGTCTCACTTTCATTATCTCGGTCACGGCCAAGAATCGCTTCGTCAGATCATCAGAAATCTGATAAACATTGAGAGGTTTCGATTTGGGCTGAAAATAAACAACCCATGGACCAGCTGAATCAGCTGGGTAAGCTCGCGATCTGGTAACCTTATTTGAAACATTATTATTCGGCGGCAGAGATAAATCATCTACCAACAATTCATCCATGCTTCGCCCGTGGGAGCTTTAAACGCTAAACCACAAACGCAAAAAAAAAAAATATATAATACACAGATTCAATACTGAACACACAATACGAAATACAATTACAATTCAATTACAATACGAAATACAATTACAATTCAATTATACAGGAGATACAGGAGTCGTTTTCTTTCACAAGTTCAGTTAATACAGAACACAGGAGAAATATTCAGCTAAGCTTCCTTTTTACCGGATGCGATTTGCCGGGTCTTTCGTTTAACACCAGCCATAAGATTTTGTACAGTCTCCTTTTCCACTTTATTTGCCGCAGAACGCCAGTTTGCTTTGAACTGTTTCTCGCTCAGAACAGCTTTTTGAGTCTTTTTAAGGTTCCGCTTGACGATTGCCCAATATTGTTCGATTGGGCGGAGCTCTGGCGTGTTGGGAGGGTTCTTGTCCTTGGGTACCACTTGAATATTGTGGCAGTATACCACTCCATGGCCTTTTTTCCGTAATGGCAAGATGCCAAATCCGGCCACAAAAGAACGAAACAATTGGGGCGCTTCAGGAAAGGCAGTAGACGTTTTTGTAGGCACTCGCTCAGATAAATTTCCTGGTTGACGGTTCCGGTTGCAATATAAACGTTGCTCTTTAAAGTCACAGGTACAAATGGCCTGCCACGCCTGATATTTCTTCGCGTACTTTGACAGTTAAATGTTCTTGAAAATATCTGCCACCTTTTCCCGACCGGTTGCCGTATAAAATTCCTGTCCAGGAGGCTGTTTCAAGTCTGCCTTGACGTAAGTTTCATCGTCCTGTACCACGCAATCAAACTTCGTCAGCATCGTCGTGTACAACTTTCGCGATCGTGTTTTGGCCGACGTGTTTTGTTTATCGTTGCGATTTGGAGTCACCACTTTCTTTTAAGTCGACAGTCCAGCTCGTTTTTAAGCTCTTTCCACGGTTGAAGGCGCCACTCTCAGCTTCTTTGCAACATCTCGGACGGAGAAGTTGGGGTTCCGCTCGAAACAGGGGGCAACTCCTTTTGTCCTCGCTGTGGCCTCCAGCTTTCGATTACCCCCCGATCCAGCTTTCCTGGCTGTCGACAAACGTTCACCGAACAGTTTTAATACGTTGGTAACAGTTGATTTAGCCACATTCAACGTTCCGCCAGGTTGGTCGAGGTGGAAGTCAAGTAGGAGTAAGTGATGTCATTCATCATGTCATTGTTATTTGAATCCTAGTTCTAAAATACTGGGCTATTTATTTCACCTCATCTAGTTCCAAAGGGCCTGAACAAAATGGGTGGCCTACGCTGATCACTTGAAGATGTGACATGACGGAACATTTTTAATATTAACATAGAACATGATTACACGGTGTTCAATAAGTTCGAATACAAGTTTTCATCATTGCGTAGGTATGCGCCATGTACATATTCTGCATTGGTATTGGTGTCAGCTTTAGCTTCATTCATACGCTACCGAATGTGCGCGGTGTTGACATTCTGTTAGTTGTTGTTTGTTTGTTACGCGCGATGAAAGAGTATCGGGACTTCGTAATTAAGCGTTTTTTGAACGGTGAGCGACCCGGCGATATATTCCGGCTGCTGAAATCGCATGGGGTCAAGCGGAACTTTGTCTACACGACCATCAGGCGATACCGGGAGACGTCCTCGACCAATGACCGTGCGAGATCCGGTCGGCCGCGTTCAGCGAGGACGCCACGGGTCATCAAGATCGTGAGGGAGCGAATTCGGCGCAAAAAGAACCGCTCAATCCGGAAAACGGCTGCAGATCTCAACGTTTCCATTGGAACCGCTCACACCATACTCACCAAGGACCTTGGTTTCAGGCCTTACAAAAAACGTAAGGTCCATGACGTTTCGGAGGCTACCAGCAAAAAGCGGTTGGATCGAGCTAAGAGGATCCTCTCTCGGCACGCTGGTCAGGAGTTTGTTTTTTCGGACGAGAAACTGTTCGTGCTGCAGCAGCCGCACAATGTGCAAAATGACCGGGTGTGGGCGCCATCGAGGGACAGCATTCCTGAATCCAATATAAACATCCCTCGGTTCCAAAGTGCCGCGTCGGTGATGGTTTGGGGGGCAGTATGCAAACGTGGTAAGCTACCCTTGGTGTTTATTGAAAAAAACGTCAAAATTAACGCGGCGTACTACAAAACTGAGGTTTTGGAAAAGGTTGTTGCCCCCAGTCTCCGAAGCCTCTACGGCGATGAGCACTACGTGTTCCAGCAGGACGGTGCACCAGCCCATACGGCAAATGTGGTTCAAGCCTGGTGTCGGGACAATTTAACCGACTTTCTGGACAAAACTTTGTGGCCTCCCAGCTCCCCGGACTTGAATCCTCTCGACTTTTTTGTTTGGTCCTATATGATGGCGAAGCTGAACGAATACAAGGTCAGCACTTTGGATCATTTCAAGACGGTAATTCTCAAAATCTGGGACGAAATGCCCATGCAGTCCGTGCGTGCCGCCTGCGACGCGTTCGAGAAACGTTTGAAGCTCGTTAAGGAGTACAAAGGGGGGGTCATTCCAAGAGAAATGTTGTAAACGTTCCTTGTAAACATAGCTTTCAATAACATAAATCCAAAAAATAAAAAAACATGTTTTCATTTTTTTAACAAATTTTGAAAGTGTATCCGAACTTATTGAACACCGTGTAGATGTTGCATAAGTTGATTGAGTTGCTTTATTGAAAAAATTAATAACGCATGGTTAAAAAAGCCATTTGAAATTGAATTAATCATCTCGTTGTTTTCCCCCAAACATGCTTAATTCCGATGTTCCCTCATTTCACATCCGCTGAACCATTCTGCATAGCCATTTCGTTTTGATAATATCACTTTTTAATGACTATATATCTGTTTCTTTTTTGGTATATTGCAGTCAACAGGAAAGCTGGATCTGCATCATTGAACTTATCTCTTCAGACACTTGAGAAGTGGCAAATGCTTTCAAAATTGTAACCAACAATCAGTGGGTGAGATCGAAGAGCAAGTTGGATGACAATAACTTGCGGTACCAGTGCAACAACAACCAATAGGAGAAGAAACAGATGAGAACGAATTCATACTTGAACTTATAAATTACAACAATGTACTAATCACCAAACTATTATTCCGTTTTCGTTTCAGCAATCAAACGCCGCTCTCTCTCTTGCTTCACTTTATGCCTCCTACTATCCTCTATGTAATGCATCTAACACGTCATCAATCTCTCGTTCTTTTTTTCATCTTTCACGAGAATTTCCTTCACTCTGACTATCTTCAACAGCCTCTTACTATCCGGTATCTTAAGCAGGATTCACTTGACCCCTGTGATTATTATTCTGTGATACCAAATCTATACTTCTACCCTGGTACTGTATGGACAGTGATTTTCATCGCTGGAGACTTGACCCTATGCTTTCACTAATAGCAGGATCAGATTTAAATTTGATGTCACAGGAATAAATTTTTGCTATCACTTTTGATCTTTTAACCGTTGATGATGTATGATGTAATACTACCATCTATTGAAGCAAGGTAACTTTCCAAAGCAGTGGAATAATCTGAAAAGCGATTTGATCAGGATTCTAAAGTTGTCTGTGATCATCAAGCTCCTGTATGAAGGGCCAAAAACGTTTGTACGGGCCCGTAAGCAGAGACTCTTACGCCAAACACGCGAAAATAGTGAAGAGAATCTCCTTCCAAAAACAAGTTCACACAGACAGCACTAGAATCGAGCCCTCGAATGACAGAATAAACCCAATAGATGGGTTCGAAGAGCCCGCCCTCGGTCCGCGAAATGTTAACAATAGGGAGGAGGCAGTCCCATGCTCCCTATCCAAATCGTTTGACTTGGGTGCCCTGATGGACCCTCCCTTTCCCCGTTATATGTTATTTAATATTTAGTATTAGGTGCGCAACTAAGTTCTCGCTGTTTTTTGGTGAAAAAGGAACTTTATTTTGAAAACAAAGGTTACAAACGAATTATTCAACGTATTGCCCATCACTAGCTACGACTGTTTCCCATCTTTCTGGTAGAACGTGAATACCATTTCGATAGAACTGTTCGTCTTTTGATGCTATCCAAGAATCAAACCAATTTGAAATGTCATCATATGAATGGAATTGCTGACCAGTGAGACCATGTGCCATCGAACGGAACAAGTAATAATCGGAAGGTTCAATATCAGGAGAATATGGCGGGTGGGGTAGGACTTCCCATTTGAGCGTTTCCAAGTAGGTTTTCACGGGTTTTGCAACGTGAGGTCGAGCGTTGTCATGCTGAAGAATCACTTTTTCGTGTCTGTGCTCGTATTGTGGCCGTTTTTCGTGCAGTGCTCGGCTCAATCGCATCAATTGAGTTCGATACCGTTCCACGGCAATGGTTTCGTTTGGTTTCAACAGCTCATAATAAATAACACCAACTTGGTCCCACCAAATACACAGCATAACCTTCGCAGCGTGAATATTCGACCTAGGCGACGATGTTGAAGCATGCCCGGGCAGTCCCCATGAATGTTTCCGTTTTGGGTTACTGTAATGAATCCATTTTTCGTCACCCGTCACAATGCGATGTAGAAAACTCTTCCTTTTTTGCCGCTGGAGCAGTTGTTCACAGACGAAAAAACGACGCTCAACATCTCTTGGCTTCAAATCGTAAGGAACCCAAGTTCCATGCTTTTGAATCATTCCCAACGCATACAATCGCTTAGAAACGGCTTGGCGGGAAACTCCTAATCCTGAACCAAGCTCTTCTTGCGTTTGACACGGATCCTCATCGAGCAATGCCTCCAATTCAGAGTCCTCGAAGTTTTTTGGCCTTCCTTCACGCGGACGATCATCAACACTGAACTCACCGTTTTTGAAGCGACGAAACCAATCACGACACGTTGTTTCACTCAGAGCAGCATCACCGTAAACTTTTTGGAGCTCTCGATGTGCTTCAGCCGCCGTTTTCTTCGAATGAAAGAAGAAAATCAACACTTCCCGCAAATGACGATTATTTGGCACGAAATCAGACATCTTCAAACAACCAAAATATGTAACACTAAACCAAAATCACTGATTTGGCAAAGCGGTTTGTTTACCATATGTCTGAGCTTGGTTTATGACGCTTGAGATGTACAACATTCGACCAGCACTTACTACTGGCGCCATCTATTGCTAAACAGCGGGAACCTAATATATTTTGTACACATAAAATTAGGATATCATTGTAGACAAACATGCCAATTTATTCAAATTTCAAACTTGAATGATACTACCAATGGATTGTTACTGAAAAATAAATAAAAATTAGATATGAATTAATATCCTTCTTGTCCTGGAAAAGCTGAAAACAGAATAGATCATTCCAAATATCAAAGATAAAATTTCAATAAAAGATATTGTTTTATAAGACATGTTGTAATATTTTTTCTTTATACTGTTCTAGTAACATTTCAAATATAGCAACTGGAGTGAACGAAGAGTCCGGTTTGATGATTCCTGAAATAAATGGCTTATCTTACCATAATGCCACTAAACACAATATTAAAATATAATCTTACATTGCTTATAAGCACATGCCAGTCTATAGTTGAAATTCAGAAGTGCAATTTTAAATTAAATGTAATGCTGAAATGCTGAAAAACAAATTGAGCCTTCGATGCCTGTTGTGTTGCTCCCGGCTCTTACATGGTTTTGGAATGCAAAAATGATTCCGAAGCGTGCTGAAATTATTGATCAAATGAGAATGAAAAATATACAGTATGATTTAGAGGTACACGACCTTCAGTCGCACCCCCTCACTTTGCTATTGTCAGATTGACAACATTGCCCAGGCTACACCAACCTGCCAGCGTCTCCATGTTTCAGCTGGCAGTATTTTGTGATCATATGACTCGTGGAGGCGTGAGGTAGGAACTTGTGAGGACCAGAGGTCGGTTGCACCCTCCTTCACAGTTGTCAACTCACCATTTGAAGCCCTTATGATCTTTTAACCGTTAAAACGACAAAAACGACAGCAACCTGAGTAATCATTATAAGCAACATCACAACATCATATTTAGTTTTCTATTTGATCTCAGATCCTACTCGGGACATTACTCAAAACATGCAGCTACCAAGCGCTTGAATCGCTTCCATTGCTTAAGCTTCGATTTGATTTTATATTTCACTGTTGAGAGAATGTCACTATCTAAGTGAGCAATTTCGACACTATAAACAGTAAAATCAGACGCATTGAAACAAACCCAGTATTTGATTTTCACAATAGAGCCAATAATGATTCTCACAATAAAACAGCTACATTAAACCTAATTGCTCTCATTTCTAACAATGAAATCCACTCGCAGAAAATCCTAGGAATTTTTGCAATCAAATGAAATTCCATATTCACGATTCATGGTTTGTTTCACAATTCCGTCATTTGTTTATTGTTTCGATAGTCTTCTTAGAACATTTAGATCTCATATTAGATTTCATTGCCGTTAACACTGTTTCCCTATGGACTGTTATGTCTGAGGGTAAAAATTAGTGTTTCTTTTCGTTTTTATGGTAATGATGGGGTAGCTGATAATTGCCAAGTACATGCTCGTCCTCGTACATTCGATTTCAAGTCATAATATTAAATGGGATCAAAAACAATAAAACCTAACCCGAAACCCACTCGGAGAGTAATGAAAGGAAAACAACCAGCTAATCCTACGGAAACAATAATTAACCGAGATTAGAAAGGTAAACAAGGCAACAGGAATCCGAGTGCTTTAAAAAATAAAAACTCCCCACTTCACCATGCACCGTCTGCCACGGATAGTCCTTCGAGTGGAGTTGAGCCGCAACCATCCCGGAAGTGGACGAATAAAATTAAATCCTCTGCAGCTTATCGCTACATTCTTTCTCGTTGGTGGTGAAGTGGGATGCTGAGAGGGTCTGGTAATTCAGCTGTTTTGAAAGTGATTTAGGAATACATCCAAAGATGTAACATCACCAGGCCAATCTACTTGCCACATCCAAGGCCCAATGTCCGACTTTATCGCCCATAAATGGGCCTAACGCTTTTTATGTGGTTATAACCCTGTCTTGTGGAACAATCTGCTTTCGCTGTGGATTTTTCTTTCATAGCCGTCGTCGCCAAGCAGCCAGCGTGAACGATTCCATTGTTCAGTTCTCAGACCGACCCTGCTGCACCCACATCCAGCGGACCACAAACAGGATGAAAGCTCCGGAAATCGCTGACAATACGTTTCTTTTTTGACAGTGACCCTCACCACGGAAACGATTCCTTCTCTAGACCGATGAGGGGGAAAAGGACCCACATTTAACCGGAACAATAATCCCTTCGATCAGCGATTTGGGCATTTTCTTTATGTCGATGAGCTATGCCTTAGCAGCGGGGTGCTCCACCGCCGAGATGCGCCTTTGTTTTCGCGTCAAAGTTTCTTAGTGCGTCGTTTGGGCCTCGACAAAGAAACGCGCTAAACTGTCGGTGGAAGATTTTCTGTTGTGATAAAGTACATTGAGTACATTTTAAGTAGTAAAATTTTTATCATTACAATAGTATTTTTAAAAGTATATTTTTCCGGTGAAGTTTTATTCCTCGGGGAAAAAGGAAAGAAAGAACAAAAATTCAAAACCAATTTTTAAAATCCTCTCTGCTAATTGATCAAGAAGTCAAGACCCATTGTAACTGTTTTTAGTGTTGTTACCCATCAGTAGGTGTAAAGGTGACCCCGGCGTAGTGGTTAACATCCATACCTCTCACGCCAAAGTCACGAGTTCGAATCTCACCCCCGGACAAGTTACGAAAATACCCAAAAGGTATTTGAGTGACTACGACGGGAGATGAACCAGCCTAGGGCTGAAAATCTCGATAATAAAGGAATAAAAAAAACTATTTTAGGGACAAATTTTTTCCTACGTTCCCAACTAAGGCTTAATTTATTCATTGCATAGTAAATGTGTATCCCAACACATAATAAAAATATTATATATGATTACAAAGTTTTCAAATGGCTTATCCAACCACCCAAAAAAAATTTTTTTGTAATTTTATTTTAAAAAAAAGGCTGGTTGAAAATTTTCATTTTTTAAAGTATTTAATTTTAATATTCATGAAATTATGTTTGACTATACATTTTGTGGGGATTTAGTAGTAGTTGTGGTAACACCTGACCTTCCCCAAAACAAAGTCTTTAACCCAGAAAGCAGTTAGTAGACTGCGATTTAGAAATCAACATATACCGTTGCTAAGCAATTGATAGGCCGCCTCTGCGCTATCATACATGTCAATGTGCTGCCAGTTTTTGTATTTTTTGTATTATTAAAATGTCGGAACAGGTGAGGTTTTTTTGACGCAGGTGTGTTTAAGAAGGATTAACCGTCGGTGCTGTTTTCACGATTTTCTCTGCTGATTGGTTGGTTGTATTGCATGTGAATTTCTCCTTGATAGGTGTGGTTTCGTGTCAAAAAATGCGATGAAAAATGCAGATGTTTTTTTTTTTGCTCTCCTTGGAAGTGGAAGAAGGATTTTTGTTTCTTTTTTTTCGGGCCAAGTTAGTAACAAACCAGTAGATGTCTTGATTCTCGAATCGAGTTCACGTGAAGCCGGTGGTGATTTTTCTGAGTATTTTTTTCGATACATTGAATTTTTCAACAATCCTAACCGAAAATGTCGAAAACATCCGTATCGTGGAACGTCGCGGAAACCCTTCGGCGAAAGTTGCGTGCGCAACGGGCGCTGGCTCGCAAATTCCGTCTTCCTCCTCCGACACCGACCAATCCTCCGGAAATCGACGATACGAGGGAGTGCTCTGTCCCGATCGCGAGTGACGCCGTGGCCGGTGTGAAAGCCAAGCTCGGGTTGATTGATACCTGCTCTCCGGAAAATCCTTCTCCCGCGTACCAAGAGATTGTGTGCTTTCCGGAATCGTACTTTCGGCGACAGTACAAGGAAAGGTTCCCGCACCGGAAACCGTTGATTCATGCGCCGCCGAACGAGTGCGGTGTTCACCACTTACTCACGGCGATGCGATGCGATGCATCGCGGCGAGTGATTCGTGAATAAGCGCGATTATCTATATCAAAACAAATCGCTTGTCGTGATGCGATGGATGGAAGTTGTAGCAAATTCCATATGCCATCACTTTGTCATACATCGCGTCCCGGAAAACATTGTATGAGAAGAGCTATCGGTCAACGAGTGCATTTATTGGATAAACGCGAGCAGCAACCCTGATCCAATATGTCAAAAAATCAGCAAATCGTTTAATAGACAAGCTATTGACGAAAAAGCGGGTCAACGGAGAGAGTCTCTCAATGTTGCCTGGGACCTGATGCGTTGTTCAGCTTGAAATAACTTATTTCCATCAAATTTTGAAGACAATATCTAATATTTCTCTACTTTTCAAAACGGACAGATCCGGAGTTGGGTACAGCCGACTCGTGATGTGGTAAGTGCACTCAAGGACGTGGAGCAAGACAGGTTGCCTATTGTTCGATGCGCGAGTGTTCGAGTGATCATGAGAAGTCGTGGTTCGCCGGATAAGATGGGTCGGTGGTGCGGTACATAATTAATTGTGATCCAAATTATTCGTTCGCCATTCTCGTCGGGCCACCCTATCTTGGAATAAATAAACCACTGTCCCTTTTGGTGTAGATCGGTTAAAGTTGGCTCTCATGCGTTGAGATGAATTACCTTGTTTTCCTGATGAAATAACACTATCACACTCTGTGAGTGGCCCCAATAGCATCCTTACTGTTGGTTTAAATCGGTTCAAATCGGCTTTGTAGCATTATAAAACATCTCTTAATTTCCCAATGAAAAACCACTATCACATTTTGTGAGTGGCCCCAATAGCATCCTTATTGTTGGTTTAAACCGGTCAAAATTGGCTTTTCAGCATTATTAAAAATCACTTTGTCCTTCGAATAAAAAACCACAATCACAGGTGATTCCAGGTAGGGTAGATGTGTTACTGTTGTATAAGGTCATAAAATTTATTTATTTATTTACTACGTCTTCAGTTATGCTGCACAGACTGAGCCTATCTTAAATCTTAATCATTTGCCTAATACTAGTTTTAAAACGGTCTCTACTTATACTAAAATCGAACGTTTCAACACCATTCAACAAATTAAAACACTTTTCAAGCGGGTGATTTTGTCCGAACACCGTTCGGTGTCTAGCAGTCCAAAATATCGATCGTTGTCGGGACCGACGTGCAGGAACGAAGAAGTTAACCTGCTGCAGAAGATCTGGGCAGTCAATTCGGTTGCTTAGTAAATCGAACGCGAACATTTTCTGTAAATAGATACGCCGCTGGCGCAGCGATTCCAATCTCATTAATTGGCGTCGATGTTCATACGGGGGCAGCCTAACCGGATCGTTCCATGGTAATCGCCGTAAAGCGAAACGTACGAAGCAACGTTGTATTCTTTCTATACGAGTAATTTGAGTTTCGTGATGAGGTGCCCAGATTTGAACAGCATATTCAAGAACACTTCGAACGAGCGAACAATAAAGTGCTTTCAATGCATACACATCACGGAACTCAGATGCATTTCGGCGTATAAATCCTAGCATGGCAAAAGCCTTAGCAGTGGTTGCAGTGATGTGTTCGTTGAAGCTCAGCTTGCAGTCCATTACTACTCCCAAGTCTTTAATTGAAGATACACGGTCCAATTTGATGCCGTTTACTCCGTAATTGTATATCAGTTGCCTCTGGGATTTACTGAAACTTATCACCTTACATTTCATCGCATTCATCTCCATTCCGTTTGACACACACCAACTCACTATGGTGTCAATATCTTGCTGTAAAGCTGCACAATCAACCAGTGAGCTGATCCTCCGGTAAATTTTAAGATCGTCGGCATACATAAGGTGATGCGAATTCAGACGGTGGCTCAAGTCGTTGACGAACAGAATAAAGATCAAGGGACCGAGGTGGCTACCTTGAGGCACGCCGGAAGGTGTTGCAAAACAGCTTGACTTAATGGAGCTAAGCTTCACGTAGGCGGATCTGTCTAGTAAGTATGACCGTAACCACATGATGAGCCAATTAGGAAATCCTAGTTTCTCGAGCTTTTTCATTGACAATTCGTGAGGTACTTTATAAAACGCCTTGGAAAAGTCTACGTAAATACTGTCAACTTGGCAGCGCTTTTCCAAACTGGAGTTTAGTGCGCTAACATATGCCATTAGGTTAGTCGCAGTAGAGCGATTCTTCACGAAGCCATGCTGATATTGCGAGATGATGGGCTTGGCAGCAAAATACATTCTATCGTGAATCAACAGTTCAAGCGTCTTGGCTAAGCAGCAAAGAATCGAAATAGGTCGGTAATTCTTAACATCATGGATGTTTCCAGCTTTGTGAATGGGAGAGACCGCAGACAACTTCCATACATCCGGAAAAGTAGTCTCCGATAGCGACAGGTTGAATAGCAAACACACAGGGGTTGCAAGTAGATCAGCACATCGACGAATAAAAACGGGAGGTAGCCTATCTGACCCAGGACCTTTCGAAGGGTCAACAGTTCTCAGTGCACTACTGACATCTTCTACGGTGAAGGTTGGACACGGAAATTGTATATCGTATGATGGCAAGTGATTCAAGACCTCCGGAGAACTCGGCGGAGAGTCAGCATCGTAGACCGATTTAAAGAAATCGGCGAAAAGTTGGACTGAACCTTCGAGGTCTCGACTGGTTGAGCCATCGAAAGAAATTTCCGCCGGGATCGATTTTGTGTCTTTTCTGCTTTTAACAAAGCGCCAGAAAGAGGAGGGATCCACCTTAACCTAGTCTTGGATTCGGAAGATATACTCACGAAAAGAAGAAGATACACATTCGGCGTATTCAGCCTCGAGCCTGCGAAGAATTGAGCTGTTTTCAGCAGTTCGATGACGCAGAAACCGACGGCGAGCTTTACGAAGAACGTTACGCCGATGTCGAAGCTCGGTATTCCACCATGGGTGTTTGTTCAAGCGGCGAGGATAACGTCTACGGAGAGGACAGTGTCTGCTTATGATCCTGAAAATCACGTCGTAGAAAGTGGTGACCGCAGCGTTGACGCTGGCATCGTGAAAAATTTCCTCCCAGTTCAGTGAACGTAGATCTTCAAAAACTGCATCGTAATCGCATCGGTTGAAATCGAAGTCAAGGTCTTCCGTAGTTGCGTGAATACTATCCAAGGAACGTCGTGTGTTCACGCGTAAGACGAACGGCTTGTGGTGACGGTCCAGTGGTAAGATCGATAATGGTGCTTCAAACAACTCAATTTTATTACTGTTGCTAACGAAGGCCAAGTCTAGGAGTCTTCCGTTGATATTGCGCACATCACAAATCTGCTGCAATCCACTAGCAATCATGTTTTCAGTGAATACAAGCTCCTGTTCAGTTGATGCATTGGTTGGTAGGTACGAGTCCAGGTCCTCGTCGAAGGACCAGAGTAGATGAGGCAGATTGTAGTCGCCAACAATCATCACAGAATCTCCGCAACCCGCTTTATTAATTATTTGCTGCACACAGTCCGAATGTGCGACGTATCTGCCGGGTTCACTATTGGGCCTCAAGTAAATTCCACATACATAGACAGATCTTGTCGGAAGAGACAGTTTCACAGCAACTTGTTCGAGCGAGTCACATAGGTCAAGTTGCACAGGAGCACTTAAAATAGTGTTTTTTACGGCAATGAGCGTTCCACCTCCTCGTTGTAGGTGGCTCGTAGCGTTACTTCGGTCGCATCGGTAGATATTATAATGAGATGACAGCTCAGAATTGCTCACGTCGTTCCGCAGCCACAAAACTACGTTGGTGCAATGTAATTTCAACCGTATTTAGAACTACCCATAAAATCTTGTCCTGCTAATGTTTTATAAATGTATTGTATTTAAGAACAATAATAAAGTATTAATCACTTTCAGCAGTGAAAAAAGTTTTTCACCAACTACATGTTTTACAACACGTTATAATACAATATTAAAACAAAAAATAATAAAAAATCCTCCAAAAAACGTTTTTTGGGTTAAAGTCCTAAGTAGTTAAAAAAAACGGGTGCTTAACGCACATTAGCCCCCTACCCGAAAGTAATACCGAAAGGTGGTTCCAGGGGGGGGGGGGGGGGAGTTGCTAGAGGCACGGGTGGGTTTTTAGTGGGTCGAGGAGTTGGCACCCTCGAAGTATCTTTGAGAAGTATTTCCCCGAGTTGAAGCAAGAAGTAGCTGCTTTAGTACGCAACCCGTTTTCATCTTCAATGGATGTGGCTAGCCTTCCAGATGAGATACAGGATGAATACTTGGACCTGAAAAACGATTTTTCGTCTCGCGATTTGTTTAATGAAAAGGAACTGAGCCAGTTCTGGTGTGCTATGTATGGCTCGTAACCCAAAGTTTCCATGGAGGCATTGAAGATCCTAATCCCATTCGTGTCAACATACCTTAGTGTACCTTTGTCAACTCTACTTCAAGTCAAAACGAAGACAAGAAACAGACTGAACGTTGAAGATGACATGAGATTGGCGTTGTCTCAAACACAGCCCCAAATTTCAAATCTAGTGTCCCAAATCCAGGCGCAGCAATCACACTGAGAGTGTTTTCGCTGGTTATAACATAAAATGTCGTAATAAATCTAAAAGATCGTAAATTGATGTATTTCTTTATTTTTTATCGCAACATAATCACATTAGTTTTCCAAGGGGGTCGCGGGGCCATTACTGATTCAAAAAGGGGGTCGCGAGCCCAAAAAGGTTGGGAACCACTGATATAGGATGTCCCAGAAAGTATAAGCAAGATTTCTACACGAAACTTCTCGAAACCGGATGACGTAAGACAGTTGATTTTCACTGTGTGTCTATGGTTATAATCTGAAAAAACAAGTTTGTGTGTCGGAATTGGATTTTTGAAACTAAGTGATCAAAATCCGATGCATTCCTCAAGAAAAACGTAAGCAGATTGTGCACAAATGGTGCTCTATTCCCAATATTTCACTACGTCATCTGGCAAAACTGCGGTCCCTGCGTTTTGATCGATGACGAAACATATGTGAAAGAAAATTCCAGAACGCTGCCAGGTACGCAATTTTGCACCAAGGTCATCGACGAAGATGTGAGCATCTCCGAAAAGTCGTACGGGGTGAAAAAATTTGGCAAGAAAATTCTTGTATGGCAGGCAGTTTGTTACTGTGGCTCCAAGTCATCGATTTTCCACACTAAAGGTACGATCAATGCGGAAGTTTGCAGAATATTGTTTGCAGAAAAGGATGCTTCCATTACACAACAAGCACAAGGTCCCTCATTTATTTTTGGCCTGATTTTTCGTCAGCCCATAACGTCAAAACCACAGTACAATCAATGGATGGAATAGATTTCGTTGAGATAGGCAATCATCCCAACTGTCCACAGCGTTGTCGAATTGAACGTTTCTGGGCTCTCGTCAAGCGCAACTTAAAAAAGAGTAGTAAGAAGTGCAAGAACATGGAAGAGTTCAAAAATAATTGGTCTGTGGCTTCCTTAAAGTCAACATATTAGGCAGAATAATTATCGGAAGAATGCGATGTTGAGAATAAAATATTAGAAGTTAGGTCTTGCCATAACGATGAACTTATTCTTATAGAAAAATATAGCTCGTTTGGGCTGAAACTGCATATGAGTGATTATCAGCTTGATTTTGATGTTGATTGTTTTGACATTGATCAAAATCGACTATCTACTGTTTTAAAATGCATAAAACAACATTGATTGATAGCTTGTTTTGACTCTTTCATTACATCTAGTTCATATCCCAACAGCTTAGGGGTTTTGCGGAGTTTTTCCCTTCATGATGGCCGAATATTTTTCGATGAGGGTAAGTTTCGACGTTTTTGGAGGGCTGACTTCTTAGGTAAAAATACAACATATCCAGGATGCCACAGCTAGCGCTAGCAGATTGGTGTTTCATTTTGTCATATCCATAGATCGCCTGTCAGACAAAGAACTTTTCGGTGAATCCGGATAGTTTCTTTTTCCGGACGGTCTCAGGAACAGCCAACCCGGATTTAGCGACGTGCTCCTGTACTGGCATCTGTTTGGTGTCGGCCTTAATATACGGCTCGTCGTCCATAACAACGCGTCTTGGTTTGGTGCGCCCCTGTCAGTACAACTTTCATGTGCGGGTTTCGGCCACCGTCTTCTGCTTATCGCTCTGGTTGAATCCAGCACGTTTAATTGTAATGTATGTATGTATGTATGTATGTATGTATGTATGTATGTATGGTAGCCACCATCCTTTCTACCGCTTGGTTTGAATGCAGCTCCACCTAATAGCAAGATCAAATTGATCCACCGATCTGAATACACAACATCGCAGTATGAAGGGCCAAAAATGGAGGGTTAAATTTTGTTCCCTTCTGCGCCAATAAATGATTCTTTATGTCTGTCAAATAAAAAATGTACGGTTATAAAAAAGGTAAGTTTTTGAGTTTTTAAATTTTTTTTTATGAAGAAGGAATTTTTTTTTGTGGAATTTGTCGTACATGATCCTTTCTAAAAAAACGTTAAGAACCATCCTAGCTTTTCATATACATAACGTGAGTTGGGTGGGCTAAGACTTACAACAATGCATAAATGCTAAGCTGAAAATAGCTCTAAAAATATTGTGGAGGGATGTTACATTATAAAATGATAATAACAATTATATTTGTTACCACTACCAAAGTCACGAGGGAAAAAAATAATCTAATATTACTCTACAACACTTGGGAATTCCATCGATGATCTGAAATTAGGACCGTAAGACCGTATAAAGAAAACTTTCATTTTTCGTGGTTGGGTAAGATTTCTTCATGCTACCTTACCGGGTTCGCGCTTAGTGGGGCTGCCACCTAAGAGATAATTGCCGCGATTCAGCGTTTCTTACTCAGCCGCTGGAAGCCAGGACAGACGCATTTTAGGCCGCACATCCTTGGTGGCCAGACGCTCGGCACGCACCTCCTCAATCTAGCTGAAGTGAGAAGGACAACAGTGCCAGACTACAAGCTAAGTACGCAACGGCGGTCTTTGTCATCTCTTGACTCGTGGAAGCATGAGGTAGGAAAAAAACTAAAAAAAAAAAAACACATAAGCCATCTTTAATACATCAAGAAACGAAATGTTGGGTAGAAGCTTGAAGAGTTTCAGTATATTCCAGACCTCCACTGGATCTGCTGCCTTGCGCTTCCTGTCACTACCATCCTTCTGCTTGCTCTTATGATATTCCTTGAATCAAACGGGATACGGTCGAATGATGAATTTAGAGCTGTTTTCTGATCCATTTGAGGTACGGAACGGGTTTTAAGCAGTACATGCATCACCTGGGATATTTGATGAAGCTGTATGTGATGTGTCATTACAGCTGTCAATAAATAAGTGGAGAAATCTATATAACAAAAATGAGTTGGGGTTTCCTTTGTCACGATTTAACTCGCGAGCGGAACGACCGATCGGCGTGAAATTTTGTATGCAGAGATTTTTAGGGCCGGAGAATAATCTTATGATGGTTTGAGACCCCTCCCTTCACTGGAAAGGGGGGCTCCCATACAAATGAAACACAAATTTCTACACAACTCGAGAACTAATCAAGCAAAAGAAACCAAATTTAGCATGTGTGAGTTTTTGAAAGCAAAAAAGGTTTTTATGGTAGTTTGAGACCCCTCTCCTCTCTAGAAAGGGAGGCTCCCATACAAATGAAACACATATTTCTGTATAACTCGAGAACTGATCAAGCAAAGAAACCCAAATTTAGCATGCGGAAGTTTTTGGAGGCAAGAAATGTTTTTATGGTAGTTTGAGACCCCTCCCTCTCTATAAAGGGAGGCTCCCATACAAATGAAATACATATTTCTGTATAACTCGAGAACTGATCAAGCAAAGAAACCCACATTTAGCATGCGGAAGTTTTTGGAGGCAAGAAATGTTTTTATGGTAGTTTGAGACCCCTCCCCTCTCTAGAAAGGGAGGCTCCCATACAAATGAAATACATATTTCTGTATAACTCGAGAACTGATCAAGCAAAGAAACCCAAATTTAGCATGCGGAAGTTTTTGGAGGCAAGAAATGTTTTTATGGTAGTTTGAGACCCCTCCCCTCTCTATAAAGGGAGGCTCCCATACAAATGAAACACATATTTCTGTATAACTCTAGAACTAATCAAGTTAATGGAACCAAATTTGGCAGGTAGAGGTTTTTGAAGGCAAATTTTTTTCTAAAGTAACTCAAGACCCCTCCGCCCTCTGTAAGAGGGGGGCTCTCATGCTAATGAAACACAAATTTGTGCATAACTCGAGAACCAGTCAAGCATATGGAACCAAATTTGGCATGTTGAGGTTTTTGGAGGCAAGAAATGTTTCTATAGCAGCTCAATACCCCTCCCCATTTTGAAGGGGAGGGGGCTCCCCCTACAAATAAAAAGCAAATTTCTGCATGACTCGAGAACTAATCAAGTAAATGAAACCACTTTTAGCATATGGAGGTTTTTGGAGGCTAGATTTCTATATACATAAAAATGAATTTCTGTCTGTCAGACCCTTATAGACACGGAAAGTTCTGAACCGACCAACGTGAAAATTTATATGAAGGGGTTTTTGGGGCTGGGGAAGGTTCTTATGATTGTTTGAGACCCCTTCTCTCTCAGGAAGGGGCGCTCTCAAATTTCATCATGACCCGAGACCTAATCAAGCAAATTGAATCAAATTTAGCATGTGGGGGGTTTTGAAGGCAAGAATGTTTCTATGGTAGTTCAAGACCCCTCCCTTTCTGAGGGGGGGGGGGGGGCTTCAAACAAATGAAACTCACATTTTTATTATAATCGATGAGCCCAGTGTGATGGTTCGAGAACTAATCAAGCAAATGGAACCAAATTTGTCATGTGGAGGGTTTTGAAGTCAATGATTGTATGGTGGTTAGAGAAACCACCCCCCTCTGGAAGGGAGGGCTCCCATACAAATGAAACACAAATTTCAACCAAAAATGCGAATTATCCAGGTTACTTAAACACAAACCGTGTATTTCTCGGGTAAGAAGCATGTTTTGATAGAAGTTTGAACCCCTGCTTATTCAAGAAGAAAAAAACTCATTTCGAAAAAAAAAACCATAAACGTGACAGTTATATTAAATTTTCCTTCATTTAGTTGCAAGCGTAGCAGCGCACGCACCGGGTTCAGCTAGTATAAGATAAATATAGATAAAAAAAAAAAAAAAAAAAAAAAAAAAATAAAAAAAAAAAAAAAAAAAAAAAACAAAAATAAATATTTTACATATGTATCAAACAAAAAAAAAAAAAAAAAAAAAAAAAATATAAATAAATAGAATATATTATAGAACATGAAAATAAAAAAAAAAAGAAAAAAAAATTAATACTACAAAAATTATTCCTACATTTTTTTGCGCATTTTTTATCAAGTTTCGCACAAGTGTTTCATCACCTTTTTTGGACGCCTTAGCCCAAATTTTTTTGAACTCTTGCATATTCTCAGCTGCTTTACCAGTGGCTGTTTGAAGACCCTCTTCACAATCGCCCAATAGCGTTCGATTGGCCGAAACTGGGGGTAATTTAGCGGATTGATGACTTTCTCAACGAAATCGATCCGACCGACGCTAAATCCGGCCATGGTACTATGCTTCTGATATAAAGGCAGCAACCTCTTCTTCAGACACACAGATTGAAGATTTCCGCATTGATTGTTCCGGTAGTGCAAATGGTAGACTTCATACCGCAGGAACATATTGCTTGCCATACCAGCACTTTTCGACCAAACTTTTCCACTTGAATGGATGTCTGCATTGCTTATCCCCTATGGCGGCAGTGTAATATTGTGGACGTGGAAGGGTTTTTGAGTCCTCTTTGACATAGGTTTAGCCGTCCATCAAAATACATGAATCCGGTCGCTGCAAAACTCGTGAATACATTTTCCGGGCCCTTTCTGCTGCGCGTTTCTTCTGTTTGGCGGTTTTCTGCTTCTTGTAGGTCTTCAGGTTGTTCCGTTTCTTGATACGTTGAATCATTCCGATGATGGTTCTCGCTTTATTGCCCAAATGACGTTTCGACATTGATTTGTTCTTCTGAATTAGAACTACCACTTTCTGTTCCAGTTTAGGGTTTTCTGCCTCTTCCTGGCAGTTCATCTAAAGAACAGTGTTCCCCAAACTTGTTTATGATGGATTTTAAACTCGTGTGATGAAGTTGTCGCATAGTTACACCCTTTTCACGTAGCCATGTGTCCAAAACCTTTATTTTCACGTCGTTTTCAATGCGCGACGTATTGAAAACGAAGAATTTAAACCGTGCAAAAAAGTAAACAAACGAAAGATGACAGTCAAACGCAGCCTGCTATGATGAACACATTAAAACCATTACAGATTATTGGCAGGCGCGGCTAGCTACCACTTGTGATCAAAGGCGTTAAGATCCACATCTTATATTATAAAACGGAGGTTTTGCAGAATGTCCTGAAGCCAAGCTTAGAAAGAATAAACGGGAAGTATGATTACATGTTTCAGCTGGCTGGAGTGCCTTCTCATACAGTGAATTTGGTCCAAAAAAAAGATCACATAGATGAAGATTTTTGTCAATCGGTTTCAACATTTTCGCGATGTTTTATGTGAGGTCTCATTATCTCATGATGGAAATTGCATTGAAGGAATTCTATGGAGACATTTCTGATTATTTTGTGGTGCCTTTAAAATTTAACATAAGCAATTATCTACAAGATTTTTGAAACTTGGCTTTGAAAAACTGTTACTCATAACATTGTGCAATTTATAATCACATGACTGACTGTTTCCACAATGATATAAGATTCAACTGAGAGTGAGTGGCGTTTTGTTCAGGCATAATGCTTGGCCTACTGTGTAAGGTAACCTTTGACTTTTTCTTTGATTTAATGTTTTTTTTTTTTCAAATTGACAAATCTTTCAATCGATGGTCCCTTTCCCTTGTTGAGACTTACCTGTTCTGATAGTAATTTTGACGAAATGGCATTTGATAAAGCAAGATGACATTCCCGGCTCATATAATGCTCAAAACACAACTCGTAAAAATCAGTTTAATTATTCTTTCGATTACATGTAAAACATGTAAAAGTTCAAATCTTCCAACCAGCGCTGTACCTTAATCATGGAATTGTGCTATCACATGTATCCAAATAAATGAATTATAGTCGATTGTTGCCATTGTTATCAATCCTTATCACGACAAATGTACTCAAACATTTCTACTACAAATATTCTCAACGTAAAGTATTATGTCAGCATCCATCAATTGGCAGGTTAATATGCGTCAATCTTATCTCTCTACCATTTTAGCAAGTAATCAGCATTCGCTCATGTTCGCGCACGGAAATATCCCAGAGATTTTCCCTTGGCGAGGAAAGCAACCAACGAATCTAGTACTTCCTCCGCGTTTGGAATGATCTGGTCAGCGGGAAGGATGAATCCATAGGTTCCGTTGTCCCGGAATTCGTACGTCACACCGATCGAAGTTCCGCGAACACCATGCGCCCAATCAGGGGATGATCCAGATGCAACATCTGCCGAATGAGAATGGTTCAGTAATTGACTGATGATTTGGATTGATGGTTACTTACAAAGAACATCAGCAGTGGTTCCCATTTGATACAGGGTACCGTGTTTTTTACTAAGAGCAATGGCAGCTGCTTCTGCCATATCCATCCAGTCGTAGTAATTTTCAGATTTATCTGCACCATTGTGACCGAATGGGAAGAGCATGTATTGACCATATGAGTGGAATGACAGGTAAAAATCAATCTTATCCTCGTTCTCGATGAAATAATTCATAACATTTTGGGTTTCAATTTCTGAGCCAGCCTCTGGTCCGGCAAAAGTATCGCTGCAGGGATTGCTAGAGGCACCTCCCTCTAAAAAAGAGAAAATGTTAATTCAATAGTACTATATTATTGTAGGTCTAGTCAACAAACCCATCCAATGTCCAGGGAAGTTACGATTCATGTCCACTCCATAGCATAGAATGCTGTGCGGATATCGATTCTTGCGCCACATGCGGTTAGTATTTTTGGAGTAGGCAAATCCATCCGGGTTGATCACTGGAAGAATGTACCAATCATAGTTATCCGCCAGATCCTGGACGGCGGGAACAGTCGAGGTCAACAGTTGATTCAATATCCACGTAGCAGTGGCTGAAGTTATCCACTCGCGAGCGTGAATATTCGATTCCAAAAAGATACCAGGGTTGCCTGCTTTTTTGGACAGCTTGATGGCTTTCATTTCTAGCCCCTCGTGGGAATAACCATAGGGTTCGATTTTAAGAATAGGTCCGTATTGAGCAACCAGTTCATCGAACCAGGCGTACATTTCATCCAAAGTGTGGTAGTCGTCCCATCCGAAGCCCTCTCGTTTTCTACGTTGAGGACGTTCATTGTCAATCAACCTGAATCCAATAAACATACACTTAGCGAATACAATACAAAATAGGACAAGACATACTCCTGAACATTGGTAACCTTCAATGAACTCTCCATGTAAAGGCGATTCGTCATTTCTTCGAAATCGTCAAACTTATGCGGTGGAACAACTATTTTGAGATTCGTGTTGGTTCGGACTGGTGATTCCCAGAACAAGTACTGCAAAAGATTTGTTGTTATATTTCATAATAATCAACCGTTCTAGAATTCCATACTCCATCCGGATACTGTTCCAGATACTGTAGCACTCTCAGTTGTTCGTCATTCTTCACAGACACTTCATAGAGCCGGTAGTTATCGAAACGTACTTTATCACCGAATGTACCGCACACGCCTACGGATAACACAAGTAGCACCAATGACCCGTACTTCATGATTGTAAGACACCCCAATTACGAATAAATTGATTAGCTCCTAAACAATACATTTTATAGATTTTAACGGGAACCTGGAAGGAGCGGCTTCACGTTGATTGATTTATGGGAATTGCAAATAGATGTCAGTGTTAGCAGATCGGTTCTTCAGTTGACCAACCATAAATCATCCAGCATGTAGAGCGACAGGCAGCACTGCAGGACTCAGCCGTGTTATCTACGGTATTGATACTGCAACTGATAGGCAACGCGTAAAAATTCTACTCATTGTATAGATAGACCCCAGATTGCTGCTAGTCAAGATGAAGACACTCCAGATATTGGTGCTGGTAATTTTAGGTGCTATTAGCTGCTATTCGGATAAACTGCGGTTCGACGATCACCGCGTTTATTCCATCGATGTAGAAAATGAAGCACAGTTAAGCGTTCTACAGGAATTGGAAGCTACGCCGACTGAGGTATCAGATGGAATCTAAGCTGTTCACTGTAGAAGACTAATATAGGTTATTAGTTTCAATTTCTAGATGTTCCTTTAGCGATAAACTCAAAGGTTCAAGTTGTGGTGCCACCTGCAAATCAGCGAAAATTCGAACAGCTTGTTCGTCTATACAAGTTGCATCATGTTTTAATCTCCTCAGATCTTCAAAGGTAGGTTTAGTACAATTTGAGATCGGTAGTTATAGAGTCATGTGATCAATGTTTGCAGTGCCATAGATAACGAAAGGCCAAATCGTGCTAGACGGGCAGCTTTTGGTTGGGAAGACTACTACACGCTGGAAGAGATTTATGCATGGCTAGACGAAATTGCTCTGCAATACGACGACGTTCTAAGCATTGAAACCATCGGTCGTTCGTATGAAAACCGCGATCTTAAAGTCATTAAGTTGTCTTATAAGGAGGGTAATCCAGGAATATTCATCGATGCCAACATTCATGCTCGGGAATGGATCACGTCTGCTACAGTCACCTGGATATTGAACGAACTACTAACATCGGATAATCCTGTAGTTCGGAAGTTAGCAGAAAACTACGATTGGTATATTGTACCGGTTGCGAATCCAGATGGATTTGCCTACACGCATACTACGGTATGATATTGTCAAAAAAGGTGTAATATTATTTGCAAACTAAGCATAGTTCATTACAGAATCGCCTTTGGAGAAAAACTCGTTACCCTTATACTGTGCTTTGCCAGGGAGCGGATCCCAATCGAAATTTCGACTTTCAATGGAGCAGTAAGTGCGCGAGGTAAAATGACCTGTTGCGAATAATTATAGGAGCCGGTTTCTTTTTTTTCAGACGGAGGAACCTCCAATAATCCATGCTCGGATGTATACGCTGGAGAACATCCAGAATCCGAGATCGAAGTGAAAACATTATCCAACTACGTGCGATCGATTTCTAACAAACTCAATCTCTACTTGTCGGTGCACTCCCGGGGACAATACATTTTAGTACCGTTCGGATACAACGAAGCTCCGTATCCATCGAATTATGCGGATTTGATGCAAATTGGCAAGCGGGCTGCCGTCGATATGTACAAAGTACATAAAACTCCGTATCGGGTGGGCACAACGGCTGATGTTCTGTGTAAGTTACTTTTCTAATAAGTGCTAAACATTTCTTGAAATATTTCAAAATATTCTTAGATGTGGCGTCGGGAATTTCTATTGATTGGGCCTATGGTGCTGCGAAAATTCCCTTGGCTTATACCTTCGAGCTGCGTGATCAGGTGCAGTACGGGTTCATTTTGCCGGCCGATCAAATTGTTCCTAATGCGGAGGAGGTTCTGGCTGCTTTCGTTGGGATGATTGATGAGGCTGATGTTTATGGGTACTTTTGAGCAGCTTTAAAGTTTAAAGTTTGCTTGACAGCACATCTCTAATTGATAACCGCACCAAAAAGCGCACACCTTTGAATTCGTATTGTTGTCCAGTGGATTTCATAAGAGGATTTTGTTGAAAATTATTTTTATATATACGTGAATAAATCAAGTGTTGTAATCATCTTGTTTTTTTTTCAAACATTTTGTTCATGTGATAACATTTACCACTTAAATTATACGAGTTTCAATATTAAGTAAGGTAAGCAGTTTGTGATTCATTTATACATACTAACGTTGAAACGGTGAGATATACCATTGGAATAAATACATTAGAACAAACCGTCAAATGGGGTAACTTGCAACTCTTGTCGCCTTCAATGATGTACAACTGAAAATGATTCAACCTAAGAAGATAAGCGAATTATCTTAGACACTAATCGCAGTATGAAGAATACTAATTGCAACATATTTTTTTGAAACTAAGTGTCCTCCTGCCTGCCTGCCTGCCTGCCTGCCTGCCTGCCTGCCTGCCTGTCTGTCTGTCTGTCTGTCTGTCTGTCTGTCTGTCTGTCTGTCTGTCTGTCTGTCTGTCTGTCTGTCTGTCTGTCTGTCTGTCTGTCTGTCTGTCTGTCTGTCTGTCTGTCTGTCTGTCTGTCTGTCTGTCTGTCTGTCTGTCTGTCTGTCTGTCTGTCTGTCTGTCTGTCTGTCTGTCTGTCTGTCTGTCTGTCTGTCTGTCTGTCTGTCTGTCTGTCTGTCTGTCTGTCTGTCTGTCTGTCTGTCTGTCTGTCTGTCTGTCTGTCTGTCTGTCTGTCTGTCTGTCTGTCTGTCTGTCTGTCTGTCTGTCTGTCTGTCTGTCTGTCTGTCTGTCTGTCTGTCTGTCTGTCTGTCTGTCTGTCTGTCTGTCTGTCTGTCTGTCTGTCTGTCTGTCTGTCTGTCTGTCTGTCTGTCTGTCTGTCTGTCTGTCTGTCTGTCTGTTGTCTGTCTGTCTGTCTGTCTG
The DNA here is from genome assembly GCA_024533555.2 of Aedes koreicus. Classification (NCBI taxonomy): domain Eukaryota; kingdom Metazoa; phylum Arthropoda; class Insecta; order Diptera; family Culicidae; genus Aedes; species Aedes koreicus. Next base: position 175,515 of record JAHHFK020005584.1, on the reverse strand, counting down.
TCTGTCTGTCTGTCTGTCTGTCTGTCTGTCTGTCTGTCTGTCTGTCTGTCTGTCTGTCTGTCTGTCTGTCTGTCTGTCTGTCTGTCTGTCTGTCTGTCTGTCTGTCTGTCTGTCTGTCTGTCTGTCTGTCTGTCTGTCTGTCTGTCTTCTTCTTCTTCTTCTTCTTCTTCTTCTTCTGTCTTCTGTCTTCTGTCTGTCTTCTGTCTTCTTCTTCTTCTTCTTCTGTCTTCTGTTTCTTCTTCTTCTTCTTCTTCTTCTTCTTCTTCTGTCTGTCTGTCTGTCTGTCTGTCTGTCTGTCTGTCTGTCTGTCTGTCTGTCTGTCTGTCTGTCTGTCTGTCTGTCTGTCTTCTTCTTCTGTCTGTCTGTCTGTCTGTCTGTCTGTCTGTCTGTCTGTCTGTCTGTCTGTCTGTCTGTCTGTCTGTCTGTCTGTCTGTCTGTCTGTCTGTCTGTCTGTCTGTCTGTCTGTCTGTCTGTCTGTCTGTCTGTCATAGGCTTTATGAACCTCATAGGCTCGAAAAATACTGAACCGATCGGCGTGAAATTTTGTATGGAGAAGTTTTTGGGGCCGGGAAAGGTTCTTATGATAGTTTGAGACCCCTCTCTTCTCAGGAAAGGGGGGCTCCCATACAAATGAAGCACACATTTCTGCATAACTCGAGAACTAATCATACTAATCACCTCACCTCACTTATCATCTCATACAAATGAAACACAAATTTAAACCAAACAAGAGAAGTATCTCCACTGTTATCAACATTTGTATGCAGGGGTTTTTGGGGCCGAAAAGGTTCTTATGATGCTTCGAGATTCCTTCCCTGTCTGAAAGGGGGGGGGGGTTGGGTGTTGCTTCCATACAAATGAAACACAAATTTCTGCATAACTCGATAACTCGAGAACTAATCAAGCAAATGGAACCAAATTTGGCATGTGGAGGTTTATAAAGGCAAAAAATGTTTCTACGGTGGTTACGGACCCCTCTCCTAACTCGAGAACTAACGTATGGATAGTGAAATCTGCATAAAAGTAAAAAGGCCATTTTTTTTTATTTGTAAACAAAAGCAATCACTCTTTATTTTAGTTGTTCTTATAAACAAACAAGTTAATGCAGAAAAAAAATTTACATCAATTCGCTCAGCATTTCAGCAGTTGGCAGGCACTTTGCTCATGGACGCCGCAAAACTTAATGTCTTCATATTTGCGAGCTCTTTTTTTATTTTTTGCTGAAGATGTTTGGTAGTTTTTGGACGAAAGTTGTTTGAATATACCTTCCGCTTCAGATAGGCCCAAAAATCTTCAATTGGGAGAAGTTGTGGCACGTTTGGAGGGTTTTCATCCTTCAACACATAAGGGATCTTCATGCTTTCCATGGCTTCCAAAGATTTCTTCGCATAATGGCTCGATGCTAAATCCGGCCAGAACACTACTTTTCGTCCACGATGTTTTTGAGAAATAAACTGTTTCACCTTAGGCAAGCAGTTTTCAATATAACGATTTGCGGTGATGGCCAAGCCCGATTCAAAGAAAACAGGTTTTGACATTCCAAGTGGGCTGATTGCCAACCAAAGCAATATTTTCCCTGGGAATTTCGTATGTTCAACAAACTTCACATCTTCTTTCACCTGTGCTTTGGGACTGTCGTAGAAGTATTTTCCTTGCCATTCATTTCCATCCAACGTGAATCGTCATCCATAATGCAAAGTACATCGTTTATCGCTTGAAAAACATTTCGGACAAGCTTTCTCAATCGTACTTTCTGAACAGCAGCTTGAGTTTCTGACACTTTCGGTTTCACTTTTCTTGACCGCTTCTTGATCCCAGCTTCATCCAAAACCTTTTTGACAGTTTGGTGGTGACAATTAAACTTTTTTCCAAGTTCTCTGTACGACTTTGCCACCCGACCTTCTGTCAACCGTATTAAATTTCGTTTCACTGAAGAATCTCTCAAACTTGACCAATTTCCTGAACCGATCTTCCGAGTTGTTGTTTTTCGCATTTGGTAGGACGAAAGAATGCTGTATATGGTTCGACGACTTATTCCCATGTCCATACAATTACGCACTACCTTCGATTTCGGCCAGTCTGGATGAGCGTTGCAACAATTACAAATGAGTTTCCGGCGTTGTTCCTCTTGATTACTCATGTTTCGTCTTGTAATAGATTACCGACAACTTGAACACTTGGAACTGAAGTATGACAGAGCTGTTAAAAACTTGACATCGATCAGCTGTAGAATCTTTAGGGTTGTGATTGAAGCAGGGCTGTGAAAATGTGTGCAGATTTCACTATCCTCTGTTAATCAAGAAAATAGAACCAAATTGGGCATGTGAGGTTTTTGAAGGTAAGTTTTTTTTCTATGGAAGGGATGGGACTCATACGAGCGAGATAAGGCGCTATAACCTTGGCAAATTATTGCCAGACTTTTGGTTCAAATACCAAAAGTCCACCCACAGGCAAAAGGAGCATAAACTAATCTCCCAACGATAAAATACAAATTATCACATTATTTAACTCTATATGGAGGCGTTTGGTACGGGAGGTCCACGCTTTCTTCCTTCCCTTGATTCGGAGTAGTAGAGCGATTTCAGACACTCTTTCTGGAATTGCTCTATTTCTTGGAATCCTCTCTGCGGCACACACTACGCAGTTGGCATAGCCGATGACAAGAAAAATGATGCATTTCAGAAGACGTCATTTTCCAGGATGCTTTCAAGAATTGGCTGCGTTAGTGTGAGATTAGATTAGATTAGATTAGAAGGGATGGGACTCATACAAATGAAACAGTAATTTCTAACACCCCTCCCTTATTTGGAAGGGATGGAACTCATACAAATGAAACAGAAATTTCTGCATAACTCAAGAACTAATCAAGTAAATGGAACCAAATTTGGCATGTGGAAGTTTATAAAAGGCAAAAAAAGTTTCTACGGTGGTTTGGGACCCCTCCTCTCTTTGGATGGGGGGGGGGGTCTATCATACACATGAAACACAAATTTAAACCATACATGAAAATTATCTCTGCTGTAATGAAAATTTGTATGAAGGAGTTTTTGGGGCCGGAGAAGGTTCTTATGATGGTTCGAGACTCCTTCCCCCGTCTGAAAGGGGGGAGGGGCTCCCCAAATTTCGGCATAACTCGAGAACTAACCAAGCAAATGGAACCAAATTGGGCATTTGGGGCTTTTCGAGGCAGGATTTCTTTTATGGTGGTTCGAAACCCCTCCACTCTCTGAAAAGGAGGCTCCCATATGGCTGGCCAACAATTGGTACGTTTGCGTACCGTTGGCGTATAGGTGACAGAAAGCCTATGGGAAAACTGTCAAATTCACGCAAACGCATCCGCAACATATCAATTGTGGGCTAGCCAATACAAATGAAACAGAAATTTCTGCATTAATCGAGAACTAATCAAGCAAATGGAACCAAATTTGGCATGTGGGGGTTTTTGGAGGCAGGATTTTTCTCTATGGTGGTTCGAGACTCCATCTGTCTCTGGAGCGAGGCTCTCATACAAATGAAACAGAAATTTTAATCAAACATGAGAATTATCCAGGCAACTAAAACACAAAATGTGTATTTCTCCGGGTAAACAGTATGTTCTGATTGAAGTTTGAACCCCTTCTTAATTAAAAACCTATGGAATGCTCTCAAGTGGCCCATTATGCACAGAAGTTAATCTCAGGTTATGCAAGGGAAAATTACCGTTCGAGCTGACAGGATGCGGCGTAGTTTGAAGGTAATGTTTTATCTATGAAATGCTTCTACACAAAAAGAAAAACCATGGTAGAAACTAACGATCCGAGCGTTAATTTAAAACACACACCTCCGTTTTATTCTTCGAACAACCCGCATTAACAAACGAGAATATTATAACCAAAACTTATTCCAACATAAAGACCATAAAAAAACCAATTCTATTAAATTTTCATTCATTTAGTTGCAAGCGTAGTAAGGCTCGCACCGGGTTCAGCTAGTATTCGATAAATTAATCGTGAATTTCATGAAAATTGATGGAATTCAATAAGGTTATCTAAAAGAACACCGAAATTGGTCCCTGATCTACAGGTTATTTGCATTACATTTCAAATTTGGTTCATTTATTTTCCAACTTTTAAAAATCTCATCGACAGTTTCGAGGATACTGAAACCCCAGTTACAGTGAGCTTCGGCATATTGAATATCACAAGTGGATGTGTAAGTTAAACATAGAAAACATGAAAAAAGATTATTTTTTAGGTTAGTATCTACACACTTAGAAATTATGAATTTTACACGAGACGTAATCCATGTTTGTAAAAAGTCGGGGAACGTAAACAAAGATTTCGTGTAAAATTATGTCTCCTGAAACTGACACATACGCAATTCGACGAAAGATGTGTTTGATTGAATTTATTTTCTCATCTCTTTCAACTCATTCTTATGTGCCAAAGGACGCTTGCATGTGTCGGTCTGACGGACAGAAATTTACATGACATTTTGGTAGTGTGTAGGAAAAAAAAATGGGGCTTTATGGAGTGCTTCTCTACAATTATCCCAAGAAGAGCTCCTTGTTAGTAAACAAAACTAAAAATCTCGAAGAAATTGCAATGAGATCTAAAATTGAAACAAGCGGACATGAAGAACAATACATTTAAGCTACTGATTTTTAAGATCGAGTTGAGCATTTTAGCGTTCCCTTGGTTTGTTAGCTTACCTATCTGATCGAACAATCAACATTCACTTTGGCAGAATGCAATCATGACAAATGCATTCAATCACGACAAATGCATCCAATCATGCATGACTGGCAAGATTCAGTTGATAGCACTTGAAAAGTCCTAAACAGTCCGAGGAGTGATGGCTTAATCCAGTTGAGCTGACCAACGTTCACTGTAATTTTTTGATTCCATCTTGAAGTATCTGATTGTTCTGATGTTTCAAGATAGTAGACAGTGGTGCTACTAGTAAACGTCTGGTATTCTTAATTGTGTTCACTAGTTAAACTAATCAGTATTTCAAATGTATCGTTACTAAAATACATATAGTCAACGTTTAGGACGAAGAATAGCTAAGTTCATTAGCAAATAAGTCACATAAGCAATGTTTATACAAACAGTGGAAAAGGAAAATCATATCAAAATAGTTGAAAACACCTGCTATAGACTTATTTACGTTTGTCCATGATTGATAATACACTGTCCGGTGTCGTCTTTGGTTAGATAACAAACTCAATAGACTGGTTTTATCTCCTCTCAAAGCCATTGGCCGACTTGTAATCAATTTGACGGAGCAAATTTATATTTTTGCGGGATTGCCACAATTCAGTATTGGAAAAGATTTGGTCATGAAAGCACTGTGGTTTCTCCTGGGGGTTACTCTGGCACTTGTATCAAGTGAGCGCATTCGCTTTGATAACTATAGAGTCTACGATGTGTCTATTGCAAATGTAGACCAATTGGATGTTATGCAACATTTGGAGCAATTCCCTGATGGGGTATATTTAAAATTACTTTTTTAATTCAGAAATTCAAATCTATTGTTAATACAATTGCAGTACATCTTCTGGGAATCTCCGGTACAAGCGGGTATGACGGTGAGTGTAATGGTACCACCACACAAGGTGGATGATTTCGAAAACCTATGTTCACGGATGACAATGGAGAGTTCACTAAAAATTGAAAATGTTCAACAGTGAGTACTCTCAACCAACTAATAAATGGATCAAATTGAGCAATATATTCGCAGATTAATTGATACAGAGCGACCAGCACGGAGGAAGCGTGCCGGCTTTGGCTGGGAAGATTATCACACGTTGACTGAAATGTACGAATGGATTGATAATCTGGTTGATCAGTACGGAGATGTGCTATCGGTAGAATTGGTAGGGCACTCATACGAAGGTCGGGAGGTAAGAGCTGTGAAATTATCCCATAATCCGGACAATCCTGCAATATTCTTAGAGTCAAACATTCACGCTCGGGAGTGGATTACTTCGGCAACGACTACGTGGATTTTGAATGAGTTGCTGACTTCAACGGATCCATCCGTTCAGCAAATTGCTCGGAACTACAATTGGTTCATTCTACCTGTAGTTAACCCAGATGGGCTTCATTACACAAAAGAGACAAACAGAATGTGGAGAAAAACGCGTTATCCACACAGTGTTTTATGTTACGGAGTTGATATGAACCGTAATTTTCCGTATCATTGGATGGGTAAGTCTTTGCTCGACATATGAACATGTAGATTTAAATCATGCATAACTTTTGTCAGACGGTGGCTCATCGATGAACCCTTGTACGGAAACCTACGCAGGACCTGAACCGGCTTCAGAGATAGAAACAAAGATCCTTATGGATTACTTCGTCAAGTACATGGACCAAATCCACTTCTATCTCTCGTTTCATTCCTACAGTCAACTAATCTTGCTCCCGTTCGGTTATCAGAATGCCACAAAGGTAGACCGTTTCAATGACTGGATGCAGATGGCTGAATCTGCTGCTGGGGCATTATCGAAGCGCTATGGCACACTATATACGGTTGGCAATACAGCAGACGTCCTGTGTATGTTATAAGATGACCTTCGTGTTATCGTGAGTTTATTATGTATATTTCTATTTTCGAACAGATGTTGCATCCGGTTCAACACGAGATTGGGCCCTCGGGGAGCACAATGTACCAATTGCTGCATCGTACGAATTCCGGGACAAAGGCAATTATGGATTCATTCTACCCGCTGAACAGATCATTCCGAATTCTGAAGAAGTATTAGACTCGTTGGTAGAGTTTTTGGCAAAAGCACGAGAGCTGAATTATTTCCAAGTATAATAAATAATAACAGTTTCTTTTTATCAATTTGATAAGCTCAGATCTTTGTTTTTATTATTTAATTATCCACCAAAATTCAATATCTTTCCATATTAAACATAGCACTGACCGAAATATTGTACCGTATCGCCTTTGACAGTTTCAACGACTACTTGATGTCCATCGTAAACAACGTACAACGACACATTTGGAACCACAAACAAAACCGTGTTGTCTACCTGGAAGTACTTGAATGGGTACACTCCTGGAACAAACCCGTGTTTCACGACTTCCATAATGTAGCTGTCAACGGTGAATGTGTACTTCATGACACCCGTTTTCTCAAAAGCCTTGTCCATCACAGGTTGAACCACAACGATGTGACCATTCAGAACAAATTTCAGGGCCTAAAAACAACAAACTTTATAAAGTAACGATTTACCTTCCCATCTCTAAATCTTACAACAAAGCTCTTCTCCAGCTTCTGTACGTAAACAGCCCAACTATAGGTCGTAGGATGATCGGCAGCATACAGAGTCCATTCATTGACCAACGGTACTTTGCTTACATCGTAGTGATAGCCTGAGTAGTTGAACATTGGATTGATAACGCATTCTGAGGTGTATCCGGTGGTTTTCATGAGGTCAAAGTATCTAGAACGAAGAAAAATATAATCCATCAAAGCCAATTTTTCCAATGGAGCCTTGAATAGCCGTACTTGGTGAAAACGACACTGTCCGGTTGGAATGCCCAGACCCATTCGTAGTACGGGACATGTTCAAATACGAAGCTTTCCACTGGTGTAGTGACGGTTACGTCAACCGTCGGGTGCTCAACCCACCACAATGGGTATTCTACGTCGACAACAAAGCCACCATCTGGAACGTGGTGATGGACATCAACATCGTAATACACAGGGAACACCTGCTGCACCCAGAACCAAACTGGTTTGAATACCTCCATGTAAACAGCCATCACATGCTGATAGTCTACGTTGTAAACGTACTTGCGAACAGTGGTATGTGCTTCAGCGCATTCGTAGGTTGTTGGAATTGGTTCAATCTCTACAGTACTTGGAGTAAACACTTCAACGTAATGTTTTACGCATTCTTTGTACGAGTACACTGGACTTTTTGAGAAGTTCCTCTGAGTTTCGGAATAGGTTCCGGTCAAGTCAACAGACACCACCATGTCATCCTTGACACATTTGTGATCGTACGAATAGCCATGGTAGTAGGTCATCTTGCCCTTAACCATTTCCGTTTCAACATCCTTAACGTAGTCAAAGCAGATATTCATGTTTTTCTCTCCTGGAGTCTTACGAGTAACCTGCACGTTAAATTTCTTGAAGTATAGTCCGTATTCGTGTGTGAAGTGAACATTCATATCCCAATGGTTGAGTTCGACATCTCGATTATCCTTGAACACAGCCGCTACTTTGACATACTGATGGTAGTTAGGAGTGGTCCAGAATACATGTGGAACGACTTCGGTGTTCACCTTAAAGGAAACCTCGAACTTATTGAAAGGATACACTTTGCATGGATTTACGTAACCAACAACACCGTAGGTCGAGTATTGTGGAGGGTAAAAGTGTGTGTAGAACCAGGTGTAGTAGGTCATCATGAACTTGAAGAAAGACATTTCTGAAGCTTCATAGAAGACATCACTCACGAAAATATCCGAAAGAGATTTGAAGTGCTTGATGTGAGGGGCAACTTCAACATCATAAACCGATAGGTAGAAATGAAGTCCAGTATACTTGGAATGAGTTTCGTGCAGGACAAGATCCTTCTTCTTGTACATCGGTGCAAACACCGTTGTTAGGAAATGTTTGCACTCTGGACATGTGCCCTTCATGAAATCCACATCAGTATCAGGCCTTGCATAGACTTGAGTCTTGACATGAGTCTTAAATCCGACAACATTTTGAACTTCATTGGTGCTCTTGGTCCAGATGACCTTGAACGAGTTTTGCTGGAAGTTGAAGACTACGTCAAAGTTGAATGGTACACTGAAATCAAATGCATGCACTCGACGAGCTCCCTGCCAAGTCAGGGCGAATGGATTGTATACGGAGATCCCGTAAAAACCATGCATCCAAATGCGGAAATTGCTATGAACCGAGAAAGTCATTTCGGTAGCGCTTTTAGTAGTTGGTACTACGACATCGTACTTGAATTGCGACACCAGTGGCAATTCAAAATCCATTTTAGTTTGAATGCCGTCCATTGTTGGTGAGAACACTTCCACATTAGCAAGGTTCAGGACAGAAGTAAATTGATGCTTCATCGTTGTAAGGATGGTCAGGTAGGTGTAACTGTAGAAATGTTTGATCGTATCTTCGTCGAAGAATTTAGTATACACAACCTTTCCATTGGCCATCAAGGTGAACTCTACATGCACTGGTTCCTTTTCGTAATTTTTAATGACTGGTTCCTTCACCGTTTTGGGTTCAACATTGAACAGTTTGGGCCACAGCATGGTTAGAGGGTTTTGAACTCCTTCGAATTTCACAAACACTGAGTAGAGATCAACTTGACGATGCATAACGTAAGGACTGAAGTTGATGAAGAATTGATTGACCTTATTATGCTTATCATCAGCCACTAGGTTTCCATAGACTGAAGCACCGAAGGAGTGCTTCTTGTCCACATAATCATAATAGAACGCTTTAGTTTCAACGGACGGATCGACATGCTTGAAGAATTTGACCATTTGCTTTACGTATTGCCAGAAGTCAGTATCCGTGTGGACGCAAGACTCTGCCATGTGGTCAATTGTTGTTACAAAGAATGAGTAGACTTGAGGATTCTTTTCCGTTTGCATTACGGTTGCAATCTTGGCAAAGTATTTGACTTCATCTGTAGACAATAGAACTTTCAGAGCTGCAACTCGAAGCTCGGTGAATAGGGTTTCATCAACGAACACGGGGTAGACTACCTCGAAAAGTGTGTTGTAGTCGTAGTGGAGAATTTTTTCCAGTGCGTAGATCGCATGAAGTCTAAGGTGACGGTCGTATGGTAGATCCAGAACTTGTTCGCCCTTCACAATGGGGGCAATCAGTTCGTAAACCGTTCCTACTTCAATATTCTTCAACCCGTGCAACCACACTAGCTGTTCTTCGAAAGTCTTTGCTTCCTTCAATTTCTTATAGAATACTTTGACATATTGTTGCAAAACAGAGGAATGAGTATCGTGCTTGAAGGTCTTGTAAACGAGTGAACCGAAAGTAAGGATGGCGGCATGGGCGACGTCAGGTTTCACTTCATCTTCAAAGTGATAGAACTCTTCGACTTCCTTCAGTAATTCAACAGTAGGAACTCGAACGTTTAATCCTAGTGAGAAGAGCATGGTAGTGGAGACAAAGTCCTTAACTTTGTGGCTTTTGACCAGATTCTTGATGAAGATCAGCGAGTTCTTGGTGCCAACGAGGGGCAAGACTTTGTAAAATACATCGACAGCACTAACATCCTTCGGGGTAGTGGTCTTGGTCAACAGGGTGTAGAACTGTTCAAAATTTTCCACGGTAAATGGCTTGAAGACTTCGACAATTCGGGTGATTGTCAAACCATGCTTGGTGTCGGTTTCGACGTTTGTGATGGGGTTTTCCTGTAGAAAAAAAATAGTTTAAATGTATGCTAAGGAACTGATGTTTATCAAAGGATTTACTTGTAGATATTCAACCGCTTCGAAAAGCATGGCTTGTGTCTTTGGGCCAACTACGGTCATGTCAATTACGTGAGGTACTATCGATAAGCATGGGAAGAAGGTTTCAAAGGTTTTCTGGGATGAAACGTAATCGAGTGGATTATAAGTCTGTGGAAATGAGGAAATGATTATCGGAAGAAGTATAACGTGCGCGATTTTCAGCATACCACAAATTTGGAAAACTCCAAAGGCATTGAAGGTACGACGGTTTTAACGAACACAAAAGTCTGTTTTGTGGCAACGTATTGCACATGCCCTTCGGAAACAGACGGCTGGACGGTTTTAATGCTTTCAGTGTGTACTTCCTGTGCTTTGACGCCATTTATGTCTTTAACTAACACGTACTTTACTTCTGGATAAGTCGCATTCCATACTGCGTAGTGTTTAAAAACTTTTTCGACCTCTACATTGCTGTAGACATCATACGGCATGTGAACAAAGGTGGTATAATCTGGAGTTTTGGTAACCACAACGTTATCATGGGACATCTCTATATCGTAAGTTACATTCACCGTTCCGTAAACACTTTCTTCCACGACGGAAAATACAACGGGCTTTACAAAACTTTTCACCGGTACTTTGTCTACAGGAAGTTGTAGAGCGGATGCAATTCCCTTTTGATGTTTATGCTCCATTGGGTATCTTCTGTGACGGTGAATACTTCATGAACCATTCCGTACATATCGTACGTAACATAGAACGGTAGTTTGATTACTTCGGCTTCCTTTGCAACAGGCACGTACGATTTTTCGACAGGATCTACGCCATGAACTACTCCCTTCATGACCGTCGGTCCAGTGTAAACGTAAACCTTTGGGTCAACAAGGTACACAAAAGTGCCATTGCCAGATGAATCTGTCAAAATAGTAATCCTAATACAGTACGTTCCAGGTATGTTTCAGTTCATTTGAAACTTACCTGGTCGAATATGAACATCAGCCGTTACTTCATAAGTGGATCCATTTTCAGTCTCAACCACTCCGGTTCTCACATTTAGAACATAGCGATAGACATACTCGTCGGTACCGACTCCGTAGAAGAAGTTCTTCACCGGAACGGAATGCACTACTGCCACTAGGGCGAGAACTAAATTGAGAGAATAAGTAAGAAGATTTGAAATAGTTCATCTTCTCTACTGCATCGCCAACCACTTACGAGCTATCCACAGCTTCATTACACTAAAACTACACTACGCCTAGATCCGATGTCGATATTTTTTCGGTGCGAACTGATCACCTGTTCACCAGCAACTGTTAAGAGAGATCACTCGGGATGGTTCTTTTAAAGAGATTTCTTATCGCGAAAGGTGCAACAGCCGAATTTTGTTGCAATACTCGATGTTCGCCTACAGGTCAACTTGTATGATTGCGTCTACGCGTTTCAAGCAAAACAATGCAATCGAGAATGGTCGAAGTTTGTTGAACCGCCTTCAATGATTCTTGATTACAGTTGCATTTTTATGAGGACATAATATTGAAGAATTCCTTTTTATATGCTAGACACTTGTTGGAAATTGAGAATGCATTACATCGATTTTTATGAATTATTATTTGCATGCATAGCTTTTACTCATTAAGTTCATTGTGATTGGTTTATCACTGGTGTAATTTCATATACTCGTGCCACAAATTGCATCATACAAAGAGGTGATAATTGGGGAAAAGATGAAACACGCTGTTGATACAATGTTGTCCATCATGAACGTAGAAAAACAAACGAAAAATTGATATCTTGTCCTCGAGACCATAATCCATAACAACCTCGGAAAAATACTAGGTTGTTTTGATAGAGTATTTAAGAAATGCTGCAGAAAATTTCGAGCTTATTTTGATCTTACCTTGAGGCAGTTTCAATGGAGGTCTTGCTTTCAAACATCAAGTTTCATGTTTGTTTATCGGTGGTTAATTAATTTAATTTATTTGCATCGTTTTCTCGGAACATCACAGCATGGCCGAAGATATTAATCTGTTCATCTTGAGATCATGCGCTTATAAAAGTTTATATGATTTCAGACGAAACGCAAGATCGTTAACGAAAAACTCGAAAATCAACGAACCAAGAAATTCTGAGGGAAATTTGAGGAAATTTTCTACAGAAATTTGTACAACTTTTAGATTCATGAATAGGAGTAATCGAAACAGTTTTCCAAACTGCAGGAAACTTACTTAGTGATCAGTTGATGATGGTGCTTATGGGCAAATTCAACGGATGCCTTCAAAAAATATTGGAGGAAAACAGAGGAATCAGAGCCTTTGCTGACATCAAGCTTCGACAACGCAGACATACCATTTTGTTGTTTAACGTTGCAGATCGGTAGTCTTAAAGGATGAGTCAATAATTATTGCGGCATTTAGTTTAGTTTTAATTAATTGGTAAATCAGTTATAGTTTTTGAAATGAAACCATTTTGACGTTGGACTACATCTGTGGTTTCATTACTGGGGTAAACATTGCGAGTGCGAAAAGTTGGAGCATCACGAAATATGTTTGGATTTCGAACGTTAATAACTTAATCATTTCACAATCGATCTCCGAAATGTTTGCACCAATCGATCAGGACATTCACTATGCGCCGATTTCAACATTGAAAATCAGTGGGGTTGTGTTTAACACACGACCGGTTGACGTAGACTACGTTAACTCCTTTGATTAGTTTCGTAAGCGTACTGTTCTAATTGGACGTTGGGTTAGCATAAAAAAGTGAGAAAGTATATTAGAACATGCTATGATTCGCTTCTGTAGAAATTATTTGGCAGCCGTGGAAAGGGGACGTTTGGTTTGTATGATGAAAGGGGCAACAATTGTGCTGCCTGTAGTGATTGTGTTGATATGATCGACCAGCTGGAGACCATTATCCTTATCGCGTAATCTCGAAAAGCTATCGATAAATGATAAAGCTTTAAGAGTTCACAATGTTTCAGTTATTTTTAAATGTTGATTTGACCTCTACCTTTGCTGTAAGGCCTAGTCTGATCAACATAGCGTTGATGTTTGTCCTCAAAGATCGACCAGCATTAGATAGTAAGTATGTTAGCAAAAATCTTTTGTACATTCTTTAGAAAGTATTTGAAAAGTATTTGCACTTTGTCAAGTTGGTTGACCACTTGATTTTATTTCCCACCTCAAGTTTAAGGCCCTACTCTAGCTTTCCGACCAGTAGTTAGCAACGCATTACCTCTGGTTGCTTCCAGTTTCGCCCGATAACCTCGAGTTCGCTCGGCATCGCTACATGGTCAATTCGGAGTATTTTTTCGAATGTTCGATCTTAACGCGCTTCCGAAATTTGCGCAAACGGTTGGCATCACAACGAATAGGCATTGCACTTATTCATCCTTTCACAGTTTCTCAAAACTTATTTCTTCCTAGAAGTAAAACGCTATCCAACGCGAATCGTTAACACAACAGAATAACTATTCATAACAGTACTCATTGAAATGTGCATGTTCGAGAATCAAAACATTGTCCGTAATAGCGAATTTCTTGAAACATGCCAGAACGCAACATTCTTTAAAATTTTCATACACCGATTGATGAATATGTATGTGAAATATATTAATCTTTTACTTGTAAAACTTTGTATACCTGAGTAAATAGAATGGCAATCGTATAAATTTCTTGATTAGAGCAGTCTCAAAAATAAATCAATCAAGAAACAATCATTCCATTCCGATTCTTAGCGTCCGGTGTCTAAATTTTTCGTGACGGTAGCCATTTGTAAATTGTACAAAATGTTCAAGGTGTGCAGAAAACTAATATTGTTTTAGCCACCGCTGTCAGCCAATCGGTAAGAACCAAACATTCAAATCAAACAAACTCCCTCAAAATTAACTTGGTCTTCCTGAAAAGGATGGATTTGAAATGCTCCGCATTTGAATTAAAACCCTCTCTCGCCCCTTACCAAAAGATGTCTACCAAATATCACACACACATAAGCACCTTATTTTGCTCCTGGTGGTTGCACCCACCAGCTGGCTACAAAGACATTATCTACCAAATAGCACACACACACACACACACACACACACACACACACACACACACACACACACACACACACACACACACACACACACACACACACACACACACACACACACACACACACACACACACACACACACACACACACACACACACACACACACACACACACACACACACACACCACCTTATTTCGCCCCTTGTAGTAGCACCCACCGGCTGGCTTCAAAGACATTATTTGCCCAAGCAACCGACTGCCTAACACACCACAGCATAATGTATGGCTGCCTAGCAACGGTTGCCTAGCCAACGGCTTGGTAACAACAGACTGCAGTGCAATCAACTACCTGACCAATTGGTAGGTCGCCAGTGCACTTTCTATGTTGTTCGCCACAGCCAACAGCCAACAGCCAAATCCAAATTGGCGTCTTGCCACTCCGCTCAATGAAGCTAGTGCACCCTCCAGGGTACAAGCTATAGCCCGGCGCCAGCTTCCAATCCATGCTGACTCGATGCTCCGCACTGCTCCAGTACTGCAACACGAATGAGAAAATTTGCGAAGGTGTACCCGTTTTATATCGTTCACTGCTGCATATTGGACCTCCCGTGCTTATTTTTGAAATCTTTGATAGTAAAATTGAGTGCATTTATAAATTTACTCTGAAAAATCGGCATTACAAGACATGACCTCATTTTTTGGTTATTTTCAATAGCTTGAAATTGTTAACGGATAATGTTTGATAGTTGAATTGATACGCGGGAAAATTTCCAATCAATTGATGTAAACATCTTGAAAATCTATTTAGCATTTAGTAAGTTATTAGCGTTTAATTTGTAACGATATTTCGTGACGGTCGCTGATTTTTAGAATTTCAATTGACACCCTACCCTTCCAGTAAGACGTAGTATACGTCAAAAACGTGTTTGTTTTAGCTCGTGACAATTTTTTTTCACTCGTTTCTATTTAGTCTCCGGTATGTAGTGCTTCAAAGTTTTGGCAAAGCCACTGAACGGAATCCATTGTTATCAATTAATCGGGTTATATGTTTGCAACTGGAGTCCAAGAATCCTACGGTTGTGAAAACAGCAGCAGTATCCACCAAAACGGATGCCACCTTCGGGAGAGGAGCGCGAAGCGAGCGCTGCTGCTGGCCGGCAAGCACCCGATATAGCAGCGGTTTCTTCATTCATAGACGGAAACGCATGACCAAAGGCAAACAGATTGAATCTGGCTTCGTGGACTTCTGGAATGCGCGTGTGAGGACAGGGACAGTAATGGATAGAGGAGATTGAACAGATAAGTACAACCTTTTTTAAATAGCTTCATGCTGTGGTGATCTGATGGAATTATTTGGCAAAGTAGGGAGGATGTTGGATGCAAGACAAAATGTGCAACGTGTCCTTTTCTGCATTGTAGGTTTCGCCATACGGTCTTATTTGGGCGTAACATAAAACATTCCCAATCAAACTTCCAAAGCTCTAGCTTCGTATCGTTCGAAACGATTTCATTTCACCTTTTTCTATAAGGCGAAACAGCACGCCGGGTTATTTTCCCTGTTTTCCGTCTCGTTCGTATATACACACGTATTGAGACCGTGCAGTGTCCGAATGTGCCGCTTTCGCGTTGGAGTGAAAAGACCAGATAGTCTACTCGATTGTTGAACACCAACGCGAAGGGGGCAAGTTGCGGGCAATGTGCGGTCAGGTGGAAAACCTGCTTAAGAGTTCCGCCTTTTGAGAACCTATTCTGAGCGCGGGGTTTTCTCCACGAAATTCTTAAGAAACATTACAGTGGTTCTTGTTTTTGTTCGGCAGTATTTGTCACGCAAAGGAAAGTTTGTGTTTATTTATGTTTAGTGGGTTTGTTAACCGGTAGTACTTTTGTATTTATTTATTAATTTATTTATTTTTATTTTATCACAAGGCGGCGTCCAATTTTTATACCGCAAAAGCTATGGACAGCATAGTTTTACAGTTGTGCACCAAAGAGTGTAAGGATCTTTAATCGCTCAATGTCTACTACGAAGGTTTTGCTTGATTTTCGTGGAGAGTGGAAGTATTCAAAAATTGAGTGGTTCCACTTTTTCTGGAGATTGTATAGCATTTCCGGTGGAACTTCAAATGGTGAGTTGACAGCCTGGTGAAAGGGAGGTCCTTACATGTTCCTATCTGGTGCCTCCAAAAGGCGTGTGATCACAAATGACTGCCAGGTGAAATATGGCAAAGATCATATTGTCGGTTTGACGGTACTGGGATGAGGACGTGTGACAGAAGATCATGTATGTATCTGGAAATCACATTATATATTTTTCATTATAATTTTATTAGTAGTTTCAGCACGTTTTGGGATCGTCTTCGCAGTCCGGTAACATTTATCTTGGGAGCTTGGAGCAGAATAACAAGCGTTGGAAGCTGTATTTACTTGTCAGCCTTTCTACAGTAATTCATTCATAATAAAATTAAAATCAATGCAGAGCAAGGGTAAGCCACTTAGAACAATGTGCCAGCCACGATATCTTACATACTAGACGAATATGTTTATTAACTGCGGCACTTTGATTTGCAATCCATACCACATGTGTGGCACACTGAGGAATACTTTTGACAGTTGAGCTTATAGAAATAAGAAACCAGCAACCTTGCCAATATGTATTGCCTGGTTGCAAGGTACAGCAGAAAATACCAATTTGGGCTGTCAACAAATCGGCATCTTCAGCACATTACGGGAACTCCCAGAACATTGCAACGCTTGTAGACACACTAAACAAAAAATAGCACAGGAGAAAAGTGTGCTGAGCAATCCACCCCTTGGTGTAGAGCTTATGAGAGCCACTTCAAATGACTAAAACGGCAAGGAAGCGGAAGAGCACCTTGAAATTTTAAATATAATATTCTTTATATGACATATAATTTCAGATTGTCTTTGAGATTCCCAGGTTTTGTAAAAAGTATTTTGGGGCTATGCTACTTTGTTTAAGCTTTAATTTAAAAAAAGAAAAAGCAAGTCTTTTCTACAATTACAACAGGCCAATAATCTACATACATGTGTAATAGCTATTAATGTTTCACATTATAATATCCTTTCACTATATTTTACATACTATTCTATATGAAATTGCATACTGATTTTACATTTTCATCATTATCATTACCTGTTTGTTCATTACTCGGATTTTCATCATTTATTAAAATATTATTTTATTATTCTTATCTCGGAGCATATGGTACGGTATGTCCACGCATCGTTCCTCCCCTGTAGATTCACAAAATGCGTTGTGGTTCAAATCTATTCATTTGAAACCAAATCATTTTACAGAATCATCTTTTGCGATTAATGCAACGCATAGGATGGCCACTTTTGAAGCTTGTATCATGTCGTTGATATGCTGCAATCATCAATATTGACAAAAAAAAAAATTGGGCGTCATCTAACCCAATTATTTCCAGGATGCTTTCTCGTACTGGCTGCGTTTGTATTAGATTAGATTAGATTAGATTAGATTAGATTAGATTAGATTAGATTAGATTATTATATTTACCTATCTTAGATTTCAAATGTAAGTAAACAGCAGTGAACTATATATGTATAACCGGTACACCTTCACGTAATCCTTCACTCATTCGGCGGTCTTGGAAACGTTTGGAGCGGCAATGAGCCGGTATAGGATTGGCAGCTGGCGGTGTATGAAAATCATATAGAAAAATGGGTAGACATTCGGATTATTTTCCCTGTTTTCCGTCTCGTTCGTATGTACACACGTATTGAGACAATCTAAGCTGAACCAGAGTAATTATCGCTAGACCGTGCAGTGTCAGGATGTGCCGTTTTCGCGTTGGAGTGAAAACACCAGATAGTCTACTCGATTGTTGTACATCAACGCGAAGGGGGCAAGTTGCGGGCAATGTGCGGTCAGGTGGAAACCCTGCTTAAGAGTTCCGCCTTTCGAGAACCTATTCTAAGCGCGGGGTTTTCTCCACGAAATTCTTAAGGTGGTGGGTAGACATTCGTTTAGCCGAATGGTAAAATTTTACTCTGAAAATGACTTATAAACGCAAATTTCGAAGCCACTCAAAAGCTAATACTTGGTATGGCCGCCATTATTTCCGATTACTTTGAAAATGCGATTTGGCATCGAATCAGAGAGCTTTTGCAGTGTCGCCATGCTGATTTTGACCCAATACTGATGAATTGCTAATTTAAGATTGTAAATGCTAATTGGCGTAAACCATTGCAATCAAGATTCCCCAGAGGTTTTCAATGGGAATGCAATTCGCACTGCAAGCTGGCCAGTCCGGTATCGGAATGTTTTTGTCAACAAACTACGATTTGGATTTCTTGAAGACGTGAATATATGCAGTGTCCTGCTGAAAAACGATATCGTCATTCGCGCCGTTCTCAATAGAAACAATCAAAACATCTTTCAAAAGCTCCAGGTACATCTGGAAATTCATCCGGGTTGATATGTAACAAATCGGAACCTTATATGGCAGGAGAAGGCACCCCAAACCATCAAACTTCCACCCCGCAATAAAAAGCTTCGATCTCACGACACCAGTTTGATTCAAATCATGCCAGCAGCAACTGTAGCAGTCCGGTCCGTCTAAATTAAACTTTTCTCGTCAGGAAACGTAACATTTCGCCATTAAGCCTTGCAATCCATGTACTTCCGGGGGAATTGAGCCGGTTTTGCTTTTAAAGGAGGTTAAGCTTTGGATTTCCTTGCAGTTTCTTCCTTTTGATGTTCGGTGATTCATCCAAAATCCGAGAAATTTGTCGAGGAGTCTTCGGAATAGCTAGTTTTTGATTTATATGGGAGCAGGACAGTCGATTCTGTGTGGTTTGACGTCCGATTTGGCCATGAAGCCTCGAAGAAACTTTAGTTTGCCCTGTGGCAGGATGTTTAATGCCATATTTTGAACTTTTTTTGATGAAATTCCGTTTCCCCTTCCTTCCACTAGAGTACCTTCTCCCAACCAACCTTATAATATGCCGATTCCCCCCAATACCCCTCCTGAATATTTTATTTAATTTTCCCTTTCCCTTTGGGCCCCCAAATGGAAAAATTTCCCAATTCAAAAACATTATAATTTAACAAAATAATAACAAAATTACAAACATTTATTATCCATCACAAAAAAAAATGTCATACGGTTGACGTTCCCTACTGATTGTAAATTGTTTTACCGATACCTGTTAAAATCTGCTGAAAACCGCGATATTTAAACGAAAAAAAAAACGGTTTCTTTTGCAACTCGGCTTAACGAATGTCTAGGGTTAAAACGTTGTTTGAATGTTTACATCGGCCGTTATCGGTTTGATGTGTGTGTGCGTGCAAACTGTTACCTTTTCATGAAAGTGGTTCAAGTACACTAACACAACGATCAAAAATATCCCAATAGAAAACATGTTTTCCAAAAAAAATTGAAGACATTTAAAAAAATCATAACGCTTGGCTTAACGAATGTCTATCATTGTACCCCCCTTCCTCTCTCACCCTCTTTTCAACTCTAACTTCTCCTTTTTTGTCCCGCCTTTACCCCTTCCTCTTCCCTACTTTTTTTGTTTATCTAACATCCTTCCCTTCTTATCTAGTTCATTTTCCTTTGTCACTACTTAATCTTGTCACAATTTCAAAGACGATTCGGAAATTTAAACGGTCTCTATATTATTTCGAAGCGCAAATATAAAGCATGCTTACAACAAGAGTAGCATGTCGAATAGAAATGGCGACCATCATGAGATATTGAAACAAATGATTATGACATTCATAACACATTGATTCGTAGTTCTCACGGTAGGAACCGAAAACCCATTAATGGGTAAAATTTCACCCATTTTTCAAACCTGTACGCAGCTGTCAAAAAATGGGTAAATAAAAAATACGAAAATGGGTAAAATATTACCCTCTTGGATAATTTGTTATTGAAAAATATATGGGTATTTTTTTTACCCATAAATGTGTTTTGAAAATATTATAACTTTTCTTTTTGTTTGCCCCTGCAATCCACTATTCATCTTACCTCTCATCGGTTTCCCAAAAGTGATTGTTTACGGATTGACCTCTTTTCTTGCCCCGATTTGAACTCAATAATACGCTGGACAATGCATGCTTCTGGTAAGTAGGACTAGGTGTTATAAATATGTAGGGATAGAAAAATAATTCTTTAAACTGCAGGTCCGGAAACGTCCAGTGTCCAGCTTCGATGCCTTCATCCAAGATTACGTCGATGAGCTCCAAAACTCATGTCAAACGATTGCTTTAAAACGGGCCGTTAGAATCCGGTCCAATTTATTTGTAAATTGTGTGGAAATAAAGAAACAAAGCTTAAATTGTTGCTTGCGTTTTTCCTTTCTACGGTATAGGAATCAAAAACCAATTAATGGGTAAAATTTTACCCATTTAAGCTAGCGGTTTTTTCCCTAGTCGAAATGTTTGGATTCCGCTTAAAATGAGCAATCAGCGCTCTTTCGGTATTTTTGGGCGTTGGTTTCGGTTTTCATCCAGCTTTTGGCTTGTCAAACTGTCATCTGTTTCTGGAACCTTTGGAGGACCCTTGAGACGGTCGAATGATGCATATTCATTAGTTTTCTCAAGCCAGGATTTTGTATGTGGGTCTTACATCTCGACCGCAATCTCACTGAAAACTGCACGACTAAGCGGATGTACATAATACACTAAAATGGTTTAAATTCGGTCAAGTATGAAAGAAGTTACGAAAGTTTGAAAGGGTTGCAATAATTATTGACTCCTTCTTTATGTGTTTGTTTAGCCGCTGCAGAAATCGTTGGGGAGTTGACACCTCGCAAGTTACTGAAACAATCTTCGAAGAGTTCAATCTGACACACGGAAAGAACCATTTATGGCACATGAAAAAAAAAATACCGTTCTAAAATACGTCAAAATAGAGTCACAACACGAAACAAGTCATTTGTTCCTTTACGAATATACATCATGAACAAAAACATGGCAACGTGAACATTGTTCCACTAAATAATAATAACGTCATCACAGTATGCCATCAATTAGCATAGGTTGAAAAAATCGTGGAAGTGTGAACTCTGTTTAGGTCCGGTAAACATGGCGAAAGTTGATGAGTTGTTCTTCATATCATGATTTTGTTCACGAAAGGGGAAACAATGTTTTTAAATTGATGTTGATCTGAAACGATCGAAAAATGTCCATTGCCAACCAAATATTTCGGTGCTGCTCACTGCTCCAAATGTTGTTGTTCCAAACAAGCAGAAAATATTTGCAATTTATCCATTCCATCCTCAGATTGTTGCTAGGTGTCGGATAACTTTTCATCAAAGCAGATTTCTCCTTAATGCAGATGACGATCGATGAAACATTTTCTCTAAAATAATCATCACAGCAAATCAAGCGAAATGGCAGCTGTGGGTTTGAATCAACAAAACCGGTTATTGATTTCAGTTTAATAGAGTTACATATACATACAGTGTGTCTCACAATAGGTGTAACCTTTTTTCAGCCTTGGTTTATTTCAGTTGGGTAATTTTAACGGCGGAATTGATTATACCCGTTTTGAGTGTATTCTTTTGACAGCTTATCGCTGAAGATAAATAAGCGATTCCGTTTGTTTATATTTATCAGCTACCATGGAAGCCATGCGTGAACAAATATTAAAATTACATTTGCAAAAGCTTAGACCGTATCAGATATTCAATAGCCTTAAGCAGTTCGGAGTGAGTAAGCGTTTTGTTTTTCGTACCTTGAAACGGTTCAAGGAAACTGGAAATGTCCATATTCAACACAAAGGAGGTGCCAAACGAACTGCCAGAACGAAGAAAAAGATCAAATGTTTGAGGGAGCGAATAAGACGTAATCCGGCCGTATCTGGCCGTAAATTGAGCAAACAATTTCAAATGTCCCCTGCTTCAATGAACAGGCTCCTCAGACACGATTTGGAATGCAAGCCGTACAAAAAACAACGGGTTCACGGGTTGACGGAGCGTCAAAAGCAAGCCATGGCCCAAAGAAGCAGAAATCTTTTGGTTCGGCACGGTGACTGCGAGATTTTATTTTCGGATGAAAAACTCTTCCTCTTTAACAAAATGATAGTGGGGATGGCAAAAGTCTTGCCAATATTCCTAGAGATAAACTAGCTGTAGAGCGCTATCAGTTTGTATCGAAAATCATGGTATGGGGCGCCGTTTCACGAAAAGGAAAACTTCCTCTTCTTTTCATAGAACCTAACGTCAAAAATCAACACTGAATATTACATCGAGCAGGTTTTGAAGAACCATCTGCTTCCTCATGCTTCAACGCTGTATGGGAATACACCATTTGGTTTCCAACAGGACTCAGCTCCAGCTCACAAGGCAAAGAAGACACAAGCGTGGTGCGTGAAAAATTTGCCCGATTTCATCACAAGCGTCGAATGGCCTCATCTTCACCGGATCTCAACCCACCTGACTCCTTTATTTGGGGTTATATGCTTCAACATATAGGCTCTACGAAGGGGCTTACTTAAGATCGATTCAAGAAACATTTGGTTGATATTTGGGACCAAATTCCTCTGGAATGCGTGCCAGCTGCGATGGGTTTATAAAGAGTTATAAACGCAAAGTTATCAAGGAAAAGGGTGAGATATTCGAATTTAATCAATATGGTTTATTTCTCTAACATGTATCTTTCAAATGAAAAATAAATGCTATGAATTTGGTTGATTTGTTTTTCTGTAATCCCATTTTGTTTTTGTGACACCTATTGTGAGACACCCAGTTGAATAATACATAATAGAGTACGGTTAAAACAGTTGATTGAGATAATAATTCCTTCTTTCTGTAAAATTCCCGAACTTTCTGTGGTACACCCATAAACAGATTCCGTACAGTATCCTCAGATACGCTAGCGATGGCGATTCTCCGTTTTCTCTAGAAATCGTCGATCCCATTTGCTTTTTTTCTTAGTTTCAAAGAGTTTTCGCTTAACCAGAGCCCAGTATTTTTCTATCGGGTAAAGCTCTGGACAATTAGGTGGATTCGGTATTTCTAACACGTATTTGATCTTTTGTGCTTGGAGAGTCGTAGGTTGTTATAAACGGGAGCAACCGCTTTTGCAGACATTGTTTCTCATACATGCCGATGGAGACGACATTTTTAAATTTTCGACCACAACATCATATGGTCTGCTAAACCAAATACTTCTTGGGGTATTTAGACACCTTCTTTGTTTGGAAATACTCGGCAACGGCATTCTTTTGCATCGTGGTATAATTTTAATCCGCACCCTATTCCTCCTCGTGTCCTTTAAACCCACTATTCCTTCCCCCTAAACCCCACCCTTTTAAATTTTACCCTATAATTCCCACTTTCTCTATTATTAATATTCGATGAATCCTTTTTCCCTTTTTTTTTCCTTGCCTCACAGAAAGGTTAGGATTTTTCTCAAAAATGACAACCACCTTTCTTGCCGATTTGAAGGGAGCATATTTTTCGGTTTATTCTGCTTCCAACCATCCGATCCACGGTCAAGCGCTGGTCAAACAATTTGCAAACACTTAAGACCGTACTTTTTGGTAGTTTAATTTCCTGCTAGATCGTGTACCGACAACGTCAAATTTTGCTGCCGTTCGTGCTTAATGTGTTTGTACAACTTGATTCGACACCGTTTTATCAAGTTCGGCAACATGAAATAAAGTGGAGAGTTTCTGCAGTAATATAACTGAAACGTATTAGCGATCCATGAAATTATTCAAAAACTACACTGAAAGAAAAGTGTCCGATATTTAACGTGGACAGGCTCAACCGCTATGAACGGCAGCAAACTGTTGCCAAGACCAGTGCTAGGAAGCTTTACACAGAGATGTTGACCAGATACAGTCGCTGTGATGATGTGTGGTGATGACGAAACATACGTCAAAGCTGACCTCCAAAAAAATGCCAGGATCGGAGTTTTACACCGGAAAAGATAAATTCAGTGTGATTGATCGTTTCAAAGAGAAGAAAATGTCTAAATTCGCCTCAAAATACCTCATTTGGCAGGATATCTGCACCTGTGGAAAGTGAAGTGAAATCTTTGTCATAAAAGGTTACATTAATGGATAAATTTACAAGACTGAATGCCTGCAAAAACCACTATTTTGGCCGGATTTAGGTTCATGCCACTATTATTAAAGCGTGTTGGAATGGTATGAGACTAATTTCGTGCCTTTTGTCCCCAAGGACATGAATCTACCGACCTGGCCTGAACTACGTCCAATCGAAACTTATTGGATCATGATAAGGCGAGAACTCAGAAAGACTAAAGAGAAAACAAGGAATGCAAATGAAATTCGTAAGAAGTGTATAAAAAATGAGAAAAAGTAACCGGATACAGCTGTACTTACCTTAACAATCAGACCAAGGCCGGTGCGGTCTTTGCTGTACACAGAAGTTGTTTCCATTCTATTCGGTCCATTGCTGCACCTCGCCAGCCTCGCTGTCTGCGAAGGATCCGCAGGTCGCCTTCTACTAGATCACTCCACCTTGCTCGTTGAGCACCGATTTTTCTTGTGCCCGTCGAATAGTTTTCGAGAATCATTTTAACTGGGCTGTCGTCCAGTCGTTGTTGTCCAATTTTAGCGGTGTGTATGATGGGAGGTTCTCCCAGCAACTAATACAATTCGTGGTTAATTCATTTTTCCATGTTTCGTGGCCGTAGAAGACTAGCGGTATAATTAATGTCTTGTAGATGGTCAACTTTGTAGCTCGGTGAATTTTGTTCGATCTTAGCGGCCTTCGGAGTCCAAAGTAGGCAATATTGCCAGCCAAAATGCGCCTTGGTTTTTCTCTGCTGGTGTCGTTATCGTTGGTCATCAATGAGCCCAGATACAGGAATTCGTCTAAAACCTCGATTACATAACCGCCGATCTGAACTCGTGGTGGGAGGCTAACATTGTCTCCTCGTGAATCTCTTTCTTTAATTTCTGTATTTTTTGTAACTTTGTATATTTAAGGGCGGCTTGTTGGGCCTTCCCCAAGACCATGTCTCGCCGGAGGACCATCGTGCACAGCACTGTTTAGAGTCCCACGCTGGCACGAGGATGATGATCAGCCGCTCCTAAAATGAATAACAGCCGCTGTTTTGAGCCGCCCCTGATATGGAGAACAGATGCTCAGATAGACTGTACCCTTCGCAGAGGGCAGCCCTCTTTCCGTGTTAGAATATGACCAAGATCCCACCAGGGTTGGTTACTCGATCTTTTCTATAGTTGCTCATACCCCAGTCGACACCACGAGTAAGTACAAACTTAGAAACGGATTTCGGTAAAATTTGACAAGTTCCGGTAATTTTTTTACCGGAATACTGTATAATTTCACTGAAATCCGGCAAATCGGATTACAACGTTCAGATGTTGAAAGTTCGGTAAAAAATGGCCGAATACTGTAAAATTTTCTAAGTGTGTAGTGATAGGAGTTACTGAACAAGAGGCTAAGGATCGCAGTAGGAACTATTTTATACGCGGAGATACGCAAAGAACCATTGGTACGCATTGTCCAATCATTTACGGATACAAGCTCTTATGGATGGCCTGAAGCGAAAGTGTCTAGAATTTTACCAAACAACCTCCAGTAATTGATCCAATGAATGTAAACTGAGCTCGATACATGTTTAAAACTGCCGTGCAAATTTGTTTTTTATCCGATAGATACATAAGATTGTATGGTAAATTGACTGTGTTGCAATACTTTCGTATTCACCCTTTAGATTTATTTCAAACGTGGATGTGTTTAAAATATTAAATTTTGTCTAAAACAAAAATAAATAAAAAATAAGAACTCAACTGTAAACTATATCAAGAAATTACTTTGTGATTTAAAAGAAATATATTTTAACAACTTCATATATATGTCCAGGCTCAATCGAATTATCTTTATAGAGCCAAGTTTTTTATTTCAATACATACCAATCAATGGTCTTAAAAATAAGGTTAAGAGGGAACGAACCGATTACTCGCAGCCGTCACGAGGTTAGAAGGAATAACAGTTTTGTGGATGAAAAAAAGGAGTGGAAATTAAAAGTATGATATACGAAAAAAACATGTATTTGTATTTCTAGTTGTCTATTTCTAGCTGTACTTTACACTGTACTCAAATTGAACACTGTCAAAGAAGAAGGAAAACAAAACTTTCCCAAACCTAATTTGGTATAATTTGGCTGACTCTGCTCGTCACCCTGTCTTAATTATAGTTCTAAAATTCACTGCTCATGATCTGAAGCAGCAAGGTACTTTGACTTTCTTTTATCGCAACTATTGGCGCGCTAATCCTAGTTAATAATGATTTGTCTTCTTTGTTTCCGTACTGGGCACCATTCTTCTCAGAAACAATGTTTTTGTGTTCATGGGGTTCCCTAGCCAGAATTGACTAAATAAAGCATTCCACTCGGGGATTTTTCTTCGGTATAACCACTCAGAAAACCGGTGGTCAAGGGTTAGAGTATGAATGTTGGGATTCCTTCTTGATAGTGTTCTATTACACGATCGTTTCAGTTACTTTTTTTTATGTAGAGCAACTTTTCTTCATTCTTCGGTTCTAATGATGGTCTCATAACATGGTCTGTTGTGAGAATAGATGATATATGTGAATTGAACATAAATCAGCTGTTCTTTGATAAATGAGTGATTAGCGCAGTGTTTTGGCACGTTCTATCGGCTGGTATGATTCTTATTATTATTTAAATGTTTATTTGTTAGATGAGCTGCTCGATCGACCGGCATTGATCAATAGTGAAACACGCTTGAATCGATTCTAGGAAAGATGTGCTTTCACCGACCGGTTATCATCACCGGCAAGCTCTTCTTCTTAAATGAACATTGTTTATGTTTCTATCATCGTTTATTTTCGGGTTCCTCATACAATCAGAAAAGCCGGTTTTTTGCCGGTGTGTGTCAGATATGCTTCATGAATGAAATAGTGTTGCTCAAGAAACTTGTCGACTTAAGAATAGGGAGTTGGGAATAATGATGTAGCAAACAGTTTGATGATCTCTAGTTGAAACATTGCAATTATAGACATGATAGCTTGGGCCTGTTAAATTATTTCATTGACGCTTAAAGTTTTTTTTTTGAATACCAGGGTAGTAGTATGTTATCCAAAACGAAAGCTAACAACCCCTATTTAAATTTTAGTTTTAGTTTTGAATAAATATCAATGAGACGAAATACCTACCATTCATCCAGTCCGGGACTGGTCCAAAGCTTATCTCGATGGTTGTACCAATACCAGCAACGTGTCGATCGGGTTTCGAACCGAAGCTGGAGCCTCATAATAACCTGGTCTGGCGATAGAGGTGTAATAAAACAACAAGATCAGTTCGTGCAGCGAGCAGTTTGCGTTGTACAGCTGAGACCGGTGGATTAGCTGAGCTTTAGGAGTGGAATCGCGCGTGATTAGTTATCCATGTACAGCCCAAGTGAATTAGTGATCTGAATAGCAAGTGGTTTGCTAATAACAATAATAAACGGCTATAGGCGACCGGTTGGAAGTAGCAGCGGGCCGTCAAAGTGATCATTATCGTTGGGTGGGATATCCAAGTTTCTGGGAATAATAAACAGTGAAATTGTGGCCGATAGGTGGTTCAAGTGAAACATATTAGAATGGGGCACATCAAGATGTCCCATCTGGGGGCATTATCACTCACGGTGATACTTTCGGTGCTAGTAATGGACTGCAATAGTGAAGGGTTAGTATTTTTGTCAGAAATATGAATTATTTTTAAATTAAAAACCCATTTTGTTTTCGAACGTATCGTAACGAACTAATAGTGGAATAATCATGTATGAAATGTTCAAGTGGTAGTAAAAATTGATTATACGGACAGTTGGGACAATCGGTGACCTGTTGTGGTTGTCCATTGCCGCAGCACACGTACTGAGCGAGCGATGACGAAACCTCGACGTTGCGTTCATACTTGGCAAAGTTGGTCTGCCCGTTATGGGCAAAGCGTGTTTCCTTGTGAGATCCACAGCGCAATGTGTAAAGGAAATACAAACAAAACAGTGCAGAGAGTCACACACGGCCAATGATTGGGCATTGATGGATTCATACAACGACGACGACGACGACTACCGTGGATCTGAGATCACCTGGAACACAGAGGTGCGAGAAAGATGCGTCGGCGGATCTGAAAATACCTAAGCGATTACCGAGGTTGTTGTAGCACTGGACGCAGAGGTGTTGAACGCAACGAAGTATTCAAATAACTTATTTGCCTCGGTTCACCCACCCACATGCAGCGCTTGAGTAGAGCTTTAGTCATTCGGTTGTAACGCGACGATGACGATGGCGACTAATTGTAGAACAATCCGAGATCCGAGAAGTATATTTTTCCGTTTGACGAGTCACACCTTTTATGGCGCTACCGATGCTGGTTGACCTTGACGAAGAAATTGAAGATCGTGATGGTTGGCAGTTATATGCGGTAGTGCATACTATGCCTTGGCATTCGGAAAGCTCCGCATGTGACTGACCCGGTGGATGTTTGTTGTGATTGCATTATGCAACGATCATGTTGTTGTTTAGTTTAGAAATGCAGAGGATAGAGAGTGAACAATTCACGTTCGCCTCGTGCTGTCTGGTGCAGTTTAAAGTAACAGTATGTTCAGCTGGATTGAAACGATAAATTATGCAAATTTTCATGGCACGAAACGAAATGCGATCATTTTAAAATTTAGTTCCGTTTACCCATATGGTAAAACAGCAAATTGAAAAATAGTCTTCATTTGTCGAGAATTTTATTTGATGGGTATCCCTTTGCTCAGTTAGAGTATGTGCACAGAAGAACAGATATGAATTTTTATTTTTGCGTTTTCGTTTGCCCTTGTTAATTCTAAGCCAGAGTAAATGAAAATCTGGTTTTGGTTTGTTTCCTTGCACACCATATCCCCGTTTTAGGCGATTTCTATCGATAAATTCACACACACCGTGTCCAATATATTCTCATACAAAATAAAACTCCATTTATTTCAAATCGATAATCCAGATTTTATTGATAACTTTACCCATTATATTGCAATATAATACTGATCAACTACAGCATATGTTTTGGAATAACACCGCCTTTAACCTTCTTGACCAGCTCCAGACGTTTTTCGAAACCGTCACAGGCGGCACGCACGACTTCCATCGGCATTTCGTCCCAAATTCGTTTGATTACAGTTTTGAATTGGTTCATATTAGACGCCCTGTGGTCATTTACCTTCGCCAGTATGTATGACCATACAAAATAATCCAAGGGATTCAGATCTGGTGAACTGGGAGGCCATTCATTCTTGTACAAAAAGTCGGTCAAATTTTCTCGGCAACAGCCCTGAACGAGATTTGCCGTATGCGATGGCGCTCCTTCCTGCTGAAACACATAGTGATCATCTCCAAACACCTCTTGTACATATGGCTTGACAACTTTCTCCAAAACTTCCGTTTTATAATGTACGGCATTCACTTTAACGCCTTTTTCGATGAAAACCAGTGGTAATTTGCCTCGCTTGCAAATTCCTCCCCAAACCATCACTGACGCAGGACTTTGGAACCGTGGAATATTCCTATCACTCTCTGGAACAGTTCTCGAAGAGAGAGCCCACAATCTGTCGTTCTGGACATTGTGGGATTGTTGCAAGACGAATAACTTTTCGTCGGAAAAGATAAATTCTTCCCCACCGTGCCACGACAAAAGCAGACTTGCTCTTTCGTGTCGTTTCTGCGTGGAAGGTTCCGAAACTCCGTGAACCTTACGTTTCTTGAAAGCTTGGAATCCGAGGTCATTTTGCAGTAAATTGTGCATTGACAATCTCGAAACATTCAGATCTGCGGCCATTTTACGTACAGAGCGCTGTGATTTTTGTCTAGTCCGTTCCCTTAACCACTTTAACAACTCGAACAGTCCGCACCGTACGAGTACGACCGGATCTCTTCAGGTCATCCAACGAGCAGGTGTCACGGTACCTTCGGATGGTTCGGTACACAAAATCCCGCTTTACTCCGAGGTTTTTCAAATTTCTGAAAAAAGCAACCGGGCGCTCACCTTTCAAAAACTTTTTCATCACCACAGCACGAAACTCCTTCATCGTAAAATATAAACACCGAATATGAAAACAATCGGACATAACCTAAAAGCGTTTGTATCAACATAGTGCAAAACTACACAAACACATTCGTGAAGCATGTTGAGTAGCTATCACAGTCAAACACGATTCTTTTAACATGTATGAAACCCATTTAACAATTTTGCACTCTGCGCACGAAACTTGCGCGTACACAATATGGCTGGTGGTTTTTATTTATCATTACAACAACAAGCTGCGCGCTGGGGTGAAATTGAGTTGAGGTCAAGTAAATTTCAAGTGTACAAGGCGGAAATTTACTTGCTATGAACTACACATATTAATTGAAGCTGAAATATTATCTTAACTTTGATATATTTTTCAGTGCTTGCTATTTATGTTGCTGTTTATGATATATTAAATTGAAAAATGCGGTCAGCCGTAAATTGTGTCGGCATATTTTTAGTGATGGCTCAAAGTAAGTCATGAGTAATTTGCATATATTTTTCAGTGTAGATAACGCAGAAAGTTATATGTTTATTTTAAGAGTTTATGAAAGAGAGCAAACATTGTTGTATGGCGCATGAAAGATTGCAAACAATTTCGTTGATTACGCCCAAAACAGAATCACCGTTAAAATTACCATGATTTTTTTCTGTGTAGATATGAATTTGAAAATCACATCACTACGTGTGCACTAGAGTGTCCCAGAATATTTTTTTAAAATCACACTTCGAAAATTTCTTGTAAATTTTGATCTCTTTATATACACACAAACCTAGAGGCTCCAAAAACATAAATTTACATACTTCCGCATCGTTATGAATTGTTATCAATTTTGATTAATTGAAGATAAAATCTTCATTTCAAGAAAATGCAAAGCAAGAACAAGTGATATTGCACTGTATTATTCATGAGTTGTTATCAATCAAAACTATTTTCGTATGTATCCAAAGAAATGAAACATTCATGATCATATTTTTTTTAGGGAAAGTCTGCTTATAGAATTATATCCAGATTACTTTCACCGACTGCAAACTCAAACATCATGAGTGATTGTACTTTTTTAGAATGCTAAAAAGAGAGAAAAGCGGTAAATATAAGCCAAACAAATAATAGTAAATAAAAATAAATAAATTACGCAGCGTGTAACACGGAGTTCATTCGCATATAATGTTCAATAATCTGAACATGACGTGAACTTCTTGCATCCTTAAAATATTTTTTGAAGCAGGCCAACAACTGATATTATTTAAAATCAAAACTGGCATCAAGCAGCATTTTTATTTGCAATAACAGTAGCAGCATTTGGAAAACGTCGTTTTGTGTTATTTTGAAGTCATGTCATGTAAGTTATCATTTTGAGTTGTTTTGTGTGTTGTAAATTCAAGAAAGGATACACATTTCTGTTAAACGGGCCGCTCCTTTTATGTGGATGCAAGTTTATGTAAATTTACATATTTTTTTCTAAGAGTGAGGCAAAATTTGAGTGTATTTGAAGTAGATACTGCACTTGCCATTTGTATTGAAAATGTAAATACCTATGGAGAAAGCAAACGTTTTGTTCTCTGTCTACTAGCTTTTATCTACAGTACATGCAATAATAA
This sequence comes from Aedes koreicus, assembly GCA_024533555.2. Taxonomy (NCBI): domain Eukaryota; kingdom Metazoa; phylum Arthropoda; class Insecta; order Diptera; family Culicidae; genus Aedes; species Aedes koreicus. The sequence continues at coordinate 143,390 of JAHHFK020005584.1, read as the reverse complement.
AGTATACACTTAATTTCGTTCCATAAATTTCCATATAGCTTCGTTGTTTCAATAGATAGGTCCCCATACCTATTGGGTGAAATTGAACTCCTTTACGATGCTATCAGGCAACAGCAAAACATCTAGTTGAAAGTGTTTTTGCCATTGCCAAATAAATCTGTTTATTTGCACTTTTAGATGTGGCAAAAAAAGTGTACTGCACAATAATTGTTATACCTAACACCAGGGCGCCTTTTTGTGCTTACTTTATTGTTGACATACAAGACAAAACAAAAACTCTCATTCGTTCGGCAGCATTCTTCAGCGAATGGTTGATGTTTTAAGTTTTCTGTGGAAAATATCTTTGCAAGTGCGTAATTTGATCGTGAAAGACTGCCAAAAAGTCATGTTTTCCCGCAAAGTAGCAAACAATTCAGTGTTAGCTTTCCGGCAGGCCAAAAATGCTGGAAAAAATTCCAGCAGTTTGGTTCAATTGGTTCACATTCAGAGCTGATCGAGGACGAAACTGATTGACAACGCCACGGCAGGATGCAATAATTTCGAGAGAATTTCGTTAAATCCCAAGATTGACAAGTCAAGGAGGGAAAGAAAGCTTGTTTGAACGAGTACGAGTTAGCCTGCAGCAACAAGTCCTGAAAAATAAGTTTGCATCTCGTCGGCCTCTAATAAGTAAATGCAGAAAAATCAAATGTTCGGTAATTGCCAAGAAACACGTCGACAAGCTGATTTCCTTTAAGAAAAAGGTGTTGTGGACAGATGAGAGTAATTTCGAATTATTTGGACACAAACAGTGCTCCAGGATTTGGTTGCAAACGATAGAGGAGCTTTCGGAGAAGAATGTCCGGAAAACAGTGAAGCACGAAGGAGGCAATATTATGGCGTGGGGATGCTTCACGTAATCTGTAGTTGGGAAACTTGCTCGAATCGAAGAAATTATGGGTGCTAACAAGTACATTGACATTCTGTGCCATTATTTGGAAGTTTTCCTTGCTGAAAGTTGGTCTAGAAAATGACTACATATTTCAGCAAGACAATGATCCAAAGTACACCGCACGCAAAACTACTACTTTTTTCCTTGGATCTCATTTAAAACGGTTGGAATGGCCTCCTCAGTCTCCGGACCTCTAATCAATCGAAAATCTAATGTTGATACTACACACTTAGAAATTATGAATTTTACACGAGACTAAAACTAATGTTATTAAGAATTCGGGGAACGTAAAGAAAGATTTCGTGTAAAATTATAGCTCTTGAAACTGACACATACGCAATTTGACGAAAAATGTGTTAAATTGAATTTATTTTCTCATCTCTTTCAACTCATTCTTATGTGCTAAAGGACGCTTGCATGTGTCGATCTCAGAGGACAGAAATTTACGTGACATTTAGGTAGTGTGTAAACACTTAGAAATTATGAATTTTACACCAGACGTAATTCATGTTTGTAAAAAGTCGGGCAACGTAAAGAAAGATTTCGTGTATAATCATGTTTCCTGAAACTGACACATACGCAATTCGACGAAAGATGTGATAAATTGAGTTTATTTTCTCATCTCTTTCAACTCATTCTTATTTGCTAAAAGACGCTTACATGTGTCAGTCTCAGGGGACAGAAATTTACATGACATTTTGGTAGTGTGTAGATCAACAATTAAAGTAACGTTACCAACAAAAATCTGCTATTTGACGCATCGAAAGGGGCTTGGTAGAATATTTCGCCTAGTGGACCTAGTGGAAAGCATGCCAAGGCATCTCCAGGCAGATATCAATGCGAAGGGAAGGCTTACTAAATACTAAAGGTTGTTTTGGACTTATTTTCCATCATTGTACTGTCATGTTCACTTTATTTTTGCTACACACAAAATTGATAAATAGATGGTTATGAATTCGCTTTGGGAAATCTGCTGATGTTTTGTATCTTTTTGTACGCCCATACACCAAAAGTCAACATTTTGTACGAATGAACTTATACTCAATCCGTACATACAAACTAGATAATAACAAAAAGGTAAGTATAATTGGAGTGTATACTTAATTTTTATCAGTACTGTAGACCCTTTAAGTTCCAATTATTATTGGAAATGTTCGATGCTATTGTGTTGCGATGTCAAATTTAATAGTTATAATTAATAAGGAGATAAGTAATTTTTTTTGTATAACCAAACAGCCGCTCAATCAGCAACTCTATATTGTGCTATGATTTCTATGCTTTATCCCATGCGCCAGAAACCCCAATATGGCCAGCTGATTAGTTGATCGAGAAATATTAATACAATTGCGACTTAAATTACAATCTGCATCAATTCCTTACATTAATTGGCAAAATGATGTTCAATATTCAATTGACGAAAAGAAAATTGTCTATTTGTTTAGTTGAATATTTTGGAATCAGATAGATTTAGCAAGTTTTAGACCACAAATTTATGGTTTTTCCATAGTAATTCCCATATAAACATGAAACTGAGTGTGCAGAGTCACAATTCTCGGGAGGCTTATTAGGCAATTTGAATTCATTGAGGCATGTTGGGAAAACATAGAATGGAACTTATCCGATTTTAACATGGCTTAGATGGATCATGGCTGTTGTTGTTATTGTTGTTGTTGCTTCGTATTTACGTGAAATTTAGCCTGAGGCTGGTTCGTCATGTCAGGGAGACGAACCTATATATCGAACCCATCACCACATACGCCGGGACCAATGGCTTTACTTTCCTTACGAAGAAAGACATGATCAGAGATTTTTCATCTCAGGATATCCCAATGCTGCCGACTGGAGTTTAAACCATTCCGGCTGGGTGAGAGTCAACCACGCTCACTACAACACCACCGGTGCCGTCACCTTCAAGTGTGTGCTTTGTAATCTGTTGTTATTATTCCATGCAATGGCTATGACAGTCACCAGTTAGCAAGTGGGATGTCGATGAAACTACCTGGTAATCCCGGGGAAGAAATACGAAATCAGTTGACTTCACTAATGGACCAAGGTCATAACTTGTGTTACTGGTTGCCTGTCAAGTGATTTCTTCCTGTTGGGTTTGTATTATTAGAAGGTGCTTATCTTTCCAGAGCTTGTTGATTGCAGCTTGCTACCTGCTACTTGTGCAGTGAGTTGAAAACCTGCGGGATTCTTGGCTTTTCAAGTGCAAACAACGTATTAGAAAAAAAGGAAGGAAGAACCGGCTTAACGTTGAAAACCAAGCCATTCGAGAGAATGATGAGAATGCAAAAAGATGGATTGAGAAGTTTCTTTTCGCTTTTGGGTTTTGTTTTTGGATTGACTGAATCACTAACGGTGAGAATGATTGATCGGAATTCAGTTTAACGTTATCCCGGGGGATTTTTGGAAAAGAAAACAACAGATGAAATAAGTATTCAATTTCGTCATCATCTCAGCTACCACCATGTATCAGAACCTGTTTGGTCATTGGCCTATGTTGATTTTAAAGTTAATCATCGAAAATGGTCTGCGGTGTTGAAAGATTATGATCGTCCCACGATTTGCTTTTCTCTGTGTGTATTCCTTTTGGGTTACGGCAAATTTGTTATATTAAATAAATTTTTGGCATAGATCTGCTTTACAATGGATAAGGTGGGTTGTGTTGATCTTGTTTGCTCAAGCTAACAGAGTGTAATCATTCTTTAATTGTTTAAGGATATTACTAAAATTGTTTTTAACACTTTTTTTACGACTTTAATGTAGAGATTGGGCTGTAAATAAATTTGTTTATTTTTGTAATGATGTTTGGTTACGTTTAATAACCAATACTAATATTGCAAGCCAACTCTATCATTCGTCAATCCTTTGAATTTGAAAAGGATGAATTACAAAAAAGAATGAAGATTGAAAGCTACGCGTACACTTAAACAGACCATATACCAGTCACAAGCTGTCAAATATTTAAAGGCAGAAAATTTTCTTGTGAAATTCTCCTATAAATTAAAATATCAGTGATGCCATTTTTTACCATATCTTGCATAGATTCAGAGAAATAAAAGTGCGAGAAATAAAATGTGCGATCGTAGCATGGGGTGAACGATGAGAGATATTGAATTTTGCCTATTGTGATTTTTGTTTCGTTTTATTTTTCGGGTTATCAAAGTATTATGAACGGTTTCTTCAACCCAGCCTTGTTTTATCATAATTTTGTTCCTGAGGCTTGTTCAACTGCTTATCATCAACGATTTTTTCTGTCGTTTTGACTTCTAGAGACCTAACACCAACTATCCAACTATCATAACCATTGGTATTTTTTTAAATTCTAGACAGGAATGCTTGGTTCACTTCCACCTATTATTGAACAAGCGATACGATATTCAGAAGATCGTTCCATTGATTTTTTTAACTTTGAAATTAGTTAACGTAGAACTTCGTTAGAGCACCTCGTATGATATGAACAAAAAAATTGAAACCTTAATTTAAGTCCCTGCTTCTAGATAATTTTCTCAATTTTCTAAAGAGTGCTGCAATATTATAAACAGTAGCTTCATTTCACTGTCTATTGATTATTTCACAATATTGTCTTCGTATAGCTTATATCAGGAATGAAATAGTTTTCAATATGCCTCTTAAATTGGTTCGAGAAAAAAATGTTCATAGAAAAAATAATTAATTTCCTTATGTACGAAACAAACCAAAGGAAAAAAGATCATTTTGACTTCACAAACATAGGTATAGCCCGCTTATCGTATGATGACAGTAGCATATGGTAGTGTAAGAGCAGAATTTTCAATTTAGTTGATAGTTTCCTTGAGTGCCCAATAATTTAGAATACATTCTTATGTAGTCAAATTTTGCCTAGGAGTGCCAAAATTTTTAGCTTATCTATTACTATTTTGTGGACTTATATAAGTCACTATGTGTGTTTTTGTAGAAAATTACTGTCACTGATTGCTACAGTAGAAGTTAGAAAAAGCTCTGCAGTTATAAATTCCAGCAAACGAACTAACATGTTATTGATAACCTGAGATCAAATTTAAAACTAAATATGACGTTGTGATGTTGCTGATAAGGATTACTTAGGTTGCTGTCGTTTTAATCATTTTAACGGTTAAAAGATCAAAATTGATAGCAAAGAAGACTTCTTGTGACATCAACTTTAAATGTTACTTTGCCATACATGTTTATACTGTTAATAGCAAAATGATTTCCACTTAATTTTCTGTCAAGACAATGAAAGCAGAACTACTTCTCTCAATGAAAAATGAACGCAAGATTGCAGGAAGATGAAAACTAAATTTTATATTAAATTTGACAATTGTTAATAGAAATTGAATTTTGATATCAATTTGATGTTGGTATCAAAATAAGTTTTCGAACTTCTTATCTTTGTTATGTTAGAATCATTATTATATTTTTTCTCTAAATCACCCCCCTTCTTTTTTAAAAAAACACCCCCCAAAACAAAAACAGAAATATGACGATTTTACCGGTTTTTTTTGGGAACGACACATCAACATATGTATAACGGAATTGGTTATAAAATATTTCCCATAAATTTCTAGTGAGATAATCGCTCAATTATCAATCAGACCAAGGCCAGTGTGACATCGAAGTTGTCTCTATTGTATTCGATCCATGGCTGTACCTTTGCTAGCCTCGCTTTCTACTTGATCGATCCACCTTGCTCGTTGCGCCTCTTCTTCTTTTACCCGTCGATTCGTTTTCGATGATCATTTTAACTTGGCTGTCTTCCGACATTCTTACGGCATGCCCAGCCCATCGTAGTCGACCGACTTTGGCGATGTGTACTATGGGAGGTTCTCCCAGTAACTGATACAATTCGCAGCTTCCAAATTTCTAGGGAATTGTATTTTTGAAATCAACAGCTTTGAAATAAAAACAAAAATGAATTGCTTTTAAAATTTCGAATGTGTTTCAATGAATCATATCAATAATATAGCCAGTAATTTTCCAGTTAGTTGCAGGTATTTCATAGTTTTTCCTGTAGAATAGTCACAAGTTGCGTGTTATATTCAAACAAAGTGAATCAAATGAGTGATGTTACCTTTAAGGACTTGGTAGGTCGAGATGGCTCAAATCAGCTCAGCTTCCCATTGCATTTTGGCGCGGTGAATTGCTTCTTGGAATACAAGCTGGTCAGATGACTACCAAGCGCGCGAACAACGCAGCGGCAAAATTAGCTTTGATGACCATACGAACTGCTAAAAATTAGATTCAATATTACCCCTTCCCCCCCCCCCCCCACCCAAAAACAACCCCCCCCCCCCCCCCCCCCCCCCCCCCCCCCCCCCCCCCCCAAACACCCCCCCCCCCCCCCCCCCCCCCCCCCCCGACCACCCCAACCCCCCCCCCCCCCCCCAAAAAGACCCCCCCCCCCCCCCCCCCACCCCCCCCCCCCCCCCCCCCCCCCCCCCCAACCCCCCACAAAAACCCCCCCCCCGGCACCCCCCACCTTTTTCCTTTCCAAAAAAAAATTAATTTTTTTTAAAAAACTTTCCCCTTTCCCCCTTTTCCCTCCAAATTTGACCGTATCACCCTTTATGAAGCTAACGTGTTTGACTACTCTCTATATATTTTTTTTTAGTGAATCCATTAGCAGCGAGTTGTTACTTTTCTTCTCTTCACATATGAACGGTTAAATGGTGCGTCGACAATTATTGCGACACTTTAGATTAATTGATAAATCGGCTATAGCTATCGAATTGAAACCAAATTTTAACAGTAGTTCAGTATCTGTATTTATTTCAGCTTACATACGTCGGTTAAATATAAGAATGAGTTTGAGTAAAATGTTTGACATTTGCAATTGACGCCCTCCATCAGAGCCTGTACAGTGGTCTTCGGTACGTTTTTCTCAGTTTTTTTAACACTTCCTCTTAATTTCTTTTTGTCCTTCGCCTCTCCTTTGGTCTTCCGAGGTTCGCGTTTCATCATGACCTAATAGGTTCAATATTTTGGAGTAATGCTATGAAGCCAAATCGGGCCAAAACAATGGTTTTTGATCAAATGCTGAAGCAAATGCTGGTTTTGGAGACACTCGTTTTGTGAATCTCATCGTTAATGGTGTTTTTAGTCACGAAGGTTAACTCAGCTTGCCACAAGTATCCCGAGCAAAGGTTTATACCAAAGTGATAACAAGTTCTAATATCTGATTATCACTGTTTGATCACTAAATATGTTATCATTCAGGTTAAATAAACAGCCAAAATGACAAAACGGATAACTAATTAATATTCGTTGGATATCACAACATTAACTCGTTCTATTATCATTGAGTTCATTTTGACAACAAATTTCTGTGATATGAACAAATTACTTGAGACGATTTCAAATTATGTTATCAACATGATATCAAATTCATACACTAATAACTGAAAAAATACTGCTTCTGGTGAAAAGCTAAATTTTACATCCATGATATGCCGGTGATATCGGCATTCTCCAGCATGCTGGTAGTATTCAGTAACGTTCGTCAAAAATCGTCTGTAAAAATTGATAACAGATGATAACAAAATTATTTAATGTGGATAACTAATTTTGTTATGCGATAACAGGTGAGTTCAAAATGATATCTGAGATAACAAAACGTGTTTCTTATATGATCAGTTTGTTGGCACCTATCAAATTTAGATAGTTTCTTCCGTTTGTAACGGCCATCTACAGGACACTGGTCCTTATTCGTGAAATATTCCTGTTCCGGCAACTGCTTGGAATCCGCTTGGATGTAGGTCTCATCATCAATGACGCAGCACCGGGATTTCGTTAGCAGTTTCGTTTGGAGTCTCCCGGCACGCGTTTTGGTAACACTCTGCTGGCGTTCGTATCGATTTGTGAAGTGCTGCACCTTATACGTTTTTAATACGGACGAAACTTTTCGAAACATCAAGTTCTTTGGCCAAGGCCCGCGTTGAACTGCTTCCGCTTGAAACTGTTGTTCTCGTCCATCTCTACGTCCACCACAACCCTGGCTTGTGGTCTACTGTCATCCGTTCTTGGAACCATTAGAGGACCCTTGAGAAGGTCGAATGATGTATAATCATCAGTTTTCTCAAGGCACTACGCGACAACCCTGGACAAAATCCTTTCGGAACTGTCAAAAATAAAACTAGAACACCTTAATCGCAATGCGATGTTTTGAAAATATTGTTTGCTCATATATTCGCGTTTACAAAAATCACTTGCAAAATTAACTAAAAAACATACATTTGACAATCATCAGTCATAAAATCTGACACAACTACAAAGAAAACCAATTTAAAACCGTGTTTCAAATCGCGGTGAAAATAGAACAGAGCTGCCGAGCAGTTGCAAATCTGTTGGAAAAATTTACTCCAAAAGTAGAACTGCAACACAGCTTTGGGAATGGCTTGTTTCAGGTCTAGTTGTAAACTATAACAGCCCATACAAAGTAGAAAAGCGTTGGGATCGGACGCAGGGTTCTTATGCTAAGATCACAGCAAGCGCTGCCCGTGGACGGTTAAGTTTTCGACAACTGTCAAAGTTTTTCTTTCGTTGCACAGTGATTGTGATTTTTCAAGTTGAATTTCTTTTCATAAGTGTTTTGACCCGTGATTTTCATTGTTATGCATTTGTGTGCGAGATTTTTTGAAGTACTTATTGTATTCGTGCTGTTCGTTTCGAAAAGAATTAGGAGAACATATTTGCCGGATAGCAGAGCGCTACTCCTGTAAAGACACTCAGGCATTCTGTAGCATCACAGGTGACTTCTTGCCATATCAAATGCAGACTGAACATCAGCAACAATTCCCAGTAAGGTCTATCTGATTACAACAAAATTTTGATGATACTGTCACATACGTGCCACCCTCAAAACATAATTATTTCTCTGTTAAAACTGGACACGTCGTCCTGAACTTCACAAAAAAAAATCACATAATCAGTGGAAAATATCCACTAGAAATTAACTTAACTTTCATGTGATTCAGGAGGTGGAAAATTCTTTGCAAAATCAAGTCAATCTTATGTGTCCAGTGATATGTAGATGATTAGTCAAGTAGAATTTTTTTTTTGCATGTGATATTCATGTGAAAATCACTTAGTATAGTATTGGAAAATATATACATGTGTTTCCAGTAGTAGCTAAGTGAAATATTTGTTCAGTGTACGAACGGATACCATTCTTGCCTTAGCACGTTGGACGTTACTCTTAGAAGTACCCAGTTTTTTTTGGGAACATCTCGAATAGAACTGCTTTTTCTATCCGACAAGCCATCATGATCTTCCGGTCCATCTTTCGGTCCACTGGTTCTGGTTTTTGACAACATTTCGGTGCGTCCGCAAAGCTAAAATCCTCACCAAACATCCGGGTGGCATCACGAACCGCTCCGACATTTACACTTTCCAGTTTCGCCAGTCGACTTCGTGAAATATTGGGAATAGAGCACCATGGAGTGCATAGAGTGCATAATCTGTTTACGGTTTTCGTGAGAAATGATGACTTCGCTTAAATCCAACACACACATCTGTTTTCCAGGATGTAAACAAAGACACACAGTGAAAATCAGCTGTCCTACGTCACCTGGTTTCGTGCAGTTTTGTGTAAAAATCGTGCTTATACTTTCTGGGACACCCTGGGATACCATACGTCCAGGGTGTCCAATAAATTTTTATTAATAAAATATCTTACTCCGGGCCGCAAATCGAACCCAGTCATGTCAAGCTTGGTGCTACTTTGTAGCTGCACCTTAACCGACTAAGCTAAGGGAGGACCCCTGAGTTAAAATCTTACTTTCATCAACTAAGCGCAACTTAGGAAATACATGCATCCACATGATTAAATTGCTCAACTAATCAATTGAATTACCGTGGGACTATATGACGCAACAACTAGAACAATTCATGCCATAAAAATGGAGCGTAATTACAACTCATTAACTACTCTTCTACATGCGTAACGGTATGTTTTGTAGATTACAGGACAATGACAAAGCTTCTCACATCCGGGAACATCTAAACCTCGCATTACCGACAATTTTCAACAAAATAAATCATTTCGGAAGAGTACAGCTAAATTAAGTCGATCAAAATGATTATTATCGTACAGTGAGAGCGCTGCCGTGGCATACAGTGGGATTCACCGGTAGTTGTTTAGCTGTGCTCTTTTCACATTATCGACACACCACAGATCTCTTACATGCTCTATCGGAATAACCAGCCGGCTAATTATACGGGGCAGGATTTGTCGAGTAAACTTGATATTTGATTAACGATTCGGTCGAATTCGTTGAAATGGCAGTTATTATTGACTGGTAATACAATACACATTTGAGTAATCGCTTTATATTGTCTCTTACAGATATTACTCCGTTGTTGGCTCTAAATTACTGCGACCAAACTCCGAATATCACGTGTCCGTCTGTAATCTGGATGTTCGTGAGCCGGTGCGGTTCCGGATCACGTTGAACAACACCCAAACGGGGGTTCCTCTCGCCAGCGAAGATGTTTCTCTAGGTCAAGGGGAATCCCGGTTGATTCCATTTAGCGTAAGTTCATTCGGAGCAATTCTTCAGCTGGGGAATAGAATTATGCAATTTCTGTTTTCGTTTACTTTTCAAACAGATCGGTGACATATCAGACGGCGACTATGACCTGATCGCCGAGGGGTTATCGGGATTCATCTTTAAGAACGAATCCACCTTGACCTTCCAATCGAAAAGCTTCTCGATGTTTGTGCAAACAGATAAAGCAGTTTACAAGCCGGGTGATACCGTTCGGTTCCGTGTATTGGTACTGGATCCCAATACGAAGCCCCTGCCAAAAGTGGACACAGTGAAGGTGCACATCACGGATGGCAAGAACAACCGCATCAAGCAATGGAACGACGCCAAGCTCGTCAAGGGTGTTTTTGAGTCGGAGCTTACTCTATCTAGTGCACCCGTCCTGGGCAATTGGATGATCCATATTGAAGCCTTGGGAACGGTGAGCACTGATTAAATCTGCTTGGATTAAGCGATATTAATTTTGGATTTTTTTTTATCACAGAAACAAACGCAAGCATTTGAAGTTGACGAGTATGTGTTGCCTAAGTTTGAAGTGAGTGTTGAGTCACCTGGCATCACAACGCTGAAGGACGGAAAGGTTAAGGCAATCATTCGTGCGAAATACACTTACGGGAAGCCGGTGAAAGGCGAAGCTACCGTTTCGGCATATCCGGACTTCCGTTTTCATTATGTGCAACCATTCGAGCGTGATGTGATCACGAGAAAAACTGTCCCCATCGATGGTAAAGGATCGGTGGAATTTGATTTGCGTGACGAGATAAAATTACAAGGAGACTACACTAGAAATATTGTGATAGAAGCGGTAGTGGAAGAAGAGCTAACCGGCCGCAAGCAGAATGCATCTTCGAAGGTTAAAATTTACGACAGAGCATACAATATGGAGCTCGTCAAGAGTTCGGAAAAGTTTAAACCTGGACTACCGTACACGGCGTGGCTGAAGGCTACTTACCAGGATGGTGCACCTCTTCAAGATGATTCTAATCAGGTGAAAGTGGTGCAGGAATTCGGCTGGCCAGAGCGTAACGCCACGGAACACACTTACAAATTAGATAAGAATGGCATGGCCAAGCTTATTATTGACACTGAAACCACATCGGACTCTATCAACTTCCGTGCAGAATATCTGGGAGCTACATTCTACTTAGGGTCAATCTCGCAGGGATGGGTCAAGTACAATGCTTACATTCGGGCTAAGGTTTTAACAGAGGTGTAAGTATTGCTAAATTAAGTACCAAACCAGATTTATAACAATTTTTCTTTGAACATGTCACAGACCAAGCATCAACAAGGATGTTACAGTTGATGTCTCCTCTACGGTTCCAATGAAGTATTTCAACTATCAGGTTCTTGGTCGTGGAGATGTCATTGTTGGTGGAACGATCTCGGTTCCTGATCGTATGAGCCATACCTTCCGTTTCCCAGCCAGTTTTGCAATGGTACCGAGAGCTCGTCTGATTATCTATTTCATCCACACCGATGGTCAAATGATCAGCGATTACGTTGAAATCGAATTTGCCAGTGAATTGCAAAACTTCGTAAGTGGTCTTTAGGCAGAAAGTAGATATGCATAGTTATCGTTTATTTTATTTTTAGTTGAAAGTGTCGTTATCGAAAACCGAGTCCAAACCCGGACAGGACGTGGATATTACGATCAGCACGAATCCGGACTCCTATGTTGGTTTGCTTGGCGTGGATCAGAGTGTGCTGTTGCTGAAGAGTGGAAACGATCTAACTACTGGTAAGGTGTTTGATGATCTGAAAACCTACGAGGAGGCCAGCTACAGAGCATACCGCAGGAAAAGATTTGCCCCATGGAGGCGTCAAAGTTTCTACGATGATTTCAATGTGAGTATTATTTTGATTACAAAAAAACGGGAAAACGGGTCGCATTTTTATTTTTGCTTATTTTTAAATCTAGCTATTGAATTTTGATGAGGACTATGTCTGTGTAATCAATAGTGGGGTACACATTGAGAGTGCGATAAGTTGCTTTAAGTTGCTCAAACATAGTTAGATTTCAAACGTTAATAACTCAGTCATTTCACGATAGCCTTCCAAATTTTTTACATCTGCACGGTTGTTTGCCAACACGTAAATTGTGCATTGTCGTCGTATACGGTAGGAAAGGAGAACATTGTCATCATTCTATGTCTGACCGCAGTGCGCTCTTAACGAATTTCATCGTGTTTCTGCCAGCAATCTCAGTTCGATTTTCGTGCGTGTCGCACCGTTTACCGCAACGTTTCATCGCAGACGACCATTGGCCCTTTTCACGGCCACCGCAATTTCAAGAAAAGAGTCAATTTTCCAGGACAAAATAACTAAAGAGCCTGTATTAGGCAAGAGGCGACATCTCATCCGTTTGATAGGTCTACTGCTCGATTGGACTGGCTTTGCAAATTCGAATGTATCGGTACTCGTTCTTGCCAAGAAACTAAAGCGTTTTGTGTTTGCAAAACATTTGACCAGCGCTTGACTATGGATCAGAAGGTTGGAAGTGGAACAAATCGAAAAGTAAGGTTCCACATTAATCCGGACACCTTCAAATCATTGTGACTTTTGAAATATTGCACGTAGGAATGAAAAATGTCACTGTGGTATAGCTGAGAGTCTATGATGAAAAAGACTATGATTGATGTTTACATTTCATGTTTAGTATTCAAAATGGCGACGAAAGAAAAACAAGTGCGCGAGCGAATTTTGTACGGGCGTACGGCAAATCCTGACTTGTCAATACGGACCTTGCAAAAACATTGGATTTGCCTAAATCCACTGTTCACGATGTGCTCAACTCATTTTCGGATCGTTTGACGGTGGAGATGAATCCGAGAAGTGACAAAAACATTGGACGCGCTGATCCTGTCAGGGACCGAAAGGTGAACAGGATATTAACGAAAAACCCAAATCTCTCCATTCGAACGGTGGCTCGTAAAATAGGGATGTCGCCTGGTTTTGTCCAAAAACAAAACAACGTTTGGGACTTAAGTCGTATAAAGTAAAAACAGTTCCAAATCGCAACGACAAACAGAACTTGGCAGCAAAATCACGGGCTCGACGTTTGTACTGCGAATATTTGACGAAGTTTTTATGCGTTGCTATGGACGATGAAACTTATGTCCGGGAGGATTTCAAGCAGCTTCCAGGACTGGCTTTTTATTCTGCTATGGCCAGAAATGCTACAGCTCGATTTGGCATCATGCCACTATGCTAAAACTGTAATGGAGTGGTACCAAGCAAATCAAGTGAACATTGTACCAAAAACCTCAAAACCACCAAATTTCCCAGAGCTACGACCAATCGAGAGATATTGGGCTCTGATGAATCGGAAGCTTTTTGGAAAGAAGCAAGGAATCAAAGACATCAAACACTTCCAGCAAATTTGGACAAAAACGGCTTCTACGATTTCTGAAGAGTCTGTACAAACCCTAATCGACGGAGTTAAGCGCAAAGTTCGAAAATTTTATGCAAAAACCGAATAACTATGTTTTGCCTTCACGAATTGTTGAAACACATCTCATGAATCTGAAACAAACAACTACGACGGAAATGTAATGCGAAATTTATGTTTTATGCATGTTTTGAGGTGTCCGGATTATTGCGGATACAGACCTTATGCACCCGACAAATGGACACGAAGGTGATAGCAATTATTGAGAAAAAATCCAATCTTTCTGTGCGAAATGCAAAGCAGAGGCAAGCACTGCAGGCGTACAAAGTGTAAAAGGTGCCCAACCGTGATGACAAGCAAAACTTCACTGCAAAAAGTCATGCTAAGGAGCTCTACACCATTTTTTTGCAAACATTTTCTTGAATCATAATGGACGACGAAACATACGTATTCGAAGACTTTAAACAGCTTCCGTGTCTGGTTTTTTATACCGCAATGCAAAGGAACGCTGTGGCCGAGCATTTCCGGACAAAGAAGGTGTCCAAATTTCCGAAGAAGTACTTGATTTGACAGGCCATATGCAGTTGTGGTCGAAAATCAAAAGTTTTGTCTCTACCGGCACTATCATGAAGGATGTGTACGAGAAAGAATGTCTGCAAAAGTGGTTGCTACCGTTTATCAGAAGCCACGACTCTCCAGCTCTGTTTTGGCCTGATTTGGCCTCTTGTCACTATTCGAAATCCGTCCTGGAATGGTATAAGGTACAAGAGGTTAAATACGTGCCAAAAATAGCCAATGTCCAGAACTTCGCCCAATAGAGAAGAACTGGGCTCTAGTCAATTGGAAACTCTTCGAAACTAAGAAATGCTTCGGTGATTGTCACCATGTGAGAAAATAGGCCGACGTTAAAAAAAGAAAGAAAAAAAAAAACTTAGAAATGGTACCGATGATGGAAGATGGAGAATCGTCACGGCGGGCGTATCTGAGGATACCGTACGGAACAGAAAGTTCGAAAATTTTACAGAAAGAAGGACTAACATCTGAATCAACTGTTGCTTATTTTGATATAATTATTTTGTTGTGAAATAACAAAAGATCAGTTGTGTTTAATTATGTGTAATTGTTTTTTGCTGCAAATATTTTGGTGTCCGCAATTTATCGTGGACAGGCTTTATCTATATCCAAACAAGTGGTGATTTCATAATAGACACGTATTGCAAATGGCGGGAAATAACGCCAATCGGCTTGCCCGCACTGGAAGAAAAAGTCCCGAATACTTTATTGTAAGTTTTAATGTAAATTCCACACCGACAATCTTAAGCCCATAACAGTTTCGTTTAGTTTGAATAGTTTTCAGTCAAAATAACATTAAACCTTCGACTGGTCGTGACAAATCTTGCAGCTTGGGCAACCACGATAAGCGTGGTTGTCCCGTGAGTGTTGTACAAAATACAACAGCGGTCCTGCTCGAGCATTGAAATTATTGAAATCATGGTAAATATCCACCGCTCATAGCGTTGTAGAATTAAAAACAAATATTGTCGGCGGAAATAGAATTTTCAACTATGATCGTTCTTTCAGTGCAAAATATGGTTTCATTCTTAAAGAAATTCTTTCCAAGCAATTTAAGCGTTCTGAACAGAACGGGTTTTCTTCGGAAATATCATTACAATCGTCACACCGTGCAACAACAATCGTTTGATTAGAATGGCTATTAGTTATGGATCATGTCTCCACAATCCATGTATCATGCCGGATGGCGGTTGGGTATGATGTTGAAATACTCACGAATACTCAACAAACCAGGAATTCGTGAGTATTCCAACATCATACCCAACCACCATCCGGCATGATACGAACGCAAAATTGGTTTGGTTCATCGTCGGAATAACTGCTGCTGATCGTTCAATGCGAGAATAAACGCGTTCTGCTGCTGCTATCAAGCTCGTACGCTGCTGCTATTAAGCTACCGCCTGGTGCACGAATACCCATCAGTTCATTCTACAAACACCGACTATTGTTCATTTTTGACGTCTGTGCTAAAAGGTTATTAGAAAAATTGATTTTTGATGGCTTTTTAAGACAAGTGTTAACATTTATCAATATTTCAATGGTATGTGGTCTGAAATCCACAATCTCCTCTATTGGAATCGATGCGTGGAAATATTCGAACTCCGATCGATTGGTGTAAATTTTTTTAAATATTTGGAGAAGCGACTGAGATATTAACGCCATTGTACCCCAGTATAGAAAACAAAGACATAGCCCTACGTCAAAAACATTATTTCACACACTTATGAAGAAACATCAAACAATTGTTCTTCACAACATGGCCATTTTCGGCTTGCTTCCTCGTTTAGCGGGCGTTTTTGATCTGGATCCCGAATCCAGTTGAGGTGTATCGCTGGGTGATACAGTTTTGGGCTTCCTTCCCCGCTTCGTGGGAGTTTTATCCGGCTTCGGAGTTTTTTGAGGAATGTCGTCAGGCGAAATACTTTTTCCGGGAGATACTTTCAGTTTCTTTTTCGGTTGAGGCCCACCTGATGATCCGGTGACGTTGTTGTGGTGCTGTTTCAGGAACTCCTTGAACGAATCCCCCACCAAAGCGATGTTAACGTCCTCAGTAGACAGCTGACTAACAAGATCAAGAGGGTTCCATGGTACGATTCCACACTTTTAAGACACTATTTTCCAGTCCTATTGTATCTGTATTGTATTGTAGTTTCGCATAATGCGCAGATACCACATCCGGCCAAAACAATACCGGACAATCATGCTTCCTGATCACTGGCAACAAATGCCGCTTCAAGCATTCCCGGATGTACGTATTAGTATCCATTGTATCTGATGTCACAATCGGCTCCAAAGTAGCAAAACTTGTTTCAATAGAGCATAAAAATCTCATACAATCATATAAAAAGCGGAAAAAGCGCGCGGGTGAGGCCTATTTGCAACTTTACGTTGTTTCTACAGAGTTGCAATAGCATTTTGTAAAACTTTCGATTATTTCAAATTGCGTTGAATGAAATGAAAAGAATAATGATACAGATGTTTAAATGAATGCTAGGATAACTTTTTTGGTGGATATCCTTATCAAACAAATATTCCTGATCAAAATATTGAAAAGTAAAATGATCTGAAAATCGTGTTGGAATAAGTTAATTTTTTAAAAGCTTTCAGATTTATGGATCAATATTCTAATCTGCTACGAAAATATAAACACGCTAGAATAAATTCTCGAGAATAGAGCATTGCTTCAGAACTTGAAAAAGACAAATTTGTGTAAAATTATGTTTACATTTGGAAGAATCAGATTTCTGATTCATTCGAATAATTATAAATCGTTACAGGTTCATGTTAGGTTCAAACTGATGAGGAATGAGTGAAATTTTAATATCTAATTTTGTATTGCAAATTTTTGGCATATGGTGACTTTGAACAAACCAAATACACTAACTGCTAAAATAATTATGAATTCATTCTTAATACGTGTAGTGCTTCTATGATATGCATTTATGCAGATATATTAAAATTATTGATATCTAGAAAATAGCGACAGTAGTTGTTTGATAGTAAGTTTTATTTTTTTACGTATACCTAATTAACTTAGAATTAAAAAATACTGTACTATTATTAATTTAATATTAAACTAAACTAATAGCTGCTTATTTGTTCAAAGGATATACATAACGTACTGAAACGATGATGCTTGACTGGCATTACAAGTAAAACAACAAGTTCCTATACGCCTTCAACAAAAGTGTTCAATCCATCGGAACAAAGCATTAGAATAATTCAGAAGCTACACCATGTTTTTTACTTAAAAACAACTGAAGAACAATTGTGTGGAGACTTCGTTAAGAGGTTCAAACGGTATAATAAAATAAAATCCTAGTATTACTAACTCTTTCATGTATTCGAAGTCTGGATTGCTCGCAATTTGATTATCCGTAATTTTGGTCTAAGTCATACAAAAAAAAAATGTCTAATGGTGTTATAAAATAAAAAAAAAAATGTTATTTCAATAACTTTAGACACAACTGTTTCTAAGTGCAGTTATGTTAGAATAGGTGGAAAATATAAAACCGTTCTTTACATGTAGAACTTATAGTGCAATTAATTACAATTATTCAATTGCATTGTTTATGACGAAAAACCACTAGCCAGACAAATTCAATCATATGATTGCTTAAAGGAGCTTAGTAAGTCGTTTCAAGATCTGAACCACGAGAAGTTAAATAACTTACTTTTATAAGACAAATACTTCGTCTCATCATTAAAGTTGGTCGTTAAAACCAAACCTGAAAAACAAAATATTTTTATTGTTACTTTTAGCATTTCATTTGAAGGTTTATTCGCTTTATTCAGCACAAAATTTCATGTAACAAATTTATATTGGGCAACTTTAAAACAACTTTATTATGATTATTTTCGCTTATGTTCAATCGATTAATCCATATTCAAAACATTACATTCCCTACTTTACCGATATTGTTGCTTGGGGTTTGATTTAAATAAGCTATTACAAAAAAAATACAATCAAGTACTGATACTTTGAAAATTTTACCAATACCAAAGCTTAACTATGTGATGAATTCATTAGGTTATAGTTGGGAACATAGCAAAAATTTTGTCATTAAAATTGGGTCAAAATGATTGATTTTGTTTCTATGTAAACAGTTGACAGAATTAATTCAAAAACATTACAGCTTATGTTCATTGCGCACAACTAGTAATCTCACAACTGTTCATTTTGATTGGGAAGATAATTTATTTCAGCTTTACGTAGGTAGCTATTTTATTTATATTAATTAGTTAGTTCAGCCGAAAATGAAAATATTATGCTCTCACTATTTGAGTGATCCTTGTTTAAAAGTAAAATAGTAATAGCCACTACTATGAAAATCATAGCTTACAGAGGTTGCATAATGAACACTTTAAGCCATTTTCTTTGTTAGGCCTATACAATAACAACAACCTCTAGAAATCAACCCTTACCTAATTTGATCAGATTATGAATTGATTATTTTTTCATTCATATCAAAACACATGTGATCGGTAGTGTGCATTTCATTCGGATATATTTCAATCGTCATCACTGTTGTGGTAATGTGCAATTGAACGTTGCAAGAACGTAACATTATTCAGTGACTTTCTGTTGCGTTCTAATTACGTTGCGCATGCCGCTCAAAAAACGCATTTTGAAAACATTAAGTACCAGAACGCTTCATTGGAACAAGAGTGTTAATTATTTGTTATGTTGCTCTGCAGGTTACAAATTGCGTCATAATAAACATCACATACACTGGAAAGTATTAAATATACAACGTCATGATTAAGTTTATACTTAGCTGCATGTTTAAAAAGAGCAAACAGGTCTCGACTAACACCAATATTTGTTTTGAATGGTCTTGGCAAACCATTTGAGCAACACCAATAGAAATATCTAGTATATCATATACGTGAAATAAAGTCTGCAGTAACAAAACATGCTTTTTAGTTACTGCAGATTTACTAAAATAAATCTTGAAAACCAAGTGTTGAATATTAAAGATGTTTTGTGTGCTACTTGGGCTCTGACCACATTCTGCAATGACTAATATTACCGAACTTTCACAGACCATAGCCGTTTTACCGAGTTTCAAAATTCCGTTTCAAAATCTCGGTTAAAAATGACTTATCAGCATGATCGACATCCTGACATTCACGCACGGTGTCATAGCGTTCTCTAGTGAAATTGTCCATATGTTTCATCATCTGTGACAATTCCCGCCGATTTTCCACACAGTAGCCCGTCATACAGCTTCCGAGCCCGCGGTTTAAGGGTTGCAGCCTGCTTTTCACTCCATTTTGGCAGCTTCTGCTTTTTAGTTTTCCTTCCCTTGTTTACTTTTAGAAGTACCCAATTTTTTGGCCCATCCCCAACAGAATTGCTTCTTTTACTCGAAAAAGCCATCATGATCTTCCGGTCTATCGTTCGGTCTATTGGTTCAGGTTTTCGAGCACATTTTAGTGCGCCCGGAAACTTCCAAACTTTCGGATATCCGCATATCGAACCGCTCCGATACTCACACTTCCCAGTTTTGCCAATTGACTTAGTGAAATAACCATTTAAACACACAGTGAAAATCAGCTGTCTTACTTCATCCGGTTTCGTGCAGTTTCGTATAGAAAATGCGTATACTTGCTGGGAGACCCTATAGTTAAGACTTTTGATAAGCTCGGTCATATCTCAATATACTAATTGACTTATATTTTTCAGGACGCTGGAGCAGTTATCATGACTAATGCCAACGAACCGCCACGTAAGTAAAAACAATGTCATGTTTTCCATGTTTTCGACACTCTTTCAATGGAATCCTTTCTTGCTCTCATTGGAGTAAGTAATCCTATCACCGTTCGCCAGTAGTTCCCTGCGTGGGATGTACGAGTTATTCCCCACGAGAATCGAACAAAATCTTCATTTATCAGTGCACAATGATCACGTTCTATGAATATCTATCAATCATCTTCCAGAATTTGCGTTTCACATTGCTTACCTTGAGCACGGAATTGTGTCAACTCCATTGATCACAAGTACTACCCCTGCCATTTACACCACGTCGAATGTACCCCTCGCTGCAATGCTATCATCTGCTAGTAAAACTAGCAATCCCTTCGTTAGGAAACAGTTCCCCGAATCATGGATATGGCAAAACTATTTAGAGTATGTTCAAAAGTTCGATCGTTTACCCCACACAGATATGTCAATAAACACCCATTTCCGCCTTTGCGACACGTAGTGCTAACCAATCGGCTGGTTTGCTCGGTAGGTTAGAAAAACCTCCTTCTTCTTGCTCTTATCGCCTTTCTTCTAGCTGGAATGGTTTTCCGCATGGCCACTAAGGCTACTGTGAGTTCGAACGTTTTCATGCTTCCACTAACATTAAGTAAGACATTGCCAGTGGAAAAACCTAAGCCCCCGATGGATGCAGCTACCATCTTCAAACCGATCGTCCAACCAATCAAGATTAGGAAAACTTTCTCCGAAGCTTGGATCTGGGAAGGGTTGAACGAGGAAAGGTGAGATTGTTTCACGGTAGAACGAAACTTCAGTGCACACGGTCGACTTAGAAGGTGGTTTTTGACTAACTCATCTGTTTTCGTGCACTGCTCCTGACGATGTGTCCAGATAAGGTGTTCAGCACGATCGGTAGTAGAAGAACGATCCTCGCTCACATGTAGTTGAATGATTTCTTACCCTAGTTCTATATATTTGTTTCCAGAAGGATACGGATATATGGAGGAAATGGGTTTTATGATGCCAATGGCAATGCCTGCAGGTTTTTCTATTCGGAGATCTGGAGTGAAAGAGGTAGTTGTTAGGAAAACATTCCCTGAGTCGTGGATTTGGGATGATTATTCATTTGACAGGTTAGTGTAACGAAAGGCTGATACTGCACCACTGGCTGTTTTTTTGTTGTACGTTTCGTTTGATGATATGATTAATCGGTTGATGTTCTCTTTTGATTTTTTCAAAATCGCTGATCGCTGATCGCTGAATTTATTGAGCAAGGTTTTTCACAGAACTCACTGTTTCGATCAAATATTATAACACTGGTATCGTTTAATTATATTTTAAATTGGAAAACTAGGTTATTCTAATTGGAAAACTAGGAAAGTCGACCACTCGACACTGAAAAAGTTTGTGAGTCGCAGACGAAAATCTGCCAAAAGATAAAATTTTTTAGCGAAATTTTCGAAAGGAATTTGCTCGCGTTTTTAAAGGGTGTTTCGATCAAAATTTGGTCAAACAGTAATGTGTGTGAGTCGACCAAAGTTGTTCGATTGGGCGGAGCTCTGGCGTGTTGGGGGGTGGGAGGGTTCTTGTCCTTGGGCACCACTTGAACGTTGTTGGCAGCATACTACTCCATGGCCTTTTTTCCGTAATGGCAATATGCCAAATCCGGCCAAAATAGAACGGAACAATTGTGCCGCTTCAGGAAAGGCAGTAGTCGTTTTTGTAGGCACTCGCTCAGATAAATTTCCTGGTTGACGGTTTCGGTCGCAATGTAAACGTTGTTCTTCAAACCACAGATACAGATAGCCTGCCACACCATATATTTCTTCGCGAACTTTGACAGTTTAATGTCTGCAACCTTTCCTCGTCCGGTTGCCGTATAAAATTCCTGTCCAGGAAGCTGTTTAAAGTCTGCCTTGACGTAAGTTTCATCGTCCTGTACCACGCAATCAAACTTCGTCAGCATCGTCGTATACAACTTTCGCGATCGTGCTTTGGCCGACGTGTTTTGTTTATCGTCGCGATTTGGAGTCACCACTTTCTTGTAAGTCAACAGTCCTGCTCGTTTTTTAGCTCTATCCACGGTTGAAGCCGCCACTCCCAGCTTCTTTGCGACATCTCGGACGGAGAGGTTGGGGTTCCGCTCGAAACAGCGGGCAACTCTTTTTGTCGTCGCTGTGGCCTCCGGCTTTCGATTTCCCCCCGATCCAGCTTTCCTGGCTGTCGACAAACGTTCAACGAACACTTTTAATTCGTTGCTAACAGTTAATTAAGCCACAGTCAACAATTTCGCGAAGTTGGCGTGAGAGTAGTTTGGATTTTCGCCATGCATGTGCAAAATTTTGATGCGTTGCTTCTCTTCCATCGAGGACATTTTGATAACCAGTTGGCCCAGGTTCCCTAATTTATCAGGAGGGATTCGTCATAGAAACCTTTGAATTCTACTTTTAGACGAACTTGTGGTTTATTTGCTTCCTTTGGACAGAGTTGTATGTATTTCACTTCTTCCGTGGTATCATTGGGTCCTTTAAATATTTCCATAACAACAGCCATCTGCCACATTGTGATTCTCATCTCAAATGAGAACTATTTCTCCTACTTCTCAATTGCGTTGTTGTCAATTCCACCTTGCATACCCCCCTAATCGATGGAGATACTCGTCTCTCCATCGTTTCCAAAATTGTTGTAAGCCGGCGTCGGTGGTGTAGTGGTAAGCGTGACTGCTACTTGGCACCCCAGTGGGTCTGGGTTCAATCCCAGTCGACGTCGGTGGTTTTTCGGATGCGAAAAAATCTGGTCACGTCTTCCTTCGGAAGGGAAGTAAAGCCGTTGGTCCCGGCTCATATTCATGAGTCGTTAGGTAGGGTTCAGGTGGTGGAGTCGTCTTCCTGGCGTCGGTGATTGTCACCATGTGAGGAAATAGGCCGACGTAAAATACAGAAAAGAAAAAAAAAATTGTTGTGGACTCGCTTCCATCGTGTACGTAAGTTGAACGAATCTTCTTCTTCTACCGGCATTGGCATCGAATACATTGGTCTACAGGTTAAGAAATGAGCTGGAGTGAGAGGCTCCAGCGCATCTACGCATGATAGTGCCACAGTGAATGGCCTGGAGTTAATGATGGCTGCTATTTAGTGAATTAGTGTCTACAGCTCTGATAGCATGAATTGGGTAACTCTTCCAGCACCTTTGAGTAATCGCTTCGCTGTTTTATTTTTACTTCCCAGAGACCACCGAATTTTGGCCTTCTAGGTGGTATGAATGAGAAATTGATTCTCTTGTCTGCTGCTAGATTGATTAGTTAGTTCTGAAATAGTTCGTCGTTGCTCTTGGCTAGCTCCGACGAAGTTTCTTCCATTCCAGAATAGATGACTTCTGGTCTTCTAATGGATGTGAATTGACTAAGCGCTGATATGAATGCTCCGGCCGATTGATCTTCTACTAATTGCAGATGTACAGTCTTTATGGCGAGACAAATCTCGGGTTTTTTTTTTTTTCATTAGGGCGAATCTAACATTGAGAGATTCTCTCCGGGCTCACTCTCTTTCATTCATTATAGCGCCATTATAAAACTTTCGAGGGATTCTTTAGTACAGATCGAAACACAACAGTGCTGGCTAGCATACTCTACAAATAGTAGAATGAAAATCGTAAAGGTGATTGGAATATGAATGAAAGAGAAAGTAATCAAAGAGAGTCTCTCAATCTTAGATTCGCCCCAATGAAAAAAAAACCCCTAGAAATGAATATGCACACGTAAACTGTGCTTTTGGTGCGCGATTAACTTCCTAAAGTTATTAAATCTAAAGTACACAAATCTACTCCAGTGTGTGTGACCGCTGGTGATTACTCTTTTATGTGGTAACTGACCCATTTGTTGTGCTAGTTGTCAATTGTTTCTCCTGAGTCCTGAGTACCAAGTCAGTTCCTGCGGCAACGCTTATTCAGTTGTGTGTGTGGTGAATAATGATTCTTGTGAATGAATGAGAGTTAGGTATAAGGATAGGGGTCTCCTGAGAGCTTCGTATATTATTTATTTATTTAAATAGCCATACATCGTATTTACTATATGACTTCATCTACAACATTTCGCCAATATACTCGGTCTATGGCTGCCTCTCTCCAACCTCGTTGACGACCCACACTCGCCAGATCCTGTTGCACCTGGTCCGCCCATCGTGCTCGCTGTGCCCCACGCCTTCTTGTACCGGCCGGATTCGAGGCGAACACCATTTTTGCAGGGTTGTTGTCTGGCATTCTCGTAACATGCCCTGCCCACCGTATCCTTCCAGCCTTCGCGACCTTCTGAATGCTGGGTTCGCCGTAGAGTTCAGCGAGCTCGTGGTTTCATCTTCGCCGCCACACTCCATCCTCCTGTACGCCGCCAAAGATGGTGCTAAGCACAGCTTCGTATATCTGCCTAGTTTAATTTTAGCGTTAGCGCTACTGGGGAATCGCACCAATAGTATTCTGCCGTAATTCTTTCCTTCAGTACCGCTCGCACCCGTGCAGCTTGTAATTCAAACCAGCTTTTAATTCGGCGCAACTCTTGACTTTACGCATAGTAGTCGTGTGGTTGGGTCCTCCCTTAGCTCAGTTGGTAAGGGCGCAGCTACAAAGCAACACCATATTGGAGGTGGCTGGGTTCGATTCCCGGTCTGGTCCAGGAGTTTTTCGTAAAGAAAAATTTCTCGACTCCCTGGGCATAGTGTATGATTGTACCTGCCCCACAATCATACTTATGCAAAAATGGTACTTGGCATCGAAAGCTCTTAATAAATAATTGTGAAAGTGCATTTAAAACACTAATGTCGTTTTCGGTTTTAAACCTAGGTCAGGTCTGACTCTGACTCGCAATTACCGAACGAAAACGGATCCAGAGTCGAGTCAGTATGATGGTATTAGTGCAAAACAAAAACATAAACAAACATAAACATTTTATTTTGACAGTTATGTTTGTGTGTGTTGGTGAACCCAGGTTTAATAAATGCGGATCCAAGACCGAACCAGTTGAATAAAAAAACGTTTTGACAGCTGTTAGGGCGGACCTAGGGCGAACCCAGTTCCGCACTGGCAATAACCGAAAACGACATAAGTTGAGAGCAAGCAATAAGCTAATTGTGAAAACAATAAGCTTGAAATGCTAAAGAAGAAGAAGGTTATTTGAGGTTATTTGTTATTTGAGGTTATTTGTGTTTGATTGCTTCTGGCCACCATGTACATAAATGGGGCAGCCGTAAGCTCTTCCCGAAGTATCAGAATTGCCATGACGTTTTAGAGAATCAGGGTCACTTTGGAACGCTTGTCTCGGTAGATCAAACTGTTTTAGTTCTTCCAGTTGCAATTGAAAACTGTTCCATGTGTTTAGAATGTTGTCAGGTATCGGGTCATCCCATCCTATTCCTTCTTGCCAAACTTCCTTAAGCAAGAGTTTTGCTGTGATCGTTTTTGGCTGAATAAATCCTTGTGAGCCGAAAACTTTGTGAATCTTTGACGCTAATTCTCTTTTGGTACTCTTCTTATAGCTTCCTTCGGTGGTTATAGCTGCAAAGTTGAATGTGTCGGAGCTGGGATTCCAAGCAATTCCGAGTGTTTTGATAACATCCTGACTCCCGATAGTTATTGTTGATACCATATCGTCCTTGTTGACATCATCTGCTATACCCAAGTAACACACAAAACAAATTTTTAGAATGATTTATAATTGTTTGTATTATAAATGTATTATAAACGTATTGCAAAACATGTCAAGTTCGGAGCGGTTTGGATCTCTCGTATTCCATATACCACAAAAATACTATTTTCACTGCTGCAAGTTGCTTTATTAATGTTCTTAGAAACGTGGTTCTATACATTTATAAAACATAAGTTGACAGCGCTACACGGGCCTCCGAACATGTGTATGTGGAAAAAGGAAGTGACT
This sequence comes from Aedes koreicus, assembly GCA_024533555.2. Lineage (NCBI taxonomy): Eukaryota > Metazoa > Arthropoda > Insecta > Diptera > Culicidae > Aedes > Aedes koreicus. The sequence goes on along the minus strand of JAHHFK020005584.1, from coordinate 117,317 downwards.
TTTATTGTTAATATAGTATATTTGATGTAGCTCCATGCATCGAAGTCTAGAGGATTCAAATCAGGTGAAGAGGCAGGCCATTCTTTCGACGAAATAAAATACGAAAAATTGTCCTCACACCAAGCCTGTGTAGTTTTCGCCTGGTGGGAAGGTGCACAGTATTGTTGGAAGCATTTTGGAACGTGTTTCTTGACGAAGGAAAGCAAATGGTTCTTCAAAACATTATCGATCTAATACTTACTGTGGATTTTAACACCAGGTACAAAGAACAGCAATGGAACCTTGAAAGTTTTGGACAAACATCCCCAAACCATGGGGATAACCACGAGTCTCAAACGATTGAGAATTAAAAATAAATTTGCAAGCCGCTTTGACATTTGAATACACTCTAAAAAAACATAAGCAAACATGTATGTGATGAACACACCCAAAGTTACACATGTTTAAAAAATACTGACAGGAAATATGCACAACATGCCAGCCAACTCTACTGTCTTTTGATCTGTACTAAGGAACTACTTGAATGTTTTCTAGCGCTGTACCAGCGATATACGCATAACTGTCCCATGCACTGTGGTATCGCCCATATACGTGGGACATTTATGCTTAATAAATTGCTACGGTATTTATTGCACTGTAGTCGTTGATAGAGAACGAGGGAGAAGAGAATCTCTGATTGTTACTTTCGCCCTATTGAAAAACGGCTCTAGTTTTTCTGGAGTTATACATCGGTCCGTACTATATGATTGAGAGCTCCCAGGCCATTTCGGGTGCAGCGATGGCTTCAGAAGATGTATCAATTGATTGGATATCCAATGCAGCTGCCCGTGTGAATGAAGTACCTGTTAGAAAAACATTCCCTGAATCGTGGATTTGGAATGACTATTCAAACGACAGGTTAGTTTCAGAACTGGCTGCTGCTATTTTAGTTCGCTTATTGTGGGTCGTCTGAATTACATTTTCAAGCTGTATTTTGTTCGTTTGTGGTTGTTGATATTGTTCCGACTATTTTATAGTTTGAACTTTACGATTATTATTTGTTGACAAGGCTGAATTGGAGTTACTTCTATTTGAATCGAAAAAAAAAATTTCATTGATATCAGTAAACGAAATAATAAAAGTAAATTTGTTTTAGAACTAACAACTTCTGTGAACTTGTGCTAAACTTTAAATATATGTTCAGGTCAAGTTGATAATTGTTTGACTAGAATCAGGCGTATTATAATTACAAACAATCTATAACATTCTAATTATGTTTTATGTTACTCCATCCGTGAAGTAGAATGATATGAATAGAAAGTAATGATAATTACGTAAGAATACGGCAGAATAGAAGTTGGAATTGACCAAAGGGCCTTTTCAATGGAAGTAGAAATCAATCGAAGCACTTTTTTCCATGGTCGCCACCCCACTCAGGATTTATTATTGAAGTTACAATAAATATTACAGCTTCCCATATTAAGAATCGACTTTACAGATGTACAGAATGATGGTGATCAAACGAATGGATTTCTTCATCATGTAGTAGAACGGTTTCTGACATAAGCTTTCATGTATTTTATTCCACCAAAATAAGAATATTCTATGGCGGTATACGATGGTCCGTATTTTATGTTGGCAAGCCCCCAAGCCTTTCCGGTTGCAGCCATGGCTTCACATGATCTATCGATTGATCGGATATCCAATACAGCTGCCCCTGTGAATGAGGTAGTTGTTAGAAAAACATTCCCTGAATCGTGGATTTGGGATGACTATTCAAATGACAGGTTAGTTTACGAAACGGTTGCTGTTAATCTAGTTTCTTTGTTGTACATCGTTTGATTAAATGTTCTAGCAGTGTTCTGTTCGCTCGTTGTTGTTGCTATTGTTCTTACTATTTTCTTGCATATGCTCTCGGGTGATGGTTTAAGCTTGGAATTTACGAATAGGTTGAACATATAAAACTTCGTAGCTTTTTTACAGTGAATAGATCGTTCCAAATACGCTTTTAATTTAAACATTTAATTTCTTAAGCAGTTACAACTATTCCTTGCCAAAAAACAAACGCACTATTCAAGAACTAACAACTTTATTACAGTTTGTGCTCATTGTAAAACATATATCTCGTGCCATACTGGTCCATATTGTAAATTTAGACGGTATGATACACTTTCCACCGAGGATTGCACTTTAAAAATTGTCTGCCACAAATTTTTTTATCGTAAGGCCCTTTTTTGTATGAAAGAAGACTAGGGTGGTCCATATTTTCAAATAAAAAAAATTTGTCTCTTTTATTTGGAGAAATAAAAATAAATAATCGTCAAACAAGTTGTAAGTTAGCGAATTCAAAGCAATTTTGTTTTCTTTTTATTTATCTCTACATCTTCTGAAATGACCGAAAAGTAAATTTGGTGTATCCCTACAATAAACATTTATTTTGTTCTAATTTTATCAATTCAAACATCTCGGCAAAATAGTCTTATCGTGGATTCTAGAGTATCAAAACAATAGCTGTGATTGTTTTTTTTAAATAGGCACTTTTAGATGTTGATCTTTCTACTTGGGGTGACACAAATTTGTTCGGAGAAAATTTTGTTTTTTTTATAGTTAAGATACACAACAACCCCCCTTTTCTATTATCGATGGCTCAGTTTACATAAGATTCTATTGTAAAAATATTGACTCCTATTGTCATCTTATCGTTGTGAACAATACTATTATTTGTGCATACTATAGATTCTATTGTAATGGTTCCAATACATATAATTGTAATTCTATTAGAATTTATTTTCGGGAAACTCCGAAATTAGACATCATTTGGAGTTGTTTCGTTTTATTAGGTGCGCAACTAAGTTCTCGCTGTTTTTTTGGTGAAAAAGGAACTTTATTTTGAAAACAAAGGTTACAAACGAATTATTCAAAGTATTGCCCATCACTAGCTACGACTTTTTCCCATCTTTCTGGTAGAACGTGAATACCATTTCGATAGAACTGTTCGTCTTTTGATGCTATCCAAGAATCAAGCCATTTTGAGATGTCATCATATGAGTGGAATTGCTAACCAGTGAGACCATATGCCATCGAACGGAACAAGTAATAATCGGACGGTGCAATATCAGGAGAATATGGCGGGTGGGGTAGGACTTCCCATTTGAGCGTTTCCAAGTAGGTTTTCACGGGTTTCGCAACGTGAGGTCGAGCGTTGTCATGCTGAAGAATCACTTTTTCGTGTCTGTGCTCGTATTGTGGCCGTTTTTCGTGCAGTGCTCGGCTCAATCGCATCAATTGAGTTCGATACCGTTCCCCGGTAATGGTTTCGTTTGGTTTCAACAGCTCATAATAAATAACACCAACTTGGTCCCACCAAATACACAGCATAACCTTCGCAGCGTGAATATTCGGCCTAGGCGACGATGTTGAAGCATGCCCGGGCAGTCCCCATGAATGTTTCCGTTTTGGGTTAGAAACGGCTTGGTGGGAAACTCCTAATCCTGAACCAAGCTCTTCTTGCGTTTGACACGGATCCTCATCGAGCAATGCCTCCAATTCAGAGTCTTCGAAGTTTGTTGGCCTTCCTTCACGCGGACGATCATCAACACTGAAATCACCGTTTTTGAAGCGACGAAACCAATCACGACACGTTGTTTCACTCAGAGCAGCATCACCGTAAAATTTTTGGAGCTCTCGATGTGCTTCAGCCGCCGTTTTCTTCGAATGAAAGAAGAAATTCAACACAAATGACGATTATTTGGCACGAAATCAGACATCTTCAAACAACCAAAATATATAACACTAAACCAAAATCACTGATCTGGCAAAGCAGTTTGTTTACCATATGTCTGAGCTTGGTTTATGACGCTTGAAATGTACAACATTCGACCAGCACTTACTACTGGCGCCATCTATTGCTAAACAGCGGGGACTTAGTTGCGCATCTAATACAATCCCAACATAATTTTTATTTTATATAACAATAAATTTAGTGAACCAATTTTCTAAAACTTCTGTTGAAAAGAAAGCTGATCATGGGGTGTCTTACTGGAATCGTGCGCAGCTCATTGCAATCGATTTGCAGTTAATTCAAAGCGTAGGATTCCAATTTAGTACTTTTGATCAATTTTGCAACACCTTTATTATGTCAGTAGCACTGATTTGACATTTGAGTCAAGACAAAGCATTGCTTAATTCAACAGCTGCGCATTTTCTGTCGAGAGGATTTATTTCGATTCGCTGCGAATTCAAATCGATTCAGCTGCTTTCAGGAATTAAAATAGATTCAACAAATAAATTTGATCGAATCCATGTAAGACACTTCTTGGAGGTAGGCTTGACTCAATGGTCCATTTTTGAATTTTGAGTGGTTCTTGTTTGTACAGACATTAAACAATTATCTCTTTTATTTGACGAAAAAAGGTGTTTGTTCTAACAAAATTATTGACTTGCGAATTCCATGCAACTTTGCTTAAGGAGGTTTTGCTATAGTTTTTAAAATGACATAATTGGAGCCATTTGTTGTAGTTTAGTAAGGACGTCCCCATAAAATTAACCAATTTCACGATAACTTTGTTATTCGAAACTTCTAAGATAAGCAGTCTCTGTGTGTTTTTTTTTGGAACACCAGAAGACATAACAACTTATATAATAATTTTATCGCTATCATTTGTCAAGCAAGAGTAATCCTCATTTTTCAAACAGCCTATTTGGGGAAAGCAAACATAGCAATTATTTGGCAACTGATATCGACAAGTTCAGTGCATACAATGTTGTGTATTTTAGTACACCAGAAGGCATGGGAAGGATACTTTGCTGATAAATTGGAAAAAAGTTAGAGCAAAATAATTAATTTGTGTAGGGACACCCTTAGTTAGCTACTAAAATTTTCTTAAACCATTTTAAAAGCCACAGCAAAAAAAACAGTGGACCGTTCTAAATTAGCTTACCTGCAACTCAAGAATACTAATTTTTATTTCTACAAAATTGATTTTTAATTTTAATGGAAATAAGGACCGCATTTGTTTTCATTTATATCAAAAGAATAATCTTATTGTAAGGAATTTGTGGACGACAACTTTGCTTTAGAATTTCAAACTTAGGCTAAAAATGTATCAAATCATCGAAATGCACATTCTGGACCAATATTCAGTGGGATGAATCGAACCAAATGCACCAAATCTAACTTTTAGATATTGGATGATGTTAAATCGGTCATTGCATGATAATATAAAACTGTAACAGTAACGTGGCAAACATTGGTATTCATTTCTTTTTAACGCTTATGTTCAAGATTCATTGGTATATTTTTGAGAAGTGGGTTTTCTTACTTATCAATCGGACTTTCGCTTAGAGTAGAAAAAACACAAAGAAAATAGAATGACTTGAAAACAGGACATATGATCTAATACTCGTCAAAATTAAGATCAATCCCCACTTCATTCCTCTAAAACAATCAAATTTGAACGAATACGGGAAAGATTCTTCTACAGATGACATCAAAGACATTCAGCATTACATACGTACCAATGGATTTGACAGCTATTGATTCACTATCATAAAAATACCTTATCGTCTTTAGTCCAATTTCGTTCTACGGTTTATATTTTCGTTCTAACACATTGCAACTCCATAGTGTTTCTTCGTTCTACTGGTTCAACGGTAAATAAAAGTCGGTTCGCTAGGAACGCTTTTTTTTCATGAAAAATAATGGGCGTAGACATTCACGACATACGCTCTATGGTTTAGCTTTAAGTACGGTTTTATGTTTTAGCTTATTAGTCGACTTATCGAAATAAATGTTAAAATTATTTGCGTATGGCAGATTGATTTTAATTGGAAAACTAGGAAACATTAAACTTACACTTCACTTGACCACTTTAAATAAAATTGAAAAACAAAAAACAAAAATTTGTTTTCAAAATGTCCCTAGATAATTAGTCCCTTGTCCCTAGTCCCTAGTAAATTAATTTAAATCACAGAAAAAGCTTATCTTTTGACAGTTAGACCAACGAGTGCTTTTGAAAAACGTGTTTCAGGTTTTTATTTTTTATTTTTCTAAAAGTGATCAAGTGACGTGTTAGTTTAAATTTTCCTAGTTTTCCTATAACAATCGTTCTACTTTTACGCTCGCAAAAGTGTTTTTGATAAGAGTTTTTATAAACGTGAAGTGATCTTATAATTGCTTGCTGCTAGATAAAACGGATATTAGCGATATCGATCATACCATCATTCGGGGCTAGTTTTGATTAAGGTGGCTACGCTGTTTTAAATCAGAAAGTAGCCTTTCAAATTTGGAAAAGAAGCGACTTTATCTACATTTCTATAGAAGTTTACTCTTCACCTTCGACTCGTAGATTGTCAGAAGTAGCTTTCGGTATGTCAAAAAAAGCCCCGATATACAAATTTAATGAACATTAAAAACTCAACCCAGAAACTCTGTGTATTTTTCTCAAAAAAAATACTGAACATCTCGTTTTCTAAATAAATTTCATCACATGCGCCGTTAAACAATAAGAAACACGTGATCTAAGTCACGCTTGAACAATTATTTTTCGCTGAAACGAACATATGTTTTGAGGGCCTGCCACTAAAACGTCTTATATCTTTTGAAATCAAAGATTTAGAAGCTTATAGCCAAAATAAGCAGAGAGTAAGGTATTCAAATTTGTAAGATTATGCGTTCCACTTAAACTAAAAACACAATGACAGTTGACGAGTTTCGTTCAAGAAAATAATTCAGCAGGATTCAGAAATCTCTCCTTCCTGACAGCTACATTTTGGTTTTGTGCTGTGTCATGCTGCTTGTTATAGTGTTTTATTCTGTTTAATATTTCATTGTCTTCTTGCGAAGACACAAATTTACAATGAAATAAGAGTGCCAAATAGGGGCTGAGTAAAATATGTCCAAATATGTCCAAATATGTACACCTTACTTATTTTCAGTGCCATTGAAAATTCAGTTCCATTGAAAATTCAGTTCCATCGAAAACATAAAGTTACTTTAACACATTTTAGTACCATTCATTTAATTAAATTTAAGTACTGTTCTGAACACCCAATATTTGTAATGGTAGCAAAAAAGCGCCTCGCAAGTTTTTCAATCATTTCTCGAAGAATCCTCATGATTTGTAAAAGTAATTCTGCCCATCTTGATCAACCAAGCGTTTTACGAAGCAAACAAAGCCATATAACTGAATGTGAACGACTGGCTGCTCACAGATTCCTCGAAAACAAATTCATTTGTCTTCATTGATGTACCACCTAGTGCCTTGACAGTCGAAGCAACAGAAGGTTTTTATTCCATTGATTTTAACTTGATAAAATGCCTGAATGGCTACCATCAAGTGCCGACACGCTGTCGGCCACGGTTTTTTTTTGTGAGCCATCGGACTTTCAGATTCAATTCTTACATTCATCAACTAATACAACTTCAAAGTTCATTAATTACGGGATTAATTCCTTTGCAAGTACTTTTGCTTGATCTTTCAATCCAACGCAATAGTCCGGGATATTGCGTGCCCCTCGGTCCGTTGTTCAAAATATGTTTATGAAAGATCGGATAAGTATGTCTTAGACAGCTTGTTGTAGTTTGGGTTTTGTAGATTGAAACATAACTTTCACATTTCAACTAGCTTGTTTTAAAATTGTGTTGATCTGACAAACGTTCGTATTTGTCGAAAGGTTGTCACCAAACGTAATTTTCCAGGTACTTTTAAAAATCTTGTTCTCCTGTTTGGTCTAACCAAACAGCAAAAAAAGAAAAGGCCTGCCAAATCGCGATTCCTGTCATTCTTAATGGTGTTGGAAGCGATTTGGCAGGCGTTTCTTAATAACAGAGTTCTTAGTTTCCCTATATTCTGTTCTATTGTCACTCTGACCATAGACCCGACTGAGAATGACCAAGATGTGGTTTGAATAGAACTTGTCATCGCATTTCGTCATTTTGGCTGAATAGAAAGCTGATCATCTCAACAGTCACTGAAAATATCGTTGTAAGGGATTTCGACAGGGACATCTATGCTGTTTCTTGTTCCCATGTACTTGACTAGTTGAATGGCTGAGAAAGGACCCATATTCGCTCATTTTTCTTTTGGGTTTACTCTCCCTAACTAGGCTTAAAATTGCAATAGAAAAGACTCATTTAGGTCTGAATGGTCTTGAACATTGACTATTACAAATATATTTCAAATCTTGGTTTTTCAAAACCAAAACTAACTCAACGCCTAAACTAAATATCTCCCTGAGGTTTTTTTAAACGTAAACAATTTTGCTTTAGCAAACATACTAATATGCATGGAAAATACCGTCTCTATGTCGCAATTTTGTATCTTATTACCAATGCTTTGCTAGATGACCATTTCAACAAAGATTTTTCATTAGGGCCTAACTGACAAACGTAAACAATGGCTTCTTCCGTAAATTTCTCGTGGCACAAAGGCTGCCCATGTAAGCCTGCAACTCTATAGGATAGGTGAGCTCTTCCTCTTCGAAATGGCCGTGGTGGATTGATTACTCGAGTTTTCAATGACGAGATATTCGCGGAAAAAGCCATTGTTTAGGTTTGTCAGCTAGCCCTAATGAAAAATCTTTTTCGATTTAAAAATATATTATTCCATGACAAAGGTCTAGTGGAAGGGAACGTCATTTTAAATTGCTTGAATATATCATATGATCAATGGGAGGTGCTGCTGCCAAATCCAATCAAAAAATCCTTATTCTTATTCTTATTCTTATCCTTATTCAGTATCAGTCTTCTCAAAAAAAAAAAAAATAATAATAATAAAGTACGTATAAACGGTTCTTCTGATTAACTTCACTTACGTTTAACACACTAAGTTCAGAAAACGCATGAGTTGTTTATATTTGGAAAAAGATTGCAAACCTTATAGATTTATAAACCATAACAGTTTTTGATATTGAATACAATGAGCTGATGGTACAAAATCTTGGAAAGTTTATTGAAAATCGTTTAATATTGAAATATAAGTAAACCCCTGCTAATGAAATGTAAGCCAAGACCAGGATCTTAAACTTGCATTTCCACTTCTCTCTATTTCGAAAGATTCAGGATTTGCATTTCATATGGAATTTGATATGGATGATATGATCATGGAAGACATATTGCCAACGACCCGGAAAACATTCCCCGAAGCTTGGATTTGGCATGACTATTCTAATGAAAGGTTGGTTCAGCCCGATGCGTTGTGCTCAAATCTTGTTATGTATTGTTAACTTGTGTACTAGTAATTTTGAAAACCTCGCTCCACAATGATTGAACCGTTTCTAGTTGGGTCCATATCAGCCTTCTAAGTTTTGAACACATTTAGATCCGATTCCCGTCAATTAGTCGCTATTACTCAACCGTATTTAATCAAAACGATTCAAATTTTTGTTTATGATTAGCCAATCGGCGGCTTTATACATCTTCAAAATATCAAGATGTTTAATTAAAAAGCAGCTGACTTACAGCAAAAAAAATGACGGAAATTGGTGCGCTACTAAAGTAGTGCTCCATCCTATTTGAAAATTGAATGGAAATAAAAATGGTAAACTAAGATATTGTGTTTGCATAACTCTATGGATTCACCATTTCAATCTATTAAAAAAAACATTCAAGCTGAGCCAATTCAAAATGGTCTAGCTTTCAAAATTTGCTAAGAGGACTTTTCAAATAACGCCTGCATTTGAAAAAAGTAGACAATTTTCAGACGGAGCTGAAAACAAAACTACGAAAAAGAAATCCATGAAACAGATTTTCCTTAAGTCTCACAGTTATTAATCACCTTTTTACAAATATTTTCCTGACAAGCGCCGTTATGGCAGTTAGCTGGAAATTTGACCCTAACGGTAGAAAAGAACTATGTTGGAAACCTTTCTCGCTCTTTTAACTCTCGATTGGTCGCAGCTGAGGAATGCTTGGAGGGTTTGCGTTCATCGGTACCACAGTGATTTTTAGGCGCTCCATCTCTGAAAAACGACCTTTTAGCGAAGTGGGCCGACGCCAAGTCTGGCCAAAACTCCACACTCTCCCGCATGGTGCTGACGGCAGCCAGGCATTTCACAGCACCTGGCCCGGATGCATTCCACTGTCATTTCCTTCAACTTCAGCAAAGCCACAAATTTAAATTCTATTTCGAGTCGTTTTTGACTCACTTTCGTCAAAATTTGAGTCCTCCATATATGGGGAAATATAACTGGGACAAGTCAACACATCCAAAACATCCATCTGATTTAAATCGATGTTTTAGATATATCGACTTGTCAATCCTAGTTACATTTACTCGTATATGAGTGACTCCACTTTTGGCGAAAATGAATCAAAAATGACTCAAAACTGAGTAAAATTGAAGCCGTGTGCTGGTCTTTCCAGTTGTACATGACCGTCGGATGACCACACTTTTGCTTATTCTGCAAGGCGATGAACTTGTTGATGCCGGATTTGCTGTGTCCCATCGAAACGATGTGCATCACGATGGTGTATTTCTTCGTGCCGTGGTGCAGGTGGTAGAGAGAACATACCTTCGAACGGAGGAATTTAACTGCTTTCGCCGTGGCTTCTGCAAAATCACCGGTATCGCTGTCAAAGTTTTACTGTAAACAATAGGGGTACTACGATTGGCACGGACTAATCAGATAATTGATCATGGCAGAAGATTATCGATTCCTAAATTAATTGTTAACTATTTTATTCGCTGTTATTCAGGAATATGGTTGCAAACAAGAGTGCGAGTGAGAACCTTCCCGTTAAGTATAGTTATTGTACTTTTTATCAGAAGGATTCAGCAATGGCTTGTAGACAATTAACACAATGTATTTCTCTTCCATAGTTATTTTTATTTGAGCTACAAATAGGGAACATATTGGCCTCATCGCTTCGTATTTCATCTAACTCAATAACAAATGTTTGGACCGATTTGTTATGATTTTGTTTAATACTAACTACGTTAGTATTCAATCTTTCGAAAAGAGAGCAATCTATTTGCATTCCAATCTCTTGATACAGAAAATAACCGATCTTAAAACAGTTACCACAGTTTGTGCGGTGACAGTTTTTAATCAAGTTAGTTCAAATTTCAAGGCAAGAATCAGAAATCGTTAAAGCATTGTGGAGCGAAAATTTCAAAATTTGCAACAGTGGATTGTCTATTGCGTGTTGGGTTGCATGAAAGGTGTTCACTTCATTTATTGGAGCGATGAGTGTCTTAATCTGTCGTACTGTCTAACTTGGTCGTGCCTTTAAATTAAACAATAGAGAAAACTCATATCCTTACATTCTCAAGTCACCCGTGCGTATAATACTTACGCACGAAACCAGTGCGGCCAAGAAGACTAGCTCCGATAGAACTGAGACACCTCGCATATCCTTTTCCGAGTCTTGGATATGGCAGAACCATCCTTACGAAAGGTGGGTCTCGTTTTATTCGAGATACATCAGACTCTCTGTGCATGGTGAACATATTTTATGGCATGAATTTGGAATGATCTCTCCTCGGATAAGGGAGCCAATTATGTCCACGGTTTCTACTTAAATAATTGTACTTCTTCAACTACTTGGCTGTGAATGATTACCTTTGCTTGAATGCAGTTGCTTTAAGTCTTTTCCAATGACCATTTTCTGCTTCTATAAACCGGAAAAGCATCGTAATTAGAAAATTTTCTTATAGCAAACATGTAGATATGTGTACTGTTAACGTGTTAATCTTACACGATTCATTGATTGATGTGGCCTGTACAAATAAATGATTATTAAAAATAAAAAATGATTGATGTGACCTCTGCAGGGTACTTGCTAGAGGATCGGATTTCAGGTGACTCTGTTATTCACATCCGAAAAATGCAAGCTCGTGTACGCACCTCTCCTCTTAATCGTATGGCTTTTACACCGGTGGCGAAACGAATAAGGGGTGTTGTTTTAAGGAAAGCCTTCCCCGAATCCTGGATTTGGCAAGCATATTCTAACGAAAGGTTGGTTATTCTATGGTTAAGTTAAACGTCATGACTAACACACTGCGATGTTTATGTTTTATTATCGATTGAAGTTCTTAGCTGTTAGGTTTCGACGTGTGATGGGCGATATTGTTTTTATGTTTGTCTATTGATTGTGGTAACCATTTTGTTATATTCTTAAAGCATCTCCGATTCAGTTTGAAAGCATGGTAGACTTCAGAATATCTGAAGAAGAAGATAATCTGGCAGCGCCTGTCCCTGCGGTGGCGGTCCCCAAAGTTGGTGTGACCGCGGGTGTAGAAATCCGGAGAAATTTTCCGGAGACTTGGCTTTGGAAGACATATTTGACCGAAAGGTGTGTTAGTTTAATTATTATAGGTTATAAATCTTTCTAACTTCAATACGATAAAAATAGTCTTGTGGTAGAGATTAACGGTGCTCGTGTAATTAGAAGCTTAGAATATTTCTGTCGAAAATGGTTTAAGTTTTTAACACTTCATTTACTTACCCTTTGTTTCACAGGAAGAAAAAATACATTTATCATTGGTTATAATGGACCCGGTAGCTTTAAAATCACTACTTTTATCCCTGAGCTCCGTTACATTCATTTCTTACAAGAATTCGATTGATCTACTTTTGAAGTTACCTGTTGGAAAGGAAAGTTATCCCTAAAACAAAAACGTTGAAATTCTATACAGAGTGTTGTGTTGCTTATTAAGAATATTTCAGTTGATAATAGAAGATCATATTTGATGGAAATAAACCTTCTACGCATATGATCAAAACTCAACTATTACAAAGTTATTGAACATTTCAAAGCAACAAAATGTGAAGTTCATGTTGTTTTAAATATTTGTGTAAATTCCGTTTCAATTTACCTCATCATTTTTCTAAAGGGTGAGTCGACAATTATTGCCACATCTTAGATTGATTGGTAAATCGGCTATAGCTATCGATATGAAACCAAATTTTTTACAGTAGTTCATATACTATGTATTTATTTCAGCCTACAAACGTCGGTTAAATTTTGGAATACGTTTGAGGAAAATGCTCGACATTTGCGATTGACATTCTCCATCAGAGTCCGATACGTTTTCGGTAGGTTTTCGTAGTTTTTTTTTTCTATATTCACTTCCTCATAAATTCTTTTGCGTCCTTCGCCTCTTCTTTGGTCTTTCAAAGTTTGCGCTTCATCATGGCCCAAAGGATTTCAATCGGCCCCAACCCTCAACTCCCCTCCCCCAACAACTCCTCTCTCCTCCAATTCCTAATCCCCCATAATTCATGTTTATATAATAAGGGCAAAGGGTAAATGCACCCTTCTTTTGGGGAAACGCTCCTTAAACTTTGGAAAAATGCTCCTTAGATGCGTTTGCACGGTATAATGCAATCGAAGGTATTTACCTTCTGGTTAGCGCTTGCCGGGTGTTTTGACGGGTCTTCAGTTTCTTCAAGATTATATAGTTTTGACGGGTTTTAAGTTTCTGAATTTAAGAGTCGTCAAAACAAAATTAAGACTCTTCAAAATGAAATTAAGACTCGTCAAAATGAAATTTAAACCCGTCAAAACTACCTCGAAGATTGCAGAGCGAAGCTCCGCTATACAATCTTGAGGAAACTTAAGACTCGTCAAAACAACCGGCAAGCGCTAACCAGAAGGTAAATACCTCCGATTGCATTATACCGGGCAAACGCATCTAAGGAGCATTTTTCCAAAGTTTAAGAAGCATTTCCCCAAAATGAAGGGTGCATTTACCCTGCTGCCATAATTCCCTCCTTATTCCAAGTAACAACTGTGGAAGTGCATTTTTTTTAAGTTGAGAGCAAGCAATAAGCTAATTGTGAGACCAATCAGCGTGAAACGATGAGAAGAATAGAAGAAGAAGAAGAGGAAGAAGAAGAAGATGAGTCTCTGAATGTGGTGACATCTTCGCATCTGCTTGGCCTGAGCAATGATGATACGGTACGTAGTGGTCTGCCGAGATTTGCCGTCCAGGTCGGTGTGGAGTAGGAACGTGTGCAGGACATGTTCTAGCGTTTCTTCCCCCTAGCAAATTTTGCGGAGGCTTCTCTTCCTTTCGGCTAAACCATTTGATTGTGGATGATACGGAGCGATGCGGATGAGCCGGATACCTTGACTGGTGCAGAAACTCTGAAATTCGTGGCTTGAGAACTGGGTGTCGTTGTCCGAAACGCTACCTCTGGAATGCCGAATGTTGCGAAGGTTTGACTCAGCAGCTTGATCGTGGATTCCGTTGTCGTCGATTTGGTTGCGTGCACCTCTGGCCCCTGGACTAGGGATCCGCTATTACCAGGAATTAGACTCCATCTACTGGAGCTGCTTAGTCAACGTGGACCAGGGTTTGGAAGGAACGGACCCGGATTCCACTGTCGATTTGGTAGGAGTCTAGCCAGCGATCATGCTGAGCGATTCCATCTTAGGAAGTAGGATTGAACTGCAGCGGAGAGATTTTTGCTTTTCGTAGTGCTGCTAAAGAAATAGGAACCGTCTCTGCTGCGTTGGAAATAATTCCTTCTAGCTTCGTCAAGGCTGAATGCTGATGTGACGTATTCTATTGACGAAACCACACTGCTGAATCATGGACGATGAAACACACGTAAAAGCGGACTTTAAACAAATTCCCGGCAACCAGTATGTGACTGCGAAAGACAAGTTCGATGTTCCAGAGTCTCTGAGGAAACAGCAAGTGCCAAAGTTCCCCAAGAAATTCATGATTTGTTCGTGTGGTAAACGGAGCAAGCCTTTCGTGACAACTTCAACTGTAAATTGTCAAATATACATGAATGAATGCCTGAAAAAAACGACTGTTTCTGTTTCTCAAAATACACAACGTTCCTACCTCTTGTCACTACTCCAAGGATGTTCTGGAGTGGTACAAGACGAATGGTGTCAATTTCGTGCCGAAGGATCTTAATCCCTCAAACTCTCCAGAGTTGCGGCCAATTGAAAAATATTGGGCTATAATGAAGCACAAACTTCGTAAGCATCCTAAAGTTGTCACTACAGAACAGGAAATGTTGAAGTCATGGTTGAAAGCGGAAAAAAATGTCGGTTCAAGCGTTGTACAAAATCTTATGCGTGGTATTTAGAAGAAAGTTCGGGCTTTTGGATTTGGTAAAGAAATACAGTGAAATAAAAATACCTTAACCAAGAATATACATTGTATTTTATTCCCTGAATATTTCATGACAATCGGATGAGAGACTTGTGATTTTGAGGACGAGTTTAAAGTGATGCAATTTAACTGTGGACACCCTTTAACATGATGTTAAGTAATCTAACAATTAAATAAAAATATAAAGCGTCATTTTAAAGCCGCATCGCTGCTCTGATCATTCAAGGTGATTGCATTCACTGAGTCAACCTACTCTCGTTCAGTGTATTCAAATCGCTTGCGTTCAGTGGCAACGCATTCACTCAGGTATAACGTCAAGATGAAAATATTTTTTTCGCATGATTTTGTCTTCCTCGTTTACTCTTTCTACAGTTTTCGTTTTCGAGGATTCATGTAGAATCGTTTGATAGGAAACATCACACTCGTTCACTTTTCTTTTAGCAATCGAGGGTTGCTATTTTATATCAGTGGCGCTCATGTGAGTGAATGAATTTTCCCATGCTTGGGAGTCGGTTCGCAGTCTGTACTCTTCCCCCTGGAAATTGTGTAATTTTGTCACCCTGGAAATATTAGTGGAATTCTGTCACCGATGCGACAGCCTCCTTCTCAGTTTGTCCATAGCTGCGCTCCGCGGGTGCAAGCGTCCTAGAAGCGTGTTGCACGGCCTCCCTTCTTGTCATCAGGAAACTGGTGAAAGATGACTGCCCCGATGCCAGTGCTTGATGCGTCCGCTGCCACGACGTTTGGGAGCTTGGATTTGATTAAAGCGTTGTCTTGAACCGGTGGAATATTTCTGGCATTTCGGAGTCCATCGCCATTTCACGTCCTTCTTCAGCAGCTGGTCGATCGGATGACGCAATTAGTGCACGAATCTACCGTAGAACTTGACCGCACCTAGGTATGATCGATGGTTGGCGGTGGGAGTGCTGCGATAACATTCACTTACTCACTTACTAGGTTGAGGTTGGCAACCGTAACGAAACATCTTCCTAGCGCAGTTTTGCCGTTGATGCTGACGTTCCACTAGAACTCACCCATTAGATGGAGCGGGTTGCCTGACGCGCTGATTGCATGGATCGTCGGTCTGTTCATCGGAGGGTTGCTCAAATAGTTTCAGGTTTGCTTCGAGATCATCGTGATGTCACTTGATGTGTCCAACTGCAGCTTGATAGCCACGCCGTTGGCACGTTCTTACACTTGCTGGAACGTTTAGCGATCCGATTCATGATGTCCCGGTCCACCGTTTGGCTTTTCGGGTTTTGCTTGATTTGTTTGCTGGCTTCGCTGATTTCTTCTTCGAACCGACTAGAACTATTAAAGGTTTGGAAAAGCAGCCGCAATACCCTTTCTTGTAGCCTTGCAGCCTTGTAGTTGAACTGGTGGTATGAAAATGGGCAATCCCGAACAAAGTGCATTTGTTCACATTGCTAACAAGGCGTACGAGATGGCTTACCTTCCGTTCTAAAAGACTGCCACTGATGAGACCCCTTCCTTTCCTCGACAGCGTGGATCGATTGTTTTGCCGCTGATTGTCATCGCGCAGGTTCTGGAGGGTGACGGGAGTTTTTGCTGTTGCGCCTTCGATTTCCGGAAAAACTGACGCTTTGGTCGGTTGGTCAAAGGAACGATGGATCGAGTGATGTATATCGTCCGAGTATCAGGGACTCTCTCGATTCCCTTCAAATCTCGGAGAGGGTTACGGCAAGGTGAAGCTGGTGGAATTGGGCTTGTGATAAATGCGTTAAAAACAAAATACATGAAGGGAAGAGGCTCACAAGAAGACAATTTTAGCCTCCTACCACGAGTTCAGATCGACGGTGATGAAAAACGAGGTAGTAGACGAATTCGTGTATCTGGGCTCATTGCTGACCGTCGGTAACGACACCAGCAGAGAGATACAAAGGCGCATTATTACTGGCAATCATGCCTATTTTGGACTTCGAAGGACGCTAAGATCGAACAAAGTTCGCCGAACTACAAAGTTGACCATCTACAAGCCATTATTTAGACCGGAAGTTATCTACGGCCACGAAACATGGACATTGCTAGTGGAGGAACAACGCCCCCTTGGAGTCTTTAAACGGAAGGTGCTGCATACGATCTACGGTGGAGTGCAGATGGAAGACGGTACGTGGAGGAGGCGAATGATCCACGAATTGCACCACTTGCTGGGAGAACCTCCCATCGTACACATCGCAAGAATCGGTCGACTACGATGGGCTGGGCATGTCGTTAGAATGTCTGATGACAGACCTGTTAAAATGGTTCTCGCAAACGAACCGACGTGTACAAGAAGAAGAGGCGCGCAACGAGCAAGGTGGATCGATCAAGTAGAAGGCGACCTGCGGACTCTTCGCAGACAGCGAGGCTGGCGAGGTACAGCTATGGACCGATTACAATGGAGACAACTTCTGTGTACAGCACAGGCCACACCGGCCTTGGTTTGATTGGTGGTGTGGTGGTGCTTTCGATCCAGGAAAGAAGCCTTGCTCGGATATCCGTGTACGAATGACCTTTGAGGCCACACGCAAACACCAAGCACTTGAATTGTTTGATCTTCATGTTGACTGCGCAAGCTTCTGCGGGTAGTCGGTCTTCTGGATGCCTGCTTGCTGTACTTCTTCCATCGCTTCCGTTGAATCTTGAATCCTCGACGACAAATTGATGTGTCTAGATTACTTCCGAAATGAAAGATCTTGAATTGTTATTAGACTTGATGTTAAATTTTGGCAAGTCAAATTACGAATCCGTCATGAGGTGTGAATGGGTCTGTTTATACAAGCATACAATGGTTGCTGTGATTGAAATAAACGTATGATTGAGTTTTTTTGATTCTATGGTGATCCAGTGACAGCTGGGACCCAATAGTAATGCATGTATTTACCCTTTAGACCAAGAGCAGCGCTAATGCTTTGCTGAGCCTGGGAGAGATTACAGAAGCTTTTTCAGTTACGTGGCCTAATAAAGATGGAGGGTTTTGGCAATGCTGCTTGGAATGCTTAAGGTGTGGCCCATTTAGTATTGGAACAAACATATTTGATTCCTACTTCTTATTTTTGGTCGGATTTGTAAACTATGAACGGAATTGTCTCCAAAAGCGAATATTGCCATTCATTAGATCCCACAATGAACCTGTCATGTTTTGGCCAGATTTTGCAAGCTGTCATTACAGTAAAACAGTGCTACAGTGGTATGATACCAACGGGATTCAGTTTATACCGAAAGAACTCAACCCACCAAACTGTCCCCAGCTAAGGCCGATAGAGAGATTTTGGGCTATTATGAAGAGGAAGCTGAAAATGAATGGCAGTGTCGTCAAAAGCATCAATGAATTGAGAACCAAGATTGCCAAACCGATGAATGAGAATAATGTGCGCCGGTTGATGAAACGTATTCCGAGAAAAGTTCGGGAAATTCTTCGAAATCGA
The DNA here is from genome assembly GCA_024533555.2 of Aedes koreicus. NCBI lineage: Eukaryota > Metazoa > Arthropoda > Insecta > Diptera > Culicidae > Aedes > Aedes koreicus. Next base: position 98,833 of record JAHHFK020005584.1, on the reverse strand, counting down.
GATGATTAATTTTTTTTGTATTTTCCCTCTTAATTTCATATAAAGTCGAACATTTTAGTTAAAACAGAGTACTATTTTGTTAATGTATATCCGAAATATGCGCAATAGCCTATGTTCCAATTCTAACTGGGCCACACTTTAATAAAAAGAGGATCACGGAACAAATAAATATATTAATTTCCAAAACATAAGCACTTCGCTAAAAAAAATAGTCCTAACCTAAATAGGTTAAGGAATTTATAATTTATGGCTTTGTTTATCATTTATTTTTCACACCAACTCACCAAATTTCGTGGAATATGGTCAAATATGGTTGATTGTATAGCTTGACAAACACCTCTTTTTTTACATTGATGAATATAGTTTCAAGCGGGTAATCCCTAAAAAAAGAAAGATTTTAGCGGAGTTCTAGACGTTCGAGTTTTTTTAACGGTTGAGTATTTTTAGTAGTTAAGTGACTTCTCATGTCCAGATCGATCAAACTGAGTCGATTATAATAGCATATATTTAGGGTTTTTTGATCTAGAAAACACAAAATATCCTTTTTAGGGAATGAAACTGAAGCGTTAATAAACAACAACGTATTCGCATATTCATTGGTGTTAGTCAAGGTTCTCAAATCGTGTTTTTTCTTTATCTTCAGTGCAAGTGGTTGATAACGAAAAACAGACAATGGTCCAGTGTATGTCTCTAAAACGTTTTGATGCATCGTCGTTTCTTTCCAGCACTTGAATTAGATGACGGAGACGTCTTGATATTTCTCGAAAATGAACTGGTACCGGAAATGCTGCAGGAATCTGAATCTGAAGCGGAGGTGTCAGTAGCGTCGTCAGAGGTTGTTTCGCCTCTTCTATTACGACGTGAATTTCCAGAGTCTTGGATTTGGTTGACGCTCGCGCATGATCTATGGTGTGTTTAGTTTGAGAAAAAAGAGGGTTTTGGAGTTATATTTCCTCGGGGCTCTTGATAAGCAATTTCTCCTTATTTACACTCTCTTAAAATAGGCTGGATAGTATTCTGAGTTCTGGTTCTTCTTCGTTTCTTTGACTCTCTAGTTTTGTACTCTATAGGTAGAAGTAGTGTCGCGTTATTTCAGACTAATCATTTTGCTTTTTTTTCATAAATAAAATGAAAATAATGACAGTTCAGCAAGTGTTTTCATGATGATTAATCCAACCACCAGATTACCATTACCATTACGGCTATGGTTTCGCCGCTGGTTTACCAGGAGGAATGGCTTTGCGTAGTTTTTCAAACAGCCTTCCAGGAGTAGCGTTTTCAAGACTGGGTCAGTCTTCTGCTCCACCAGTCGTGGTGAGAAAGACTTTCCCAGAGGCATGGCTTTGGAATAGAAGCGATTCAAGGTTGGTTTGCACAGATAATTTTATTGGTCCAATGTGAACCGTTGCATGGTCTGCTGAGCATGAAACTGTATGTCTTTTATATTTAGTTTACTTGCCATTCAAATTACTGCCTAGTTCTTCACGGTCTGGAATATAAATAGGACCAAAGAACTGCGGCTCACGACTAGGAGAAATCTTTCAACGGTACTACTGTATTATAGCATCTTCTGTATATCAAACAAATCATGTCACCTGAACTCGAATTTTCTTGAAACCTTAACAGTTATCGACACTCGGTAGCCATTTGATGTTTTTATTCAAAATTAACCAAAACAATCTAATACTAATGAATATTTTCAATCTTCGTCAATAAAGATCAACAAATATTATTCAAAACGCAAAGAAGGCCAGTTCCCGTAGCATCATCAGTAGCTGACTTCGATGTCGTAGATAGTCCTCCCGTTCATGCTAACAAGGGTGCATCATCGTTGGCGCCAACCATTCGTAAATCGTTTCCCGAGACTTGGATTTGGGATCATACCGACGACGGGTTCGTGTGGTTTCATTTGTGTTTCTGTAGTTTTACTGTAATTAGCAATCTGGCCTCGTATTTGTTCATGTGCTTGTGTACCGTTTACTAACATGGTTGAACATATGATTAGAATGTATTTGAGCAACTGTTACTGGGTTGATTCGATTATACAATTTAGGATCGTTGGAAGTATTCATTCAGCTCCTTACCACCCAATCAATTCCAAATCACGTTCTTTTTGTTCGACCAACATTTCTGTTTTTTTTATTACGAACTTGAACTGTACAGGCTCTTTGAAGTTTATATGGTAATTACTTTGGGAAATTCAAACTTTTTGCTCTCATCCTCCTAGCCTTTTGGTATAATGACAAACACGAATGTTAGCCATCAGTGCTTAAGTTTAAAACTTTTAATTTGCTGGAGACTACTTTTCCATTGAACGTTGCAAAGAATGGGTCCAAATCCAAAGCAATGTATGTCATACAGCAGGCAGCGTTGAGATGAAAGATGCTGAGCATTATTATCATCACATTATTGCCGAAGAAATCAATAGAAAATTAATCAACGTGTCAATCAATCGAATAAGAATGTTCAGCAAATTGAGAATAAATAGTTTGTTTTTTCAATAACAATTCTCAAAGGACTAGTGCAGTGCGAGTTCTCAACCAAAGGAGCTCAAATTTTGCGAGAAGAATTAAGATCTAATGGGGAATCGACCGAATGGTTTGGAGCATGTTCGATATTTTGAACCATACTTCGAAGTATACTTCATACTTCGGGATCTCGGGAATCTCCTGTGCAAACGACTGCATCGACATCTTATTATTTTCTTAAACTTTTGCTCTAGTTCCTATCAATTATTGAATGCATACAAATGTGGTAAAAAATATGTGTTGCCAAAAACAACATGAGCTAAACCAAAATTTGCAGGTGATATGGGTTCAAATCAGTAGGTGATAAAGTCCAAAGTCTTTAAGTGGAAGTGAGTATTCACTGTACCTAACATTGAGCGCTTACTTATAATGCAGAGGTGATAATCATTTATTTTCATAAGCCCTGGTTCGGTATACTCAACATTTTTGTTCGTGCTTTACATTTTTTGCCAACATTCATTTTATTCTGTAATCAAACAATCATTAGAAATGCGCTTCGGAGGACACTGCGTTTCCAAAACATAGAAGATGCGTATAAAACTATGCCTGAGAACCTCTGTTATTTCAATCGGAAACCTTCATAATCACATAATCCGAAACACTAAGGATCTTCTAGCAGGGAAGAGTCAAGAGTGTTTTGAATCTACGCCTGGTGTCTCTACAGTCATCGTCGGGGAACATTGGGAATCTCTGTCAGGAACTTTCAGGAGGAATATTTTGGGAACTTTTTAGAGCCCCATCGTGCCTGACAGACATTATTTCCTGGATCATTTGAAATATATACAAAACAAATCTTTTATCCAACAAACCCAACACTTTTGAAAATGTGAAAATTTGCTAGCTTCAACCTGCCATTTTGAGAACAAGCGGCAGTTAAATTAGGTACTAATTAATCACAAAGATGGAAGTGTTGAAAACACTTTAGTATGCGCATTGTAACAATTCATTTTTCAATAGGATTCAATTCATACCCACCCGGACTCTACGGTTACAATGTCCGACGCATGGGAATGATTGCTGATAGGAGTTCTTTTTTGGAAATGAGTGTTATGGCAGGACACATGCGTCCCAAAGTGAGGAAAACCTTTCCTGAAACGTGGCTTTGGGAAATGAATGGCAGGTTTGTTGAAGGACTATTAAAAAACTTAACCCTTCGTTGCATGCTTCATCGCAGTGTAAACATTAAATGTGTTCTAATAACCTAGCTGTCCTCAATTTTAATTTGCTGTTTGTGATTAGGGTCAACCGTAAATCGTCCAGTCCTTCAGAAATTAAGCTCAAATGTTCCAAAAATTTCAGTAGTTGGATGGCACTAAACAATACACTATTTGCGACTACGAATTTCCTGTAGCTCTTTGCTTCTCAAGGGAATTCAGTTTGAAATTTGGACAAACATGGATGAGTGTTAATTTCGATATTTTTTATAATGTTCGATTAGAACAAAATACAAAGAAAAATATTCAGCTCGGCTTCCAGCTGACCAAACCCAACGGGCATTTCGTTTAACTTCTGCCATCTGATTATGTACAGCAACCTCGTCCACTTTGTTCGTTGAAATGTTGTAGAACGCCAGCTTACCAATAACTGCTACTAGCTTCTAACAGTTGAATCTTCTTTAGCTTCCGCTTGGTGATGGCCTAATATTTCTTGATTGTGTGGTGCTCTGGCGTGGTGGCTCGGAGGGTTCTTGTCATTGGGTACCTTTCCATGACCTTTTTCCCGTAATGACAGGATGTCAAATTCTGCCAAATCAGCACAGAACAATCTAATTGCATCAGAAAAGGCAGCAGACGTATTTCCACACACTCGTACCGCTAAATTTCTCCGTTAAAGGTCCCGGTTACAATGAAAGTGTCATTTTTTAAGTCATAAGTACAAGGAGCCTACCCGATCAGATATACCTTAGCATACATCGGCAGTTTCATATGCTTGAAAATGTCTCCCACCTTTCTTCTTTCAATTGCCGCATGGCCTTCTGCTGAGGCAGCTTTTTGAAGTCTGTTTTGACGTACAGTACTGGAAAAAATAAAGTGCTCACCAATACGAATAATCTTAAGGAATGATACCCTTTACCCCAAGACCCACTTTTAAGCAGCGATTTCTACAACTTTTCATTGATTATATCAATGTAACGATCAGCAGCTAGAATGCCTTCGATTTGCATGAGATTTCCTACGCCGGACCACGCAAAGCACCCCCGCACAATATTTCTTGCTTCACAGTCTTCTGTACGTTCTGCTCCAACAGGTGTTCTCCTGACTTCATCCAAACACGAGGGCACTGTTTCTTGCCAAACAATTCCAATTTGCTCTCATCACCACACCACCTGTTTCCAGAATTCAGCATACTTTTGACCAAATGTTAATCGTTTGATTTTGTCGACTTTTCTAATTGCATACTTGCTCTTCAATCCTGATTCTTGCAGTGTGTAGCCAATAATTCTTTCGGATTCTTCCTTCAGATTCAAGTTTTCACGTATAGCACGACTCGTTATTGATGAACATTTTCTTGCCTCTCGCACGATTCTCGCATCATCGCGTGGTGACGTTTGACGCTTCCTCCCACGCCCTGATTTGTATACCACACGTCCATATTGTTCGAATTTCTTCCATACTTCCGGAATGATTCATGGTTCTGGTGGTCCCAAACGATGAGATTACGGATTTTAAGTGGAATTTGCTTAGTTTCCATCCAGTTTCCAATAATAACCACAAACTAGTGAAACACGAAAAAAAATCTTCTGGTTCAGATTACATGTAAACAATCATGAAGCGAAATGTTAATCTCAGCGACTGGGAACGAACAATACACGGTTAGATATAGTTAGGTGGAAATGAACACTTTTTTCTTCCAGTTCAAAAACAACTCAATTTCAGTATAATTTTTTTTAATACCAGCACAAAAGTAAAATGTATAGATAAAATATAAAAGATAATGAAAATTAAGTCAATTTTGCAAGAGTAAGCGAGAGCATATTATGAAATTTTTAAAAGTTTCTAAGTGATGAAAAATTTAGTGTTGGGTTTAAAGTAGTACAAGCGCACCAGGAAAAAACCTCGATTTAATTTTACATAGTTTGGGAGAAATGTATTCGCGAATGTCACCCCAAATGCGTCTGAAAGTTGATAAACTTTATTTTTCGTTTTGAAACGATGCTGAATGTAGTTGATTTACATTCAGTATAGTTACAGTCTCACGAGTGATCAACTTTCTTACCCGTCGACAACAAAGTAAACAATTATTTTCTCCTAAATCCTCGATTCGAACCAAATGAAAGCTCTCCGAATATCTAGTTCAAAGTCAGATCTGATCAGTTTAACCATAAAATAACTCTAAGACCAGTAGGTCCCGAACAAATACGATTATTTTCTTGGCTCAGTCAGTACTAGCACATCGGTCCCAAGCTCGGTCCAAAGCTTTATAATACGCCCCTAATAATGAACTCACACGAACACACTCTTAAATATTCTGTGAAAATAACACAGCAAATCAAAACAAAGGCGCAAATATGTATAGATAGGTGCTGGCTTCAAGGTGTACTTCGGACCAAGGTGTTCTACAACAGTGAACCAATTTCAAATCGCTAGTTGCATATGATTGTTGGTTTAACTGCTTACATTCTCGCACAGGACGTGAACATCCAGTTTTGTTGAGCCTTTCATCAAACGTTCGTCAAGGGATGAGTTCTCTTCAGGTAACAGGTTGGCTGATAAGTCCCCGGTCTGACACATAGATGGCGTCGCTAGTATTAAATGCATATTATTTTTATATAGTACCAACCTTCAAATGATTCGTGTCAAAATTTGACGTCTGTAAGTCAATTAGTTTGTGAGATAGAGCGTCTTTTGTGAAGCAACTTTTGTTATTGTGAAAAAAATGGAAAAAAAGGAATTTCGTGTTTTGATAAAATACTGTTTTCTGAAGGGAAAAAATACAGTGGAAGCCAAAAGTTGGCTTGATAATGAGTTTCCGGACTCTGCCCCAGGGAAATCAACAATAATTGATTGGTATGCAAAATTCAAGCGTGGTGAAATGAGCACGGAGGACGGTGAACGCAGTGGACGCCCGAAAGTGGTAGTTACCGACGAAAACATCAAAAAAATCCACAAAATGATTTTGAATGACCGTAAAATGAAGTTGATCGAGATAGCAGAGGCCTTAAAGATATCAAAGGAACGTGTTGGTCATATCATTCATCAGTATTTGGATATGCGGAAGCTCTGTGCAAAATGGGTGCCGCGCGAGCTCACATTTGACCAAAAACACCAACGTGTTGATGATTCTGAGCGGTGTTTGCAGCTGTTAACTCGTAATACACCCGAGTTTTTGCGTCGATATGTGACAATGGATGAAACATGGCTCTATCACTACACTCCTGAGTCCAATCGACAGTCGGCTGAGTGGACAGCGACCGGTGAACCGGCTCCGAAGCGTGGAAAGACTCAAAAGTCCGCTGGCAAAGTAATGGCCTCTGTTTTTTGGGATGCGCATGGAATAATTTTTATCGATTATCTTGAGAAGGGAAAAACCATCAACAGTGACTATTATATGGTGTTATTGGAGCGTTTGAAGGTCGAAATCGCGGCAAAACGGCCCCATATGAAGAAGAAAAAAGTGTTGTTCCACCAAGACAACGCACCGTGCCACAAGTCATTGAGAACGATGGCAAAAATTCATGAATTGGGCTTCGAATTGCTTCCCCACCCACCGTATTCTCCAGATCTGGCCCCCAGCGACTTTTTCTTGTTCTCAGACCTCAAAAGGATGCTCGCAGGGAAAAAATTTGGCTGCAATGAAGAGGTGATCGCCGAAACTGAGGCCTATTTTGAGGCAAAACCGAAGGAGTACTACCAAAATGGTATCAAAAAATTGGAAGGTCGTTATAATCGTTGTATCGCTCTTGAAGGGAACTATGTTGAATAATAAAAACGAATTTTGACAAAAAAATGTGTTTTTCTTTGTTAGACCGGGGACTTATCAGCCAACCTGTTATATCTGTGGACAGTGCATTTGTTTGTGTTTACTCTCAAGTTTTGCATTAGACCATCAGAATTGTTTTATTGCACATTTGTGAAAATGTACGCCAAAGAAGTGATTACGAGTTTGCTGCTCCCAAATTCCCCTAAAACCCCACCCCCACTCACCCCTCCCCCACCTCCTTCCTCAGAAACTTCCAAGGAAGCCAAGAAAGGATGCGATGAACACAAACAGCAAAGAAGACGAATGCATCGGTTTTCATTTGGAAACTTGCCAAGGAAGCCAAGAAAGGATGCGATGAACCAGCAAAGAAGACGTGCACGGTTTTATTTTTTGGAGATAGAGTGAAACGTCACTTGATTACGGAGCAGGTAAAGGAATTACGCGTGACTCGTTCGAAGAGATTGTTGTCTTTGTTGAAGAATGGAAACATGAAAACATAACCCTGTTTTCCGAAGAAAAGCTGTCCAGTATCGGTGCTGTGTCCAACATACGCACAAACCGATCTATTTCACCAAAGAAACTTAAGGATGTTTGGCTTGGTGGCGTCCAACAGTTTGGTAACGCTGCATGTTTTCATAAATGCTGGTGTTAAAATCAATACTTAAGTAGATATCGGTATTTTGAAGGATCCAGTGATTTTATGGGTGAAGGCCACTTCTCTGGATGGACCCGGATGGCTGATGGAAAATATGAAGTTTTAGCCGAAAGATTTGTGGCCCCGTAGCAGTCCGGACCTGAACCCGGTGGATTATTCGATTTGAGTTTATGTTAAAGCACAAGCCTGCAAAGCATCTCATCCTAGTGTGAAGACCCTGAAGTCTGTCATAACGGGTACATGGCAGTCGAAGTCGGAGGACTACTTCCGAAAGGCGTGTTCTATATTCCGTTTTTGTCTAGAGGATGTCATTGATAAAAATTGAGGACACATAAGGTAAATTTGTTTGAAAGCACCTAATAAAGATAACTGAACTCGAAACATCCTGACATTATTGCTTAAAGTAGCTAGAAATAGAATTTGAAAGAAATACCAAAAAAATCGCGTTTTTTTTCTACTACACCCTGTATATCTTATCGATCTGTGCCTAAAAGGAAGCACAACACATTGTTCATCATAAAACATCAAAATAATTTTTCTAACGAGTACTGATTTGTTAATTAGAATTACAATTATGACAAAAACCTAGTAAATAATTCATGGAGCCTCCCCTGAGTTGCGCCAGTGGTCCAGTAGCAATCAATGCAGCAGGAAATTGAAAGTGACATTTCATTTTTTATTCCAATATGCACCGGCACAGTGCCAACTCCATCCAGCACACTTGGCCTTGGTTGCTCTGGTTTATTATGAAAATGAATTCTTATGGAATTTCTCGCTGTTCCATTTGTCATTGATGCTGGATAAATAGATTCTCGAAAAAAAAGGGACAACCCAATGTGGTTTTACGCAAAAGTGGCGCAGGACTACGTAGCAATGTGTAATGAATGTTAGTATATTCATAGAGCCTGTATGACAGAAGAGGCGATTATCTGTCGAAGCCTTGCCAAAAATCAGTGGGATTGTATATAACACACGACCGGTTTACGTAGACTAACGTTACAGTGCCAATCTGTATCATGCAAATGTATATTTTTTCAATAGTTTCACCAAACACACATCATCAAAAAAATACTTACCAAACGTTCTAGGCCAGTAGGAGTCGCTGAGGTATTTGCATTGCACGTTTTCGCAACCAAAAAATATAAATTAATAACTAGCGGGTGAAGAAAATCACAATGTTAATACGATAAGTTTGACGACAGAACTTTCTTGTTTTTATTATGCAATTTCACTGTCAAAACCAGGCTTTACAAAAGGTAGGAATGTTCAAAACCACAATATGAATCCAGTGATTAGGAGATGCTCAGAGTTACTCAGGATTGCTGACTGTCTTGCCCCTAGGTCTTTGCTTATATTGTTTACCGGAAAGGGGGAAAGGGTATGCTCTGCTGGAAGAGAACAGCCTACACTCCCGCTTCATTTTACACAATTTTTTAGTACAATTGTATACTATCTCTTTTTCTCTTACGGAAATGTTACTCAATTTTCGTAAAAAGTGGATCTTCTCAATTTTATGAGTAGATGCACTTTTTACAAAAATTGAGTAACATTTCCGTGAGAGAAAAAGAGATAGTATACAATTGTACTCAAAAATTGAGTAAAATGAAGCGGGAGTGTATCATAGCGTCTGTTCTCCATATTAAGGGTGGGTCAAAACGGCGTCTGTTCTCCACAGTGCTGGTAAAAATCAATTCAGCGTCAACATTTGATTAATTGCTTAATTTATATTTGTGACCTTTTGTTCAAGAGAAAATGACTACGAAAGCCATTGTTTACAAAAGCAGATTCGCCCTAATCTAATGTTGGCGCTGAATTCATCAGCTCTGAAATGAGCTGAAAATGAGGACAACCTTAACGGATAGACCAACTGTCTTCGTGAATTTGAATTTCGAAACAACAGTATAGTATTTTCTTGACCACAGCAACCGCTGAGTTTAGATTATTTGGTTATGTTCATGTGCTGTTGTCAATCAATATTCAATTTCATTTAGATGGAGATGATTATGGGTATCAAATGAAGCAACAATGTTTGTTTCTTTTATTGTAGAACATGATGTGTTATTTTCATTTGGCTCAGATTGATTGGTTACAATTACTACAAATTGTAACTATGATAATAGAGAGTACTAAGACTCTGCGATTGACACTATTCAAAATAATTATTATGGTTGAATTGAAAATGACTTTATGATGTTTGATGATCACTTGCAATTTTACCAAAGATGGGCGGTGGTAAACTCAAACTCTAATGCGTAAAAAGTTGAGTAGTCATAGAACCATAAAGAGTTGATTTGTCCATCACCCTTGATTTTGACATCTGAGATTTTCAATAAAAATACAAATGTAGACACACTGCCTTGAAATGTTTTTCATTGTGTATGCTATTTAGTAAGTGTTAAAAACAGACGCTGCTACGTTAAACCGTTTGATGTATTATTTTGATAAACATATTAGATTTGTTTCGTTAGTTTCGTAGAGAAAGATTGCAACGAGTCGGAGTGGGTAAATTTCTTTTTACCCTCACTGATCGACACTGTGCCTAGCTTTTGCAGACCGAGTATCTTGACTGGAGGAAGCAGAGGGTTCTTGAATTGACCAACCGCCTGCTTTTTCAGGATTTCGGGGGTCAAAGTCGCTTTGATGACCACATCTTCTATTTCACTACCCCGAGCTGGGATATACACTCTATACTTGAGTATAGCTGCAAGACGGCAATATCATCAGTTTTTTTAAGGCTGGATCCGAAGTTTATCAAAATAATTATCTCGGTCAGGGCCGAGAATTGTTTTGTCAGATCATCAGTAATCTGATAAACATTCAGAGGTTTTGATTTGGGCTGAAAATAAACAGCTCATGGATCAACTGAATCAGCAGGATAGGCTCGCGATCGGGCTACTTTTTGAGTTACCTCTTTATTCGGCGGCAAAGGTAAATTATCTTCCGACGAATCATACATAACCTGTGGGAACTTTAAACGCTCAACTCCCAACGCAATTATAAAACAAAATCACAGATATAATACACAGAACTAAGCTGAATACAGACACAAAATATAATTCCAATATATCCAGGAGAGAGAGAGAGAGAGAAACAAAAAAACTTATATGCATGACTGATCTGCTGCTGCCGGGTGACGGTGTGTGGTCGCATGTACCAGCTAGAAGTAATAATGATGATGATGATGCTGGTCGGTGATAGTTGGCAGATGTACGGATGCACACAACACAAGATGAACTGCTGCTATGGGTGACCACGCAGAGATGCGGTGCAATATGGCTTGTCGATTGCCAATTGCAATTAATAACGTTGCACTGCTTAAACTGAACGTTTTTTGCTTCAGAAAACTAAAACTCTATTTCAACTGCGGTAAAACAATATCGAGAAAAAAAACTGAACTATTTGGGATAACGAACTGTGAAAAACTGTGCTTTTTTGCTTGTTCAATAGACAATATTTTGTTTATAAAACGAGGAAAAAACAACAGTAAGGTTGCTGTAAGGGCCCCTCAAGTGATGATGGGTTACTTTATCGAGAAATAGCGTTGAGAGTCCATACGAACAGATTTAAGGGTACATTTAGGGCCACTCTCAAAATGTGATGGTGGAGTTCTTCATTGAAAAAAGGACGACTGTTTTATATAATAAAAGATGGACTATAGAAAAAATGTTTCGATTCCCCTCGGAATTGATTGCTATTGGACCACTGGCGCAATTCAGAGGAGACTGAACCCCCCTCTCCCCCATTTGCCAGAAATTTTATTTAACTATTTAGTTTATAAAATCTCAGGGCAGTTGTGGGAGTTGTTTGATCGTTTTATGAATTGTGCCAGTGGTCCAACTACAATCAATGGAACAGGGAATTGAAAGTGGAAATTAGTGAAGGTAATCCAGTGGGTTTCCTTTATATTTCATAATTTATTTTATTCTATTCCAACTTGCCGGAGTCTGAGTCAATACGGTTCGGACACTTCTTTGGCACACTGGTCCAAGACGTTTGTGATGAGGATTATTTAAGACTTGCTGTGGCTTTTTTTCTTCTTCTGAAAATGGCTTTTTAGGAACTTCTTGCTGTTATTTAGCTAGGTAGTGTGTACCAGTGCTGTGACATAGCATAGTTATTGACGAAAATCTGTCTGATGATGACTTTTTCATTCTGTCATTGCCACTGAACAAATAGATTAAAAAAAAACCTTCTCCACATTCTCATGCCTTCTTGTTCTTCAGTGATTGTGGTTCGTCCAGATCTAAATGGGTGACTTTGAAAATTCAGTGTACTAATCTTTTTGTCACAACTACTTGGTCATTTTATTCGCTACATGCTATAATACTATTTTGTTTAATTCGTTTTGTTTGATAACCACAAAGTCAATTGAAAACAAAAAATGACAAATGATACTCAGTGACATAACACAACATAGTTTGCTTTGGTTATGACCTATAGCTTGAATGAGTGTCCATAGTTGTTTTGTCGCTATGGCAGTGTATTGTCGATATTTAGCAGCCCTGGTGCTAGTACAAACATCAATATGATAGTGTGGAACACTACTTCGGCAGCGGTCTATATTACACTAATCATCGTTATGATTCAACCGTATTTTAAATATGTACGAAAAATCAAGTTGTTTGGTTTGAAAAGGGCTGAGTAATGGAGATAATTGACAGAAACGGGTCCCCTGCTGAAGTTGTGCTCCACCCTATTCGCTATTTTTCAAAAGAAAAAATTTCCAGGGTGTATGTCCGATTTTTATATTTGACTAGTTTTCTATATTCTTTACTCGGCAAAAATGGCCGCTGAAATTTTTTTTTGAGGCATAACAATTTTTTGTAATAAACAAAGGTTTTAACTACAAACTTATACTTCTTACAGACTCTTTTGATTTGAACATAAAGAACGCTTTGTATTGAAATTTATGAGTGATCAACTTTTGTACACGTTCCGCTTTGAAAAAAAAAAAAAAAATTTGTTCGGCAGCTAAATACATACAAATAAATCGTGAAATCAAAACCATTTTAATATCTAAATATTGTACTCGAAATTTGTGCAACACTCTCTTTTGTGTACGACTATTTATTGCATGGTAAAAATTGATGAAATTTTGGGTAAAACTAGTTTAGAGTGCAATGTTTACATGTGCAAAATTTCGTCACATCTGTCAAATGGTCATCGAGATGGCTTCCAAGCAAGAAGTGGTCGTGGAAAATCCAGGCCAGTCCCACCGGTGGATCGCGAAACAGTTGGAAATCGACAAATCGACCGTGTCCCGTGTGGTAAATTCGTTCAAGGAGACCCAGAAGACGCAGCGGCGAGCAAGCAGCGGAAGAAAAGCGAATACGACCGACCCCGTGAATGAGACGTACATTAAAGCGAACGCCTAGCAGATCCCCGGCCTGGAATTTTTCGTGTGCAAGTCCCACTTGGATGTTCCGAAGAAGTTCCGGAAGAAGAAGGTCGAAAAAGCAGTACTTGGTGTGGCAGGCGATCTGTGCGTGCGAAAAATTCAGCAAGCCGTTCATATTAACCGGCACCATCAACGGCCAAATATATGAAGAAGAATGCCTCCAGGAGTTTCTGCTACCCTTCCTCTGGTCCCTCGAAGATGGCACTCTGTTTTGGCCAGATCTGGCATCGTGCCATTACACGAAACCCGTGATGGAGTGGTACGAAGCCAACGATATTGTTTTTGTGCTGAAGGAGGCATAGCCGTTAAACTCGCCAGAATTTCGCCAGCACTTTGGACAATAGAATCTGGGCAATTGTGTAGGGCAAGCTCCGCAAAACAGGGAAGGTCTTCAAAAACGACAAGGGTTTGAAGAAAGAATGGATGAAAGTGTGTTAGAAAAATGGCGCAAGTGTTGCACAGGATTTGATGAGTAGCGTTAAGTCCAAGGTGCGGGCATTTAGCCTAGGAGAGGAGGTTGAATAAACCAACTTTGCCAAAACATATCTAATATGTGTTTATTTATTCCTAAAGAGTTTCAAAAGTATCCAACTTAAAATGAATTTTTGGTTTTTATTTTTGATGATATTTATGCTCGGATGTCAGATTCAGAGCTTAAGATCTCTCGACGAAAGTTGCAACAGTAACAAGACCAGATTAAAATTTCAAGAGTTCAAATCTGCGTACGATTTCACCTGCGAAAATATAGCAATCCAGACCAAGCATAAGATCCTGTATAACATTGTTTGATTCTCTTAATCGCTTTTATTTTAACAACCCGTTTCTTGGAGTATTTCTTGTGCTAAATATAGCTCGTTCTTTGAAGAAAATAGATCAAAGCAAATAGGACGTTTTCAGAGGATCGTCCATATTTGTCTACCATTCATCGGTTTTAGTACAAGCGAGTCAATGCCTTATACCTTTTCCAATATTGATAATGGTAGAACCTGCCAAAAAATATATCTATACTAAATATTCTATACGACCTTACCTACAGTGTTAGAACTTCCGGAGTCGGTGGCTTTTGCTGCTCCGGCAGGTTTCGGCGGTTCAGCCGGCGCTGCTGATGGCGTAAAACTGAGGAAGGATTTCCCCGAATCGTGGATCTGGGACAGTCTAAATGTGGATCACGGGTTGGTACTTTGTCCGGATTGATTTCAGTATTCGCCTTGTGCAAATTTTCTACATTAGCATTGATTTATTTTTAGTTTAAACAAGTTCTAATACGGTGGCTGGATCGACGATTAATTCTTATAGTTTACAATCGTTTTTTTTATCTGTTGACTTTTTAAATAGGTGTTTTTTTTTCGTTGAAGCATGAACTAGATCCTATGTTCTATTACTTATGTGTAGAAATACAGACGAGATTTTTGTCTATGTTATATAGCAACTCCATTTTTACAGTGTGTTTAAAATTTAAGTTATCCTCCATGTATGAAATTCTGTACCCACGGAGGCACTAAAAGCCTGTAATGCGCACTCCCCACATATTGCAAACTGTAATTACCAAAGCAATCACCAAATTCTTTCCAGCAAATGATACCGCCAGCCGGTTGCCCCCGATCACGTACAAGATACAGCGAGCTCCAGACGGAACTCCGCTGTACACGGTGATTGAGAAGAATCCCCGCTTCCTGCCGGTGCACGAGTTTAAAACCAACACTCGACCGCCGCTAGCCGGGCCGTTCGCCTTCAGTCGCTTCCCGCGGCCCCATCGGGACATTCCGCGAGTGTTCCTTTCACGCGAAATTGCCGACACCTGGCTGTTTGAGAACGCCTACTCGGGGTAAATATCACGTTGGCAGAGGCGAGGACGCATTCGCAAAACTAATTGGCGTGTTAATCCAAATTTGTTTTTACCCGTAACAAACATTAATTGAATGCGATGCTATTGCTGCTGTTGCTGCTGCTAATAATGATTACACCGCACAGGAAGGGACGATCGTTTTGGTCAATCCTTTCCGCTCTCCACTGAGAATTCTAGGAAGATGGTTCAGTAACCGCAGCCACTAAATCAATGCAATTGCATAACAAGATGCGGGTGATGAATATTGAAGGTTTTTCGTTGTATTTTTTGAACTGGGATGGGTATGGGATTTAATTGCACTGGTGGTTTGGTAGCTTATTGCAATGTTGTTATTACGTAGCATAGAAATTTCAAATACTAACGAAATCTAGCATGAATGGTAATGTTGTGTCTTTGTGTTCTAGTAATGTAATGACCTAACGTGCATGCAACAGTTTTAGTTTTGTGTGACATGTTCTTTCAGACTTACCAGAGGTACTAATTCAATTTTTACTGTAATATGACACAGCTTCTCGGGTGAAAAGACCATCACCAAAAAAGTTCCTGATACCATTACCTCTTGGATAATCACCGGTTTCTCGGTGAGCCCAGTTTACGGACTTGGTTTGACCAGACAACCGAGGAAGTTGAACGTTTTCCTGCCGTTCTTCGTGTCCACCAATCTGCCATACTCGGTAAAGCGAGGCGAGGTTGTCTCAATACCGATCGTCATCTTCAACTACATGGAATCTGATCAGACGGCCGATGTGACCTTCCACAACACCGAGCAAGAGTTTGAATTCACCGACGTGGAAAATGAGGTTCATGAAAATGCTAGTAAGTAACCTGATTAAAAATGAGCTTGATTCACTTTATCTGAGGTCCAATTTTCTTTTTCGCAGAGCTTGAACTGTTCCGTAAAAAGAGCATCCACATACCATCCAACAGCGGTAAAACAATTCCATTCATGATCAAACCAACAAAGTTAGGACACATTACGATCAAGGTTACGGCCACTACCCCGCTGGCCGGTGATGGCGTTGAACGTCAGCTACTTGTTGAACCGGAAGGACTACCGCAGTACGTTAACAAGGCATCGTTTGTTGATCTGCGTACTACACCAGAGGCGAACAACAATTTCACGGTGGAGATTCCCAAGAATGCCGTACCGGACTCAACGCGTGTTGAGATTGCCGTTATCGGTGAGTGATTTTCAAATTTTTCATATCCGATTCTCCTTCAAACATCATCCAAATTGTAGGTGACGTCCTGGGCTCAACTATCCAAAACCTGGATTCACTCATCCGCATGCCATACGGATGCGGTGAACAGAACATGTTGAACTTCGTACCGAACATTGTGGTTCTGGATTACCTGAAGAATACCAATCAGCTGACGGCAAACATCGAAGGAAAAGCGAAGAAATTCATGGAAGCTGGATATCAACGGGAGCTTACCTACAAACATGACGATGGATCGTTTAGTGCTTTCGGAAAAACTGACCCGAAAGGTAGTACCTGGTTGACAGCTTTCGTTGCTCGTTCGTTCAAGCAAGCTGCTGATCATATTAGTGTGGACGAGAAAATCATCGACAAGTCTCTGGAATGGCTCAGTGATCAACAGTCTCCCAACGGAAGCTTTCCGGAAGTCGGTAAAGTTTCGCACACGGATATGCAAGGTGGATCTGGACAGGGAATTGCTTTGACTGCCTACACGCTGATTGCATTCCTGGAGAATAAGAATCTTATATCCAAATACCAGAATGTCATCAACAAAGCTCTAGACTACATCGTCCGGAATACGGAAGGGTTGGAAGATAACTACGCTCTGGCAATAGCATCCTACGCCCTGCAGCTGGCTGATCACAGCAACAAAGACTACACTTTATCTAAGTTGGACAACAAAGCCACTACCGAACATGATCAGAAATGGTGGAACAAACCAATTCCGGAAGCCGATAAAAAGAATCCTTGGTACAACAAGCCGAATTCTGTCAATGTTGAAATGTCCGCTTATGGAATGTTGGCTTTCTTGGAAGCTGGGCTGGACAGTGATGCCCTACCTATAATGAAGTGGTTAATCGGACAGCGTAATGACAAGGGAGGCTTCCAGTCCACTCAGGATACTGTTGTAGGTCTGCAGGCTCTGGCCAAGTTGGCCGCAAAGATCACTTCCAAAAACAATGACGTCACCATTGTTGTCACGTACAACGAAAACCAACAGAAGGAAATGAAGGTCAACTCGGAAAACAATATGATCTTACAGAAATTTGAACTACCACCTTCGGCAAAGGACATTGACATAAAGGCAACCGGAAAGGGATTCGCAATTGTTTCGCTATCCTACAAATATAACATGAATGTCACCGGAGAATGGCCCCGGTTCGTTCTGGATCCTCAGGTTAACAAGAACTCTAACCAGGATTATTTGCATCTAACTGTGTGCACGAATTTTGTTCCTACGACCGGACAGAACAAATCCAACATGGCTGTGATGGAAGTGGGTTTCCCCAGTGGATTCACCGCCGATTCGGATACGCTCCCTTCGCTGGAGAACATGGACTATATCAAGGTAAATGCGTGTTAATTTTGAGTGCAGCTCGTTTCAAACAATAATTGCATTTCAGAAAGTGGAGTTGAAGGACGGTGACACGGTCGTTGTGATGTATTTCGATAGCCTGGACCGGAACGAACTGTGTCCAACGGTTTCAGCCTTCCGGACGCATAAGGTCGCCAAGCAGAAGCCTGCCCCTGTCGTTATCTACGACTATTATGATAACTGTGAGTACTGATTTCCTCCCGAGCTCCTCAAGCCACGTTTTGACATTTTCCTGTGTTTTCAGCTCGTATCGCCCGACAGTTCTACAACGGACCCGTCGCTGGACTTTGTGATATCTGCGAAGCTGAGGATTGCGGTGATTCCTGTTCGATTCGTTCTCAGAAGCAACGATCGCCGAAGGATGCGACAAAAGACGAAAGAGGATCGACAACAATGAGTGGTTCTGTTGGTGCCTCGAATTTAGCTCTGCCTTTGATGGTGGCTGCGGTGTTGATAAAGTTAATCAACTAAAGGCTTAGTTGGATAACGGAATGAGCAGCTGTTAGTAGATGAAACTTGCAATAATCTTGCTAGAGTGAAATAATAGCTTTGTGTACCTAGTGGAAGATTATTGTGATTTGGTCTTTATTTTTAGAATTCTTTGTCAAAATTTCAGCAGTAATATACACTAAGAAATAATAAGTTTTAAATTAGTCATATGATCCGAACTGTTCTTCAAGAATTACTGACTCGTGTTCGACATGAGATTTACCGAAATTAGAAGAAGGTTTCGTTGTATTGCAAACTGTCTACTCTGGAATCTTGTCATGCAACGTTCTAGACAAGCTCGACGAAGTATCCTACGGCATCTACGTATTTGAATTTGGCGAGAGGTTTCACGGGATTTTTAAATAATTTTTCGAACTTGAACGTATTGGAAGTCTTTTTGTTGAATCACTGCAAAACGGAACTAGTCTGGAAGGGAATCCTTGTAGAAATTTTACGAACAGCTACTTGATGGCGTCTAAACTTTTAAGACATTCAAGTTTGAAAAACTCTGTCACAGTCTCGTGAAGCTACTCGTCAAATTCAAATTTGTAAACGTGGATACCGTAGGACTCACAGTAACACATCAACCACTGATGCTTTTTCAATGTTCAACTTTACCCTTCCTATTCTCACCATATTCACCGTTAATCGAACCTTCTCTGCTAAACGTTTCAATTTGGTGTACTGATCAGTAACCGCCTGTAAAAATGTTCCAGAATGTCAACAGATAAGCAAATGAACTGATTGAATTTATTAAAATTCGTACCCCACGTGTTAAAATCCGCACTATTCATAACACCTTCTAGCCTAATATAAATCAGGAGGCAGGAAACACCATCGCCTTGTTTCAAACGAGTTCAATAACGCACCGGACATCCTCCACAGTCCTGCACATCATCTATCGTAGCGTTGATTTGTCTGGTCAGTTTGCCGGGAAAACCGTTCTCGTCCATAGTTTCTCATTGCGCATAGCTTCATAGCATTCGATGCTTGCGGCACTTTTCAAGGATCTGCCGCAACGTAAGGATTGGGCCACGTTGTGAATATTTATCACCTAGGAGTTCTCACATTTCAACCTCACCCTTTTTATAGATTTGGCATGTAAAGAGTGAGTCGATAATTATTGCGACACTTTAGATTGATTGGAAATTGGCTACAGTTATTAGAATGAAACCAATTTTAGCAGTAGTTCAGTATAGATATTAATTTTAGTTCAAATACGTAAGTTTCCGGTACGTTTCTCACCGTTTTTCAGCTCTTCATGTTTTTTTTTCGTTATTCGCTTCTCTATTAGTCTTCTGAAGTATCCGTTTCATCACGGCTCTGTAGTTTTCGACCGGATGGAGTTCAGACAATATGGTAGGTTCATGTCTTTAGAAGAAACCAAACTCCGGCCAAAGGAACGGTATTTGATCTTGCGGTTTCAATAACAGCAATAGCCATTTTTGGAGGCACTCAGTTACATAAATCGCACCGTTTATGGTGCCTTTGGTCACGAATGTTTTACTTCGTTTGTCACAAGTGTGCATGGCCTGCTTCCATTTGAAACGGTCATCCACAGGAAACCCGTGAAATATTCCTGTCGATATCAAAGCGGAGAACAATGGAATCTCCAATATAATTAGAGGAGTTTTTCTTAACCGATCACTTAGTTCTTTTATTGTTCAACTTTTGCTCAATTTTATTTATTGCTGAAGCACTTTATTGATAGTTATCAAATTCGTTTATTCACGTAACTAAATAGTTCACTTTATTTTTTGTAACTACTACATTTTGCTACACTCTTACTCTAAATTCAAATTCTTCAATGTATAACTTTGGGACTTGGTTCACTCTTCTTCGGCACAATTGATTGTTCTGTGAACGTAGGGAGATACTGTAAGAGATTGGTTCACATGCGGGTTACCCTTTTATATTCATTTGGTTTCATGGGCGGGCGGAAATAGAAATCCACTACCACATCATCATCACTTGAGTACCTTGGGCTCCGCTGTGATGACATCTCGTTGGGACGACAACTCGTTGACTCGATGAACAAGGGATTTTTCGCATGAGTGATGCTCGTTCTCGACAAACAGGCGGCGCTAGTATATTCATACACGAACATCCTGGCCGCTTCAGAAATCACCATTTCTGATGATACTTTGTTGATCTTCAAGAGGTGAGTGATGCTTGATGTTAACGGATGACGTCTACCATTTCTCGATGTACTCTCGATGACGACAGAACGACGATCCAGCGGCAGAAAATGTACATGTAAATATAAGACCCGGTAGAGGGTTTTTTCATAATTAATTTATTGGACAGAGGTTTACCTTGTCCTTAATTCATTAGGGCCTTGTATGATTTTTGTTTCAGGTTTCTCCGGATGGAAAGTTGTGCAGCATAGGTGATGAATTGATTTCAGCGATGACTGTTGAGGTTATGGTTCTTCTTCTGGAGGAGTTGAAATGTTTGGTTCTGATGGTTTCTCGTTGCATGGTGGAATCGGAAGAAGACAAATCTTGCTAACGGGATGGATGTAGCTGCCGCTTGCAGTTCGGACAGAGACCACCCGTGTATTTCCGTCAGCTCCAGGATGTAGTTCTTCAATTCTCGCTGTTGGCCAGACCATAGGTGGAGACCCTTCGTCTACAAGCAGGACTAGTTGACCCTTCTCCAGTTCGATTGGCAGATTGCACTACTTCGTTCTTGGCTGTAAAGTGGCTAAATATTCCAAATGCCACCTCTTCCAGATGATTTGGAACATCCTCTGAACTTCCTGCGATTTGGTCAGTCGGTTACTTGGAAATTCAGACACATCGGCGTCTGGAACGGATTTGAGCGCGGACCCGACTAAAAAGTGACCAGGAGTGAGCACTTCGTAATCAGTGGGTTCATCGCTCAGAGGAGTGATCGGGCGTGAATTTAAACAGCATTCTATCTGAGACAACAGCGTCTCCATATCGTCGTGTGCAAGTGTACTTGCGCCAAGAACCCGCACAAAATGCTTCTGCGCGGATTGAATTGCTGCCTCCCACAGTCCCCCAAAGTGTGATGCCTTGGGAGGGTTGAAGCGCCATCGGATTCCATTGGCTGCACATTCGTCTGCTATCGCTCTGTGGTGCTCCTTGTTCCGAATCAAATTGCGTAGCTCGTTAGCTGCACCGATGATATTACGTCCGTTGTCCGAGCAGATTTCACGGCAAAGTCCTCGTCGTGCTACAAAACGTCTCAGGGCTTGCAGAAACTTGGCAGTAGTTAAATCGGCAACCAGCTCGAGATGAACAGCACGTGTCGAGAAGCAGACAATCACCGCAACGTAAGCCTTTCTGGGAGCTGCGCGACGATGTGGGGCCTGTAGCGAAATTGGACCCCAGTAATCAATGCCGGTGATGGAAAATGGTCGGCTTGCTGTTACTCGTGACGCTGGTAGTTCTGACATGAACTGCTGCAATGGTTTTGGACGGGCTTTAACACAGGTAACACAGTTGTGTACGATGATTTTTGCCAGATTCCTGGCTCCAACGATCCAGTATCGTAGACGAAGTAGATTGACAAGCAGCTGAGGGGCGGCGTGCAAGTGTTTTTGGTGGAGATAACGAAGCAGAAGAACGGATAAGTTGTGCTTTGCTGGCATGATAATTTGGTGTTTACTATCGTAAGGCTGTGGGGCTTGATTTAGCCGGCCCCCGATTCTCATCAGTTGATCGCTGGCGATGAAGGGTTGAAACCATCAGAGTTTGGATTTGGGCGAAACTGATTGTGTTTTTTGTAGTGCTTTCCATTCTTCACTGTAGGACTGTTGCTGGACCAATCGAATGACGGTTGCTTCTGCCTCTTCGAGTTCCTTCAAGCTGAGAAAGGGGTTTGTTGTGGGTGAAGGTGATTTGCAATTTTGTATGAATCGTCGACAGTATGCGACGACACGTAGGAGACGGTGGTATTTCGAAAATTTGCTTACTCGCGAATCGATGAACGAATGTTCGGTGGTTGCTGTAGCCGATGTTACCTGTTGTTTACATTCTTCATCAAGTGAGATTTCGTTTGCAATGTTGGCCGTTAATTGATTGGGCCATGAATAGGGTTCAAGATGCAGCCATGGTGGTCCGTGCCACCACAAGTCGTCATGAAGGATGGTTTCCGCTTCTGTTCCTCGGGATAAGCAGTCCGCTGGGTTGAGTTCACCAGCAACATGATGCCAGATACAGTGCTGAGTTGATTGTTGTATCTTAGATACGCGGTTGGCGACGAAAGTTACCCATGTTGTGGGTGGTGCTTTCAACCAGTTGAGGACAATTGTAGAATCTACCCAGATGTAGACTTCTCCGGTGTGGTTTAGTGATGCAGTTACCTTCTGAAAAAGTTCAGTCGCAAGTAGAGCTCCACACAACTCCAAACGGGGAATACTCTGCTGTTTAAGAGGTGCAACCCTCGATCTTGCTGTTAGTAGTGCAATTTTGATGATTCCTGCAGCGTTGGCAGACCGAACGTAGCAGCATGCACCATATGCAAGTTTTGAAGCGTCCGAAAATAAGTGCAGTTGAATCGATGTGGGTGTTGGACAGATAACCCATCGTTCGATTCGTAATTCATTTAGCCGGGGTAATTGCTCACAGTACGTCAGCCAACGTTTCTTGATGGTTGTTGGCAATTCATCGTCCCAGCCCCAAGACTCGTCCTTGTCGTTTTTTAAGGTCCACAGCTCCTGCATAAACAATTTTGCAGTTGTTATTACCGGACCGTCCAATTGGATCGAAGAGTCGTGCTATTTTGGAGAGCACTGTTCGTTTTGTGATCGTAGTTTCGGTAGGATCCGACGACAGACATATTCGATAACGGAGATAATCGGTACATGGTTCCCAATGCAGTCCCAGTTATACATTGGTCAGGACAGAAATCCACGGATGATGGCAGCGCTAGGTTATCGGGAGAAACGTCATGAACAACTGCAGGAATATTAGAGGCCCACTTGCGTAGGATAAATCCTCCCTTGGAAAGAAGAGTGTTAAGTTGTTCTCGAAGTTCGATATGTAGCTTCTTCTATGTTGTCTGCTCCAGAGAAAAGATCATCCACATAGAAATCCTTTCGCAGTATTTCAGCAGCTCGTGGAAAGTCTTGCTGCTCATCGTCGGCCAACTGATGTAGGACTCTTGTAGCCAAAAAGGGTGCGCAAGCTGTCCCATTAGCCTGGGACACGGATATATGAAACAAAATTATTTTCGTTCCCTATTGATTTTTGGGAGCCTTTTGGTTCCTATAATAACTGTACAAAATTTCAACTCGATCGGTGAAACTATATTTTAGCGCTCGCAGTTTTAATTTTCCATAGTATTTTATATGGGAAAACTTACCTTTTCAAAGAAATATCTGGCGAGGTGACCCGTTGTCCTCTAAAAATTAATCAATCCCTTAACTTGCTGGGAATTTTTTCAAAAAAACTTTTCTTAGAAGACCGCAAAGCGATCCGACGCTTGTGGAAAAAGTTATTAAGCTGAAACTGATTGCTATTCAATCGAACGGCTCATTGGACTGTTTTTTCTAGCAGCACAGTTTCTCCTTGCTGAGTGAACATAAACAAAACACAGTGGTTGCTTCGTGCAGCCAGCAGCAGGTTGCAGGTGGCAGTGCTGCAAGAGAAAACAGTTCAATGAACCGTTCGATTGGATAGCAATCAGTTTCAGCTTAATAACTTTTTCCACAAGCGTCGGATCGCTTTGCGGTCTTGAAAGAAAAGTTTCCTTGAAAAAATTCCCATGCCGTTGTATTGATTTATTTTTCAGGGACAATGGATCACTTTGCCAGATTTGTATCTGTAAAAGTAAGTTTTCCCACGGAAAATCCTATGTAAAATTAAAACCACTAGCGCTAAAATATAGTTTCACCAATCGAGCTGAAATTTTGCACAGTTATTACAGGGTCCAAAAGGCTTCCGAAAATCATTAGGGAACTGGAATTTAAATTTTGTCCCAGGCTACTGTCCCATACGTGACCGTTTTTAGCTCGTACGTATCCAGTGGGTGCCCCCCCACATTTCCCCCCCGGGGTGTGTCGCGTCCCCCGCCCGGAATCTCGCGACACCTCTGTTTTGCCCCCCCTCCTAACATTTTTCGATGGGTCCTTCCCCGCATTATTATGGGTCTTTTTTTTTCTTGGACAATGGGTCCCCCCCTAAGTGCATCGTTTAACGAACGCCCTTGGCTCGTCTTACACGACGCATCAAAAACGACGCGCACTTTAGTGGTTGTGCTTTCCTCACGAAGTACGGCGTGGTGCGGTAGGTGGTAGCAAGGAATGGGTGGTGTTTCATAATCGTCGACTTTCTGCATGTGGCCTAAAGAACAATATTCATTCATAAAATCGACGTATTGTAGACGAAAATGTGGATCGTGAGCCATTCGTTGTTCCATCATGCGAAATCGACGGATGGCAGTGCGACGGTTGTCGCCAAGAGAAGCGATGACGTCAGATTTCACCGGTAGGCGAACAATGTATCGACCTTGCTGGTTACGAGATACGGTTTGCTTGAAGTGTGCTTCACAAGCAGCTTCCTCGATGGAATGGCATGGTGATGATGTTTCGTCTTCGATTGTCCAGAATCGTTCCATTATCTGAGACAAATCGTTGATAAAGGCAACGTTTGCGATGAGTGGTCTTTTGTGTTGTGGGCTGGAAGTTTTTCCCGAAATTACCCAACCGAGCGTTGAGTTAATGAGTGGTGGAAGTCGAAGGACCATATGTCGATATCAAAGCGGAGAACAATGGAATCTCCAATATAATTAGAGGAGTTTTTCTTAACCGATCACTTAGTTCTTTTATTGTTCAACTTTTGCTCAATTTTATTTATTGCTGAAGCACTTTATTGATAGTTATCAAATTCGTTTATTCACGTAACTAAATAGTTCACTTTATTTTTTGTAACTACTACATTTTGCTACACTCTTACTCTAAATTCAAATTCTTCAATGTATAACTTTGGGACTTGGTACACTCTTCTTCGGCACATTTGATTGTTCTGTGAACGTAGGGAGATACTGTAAGAGATCGGTTCACATGCGGGTTACCCTTTTATATTCATTTGGTTTCATGGGCGGGCGGAAATAGAAATCCACTACCACATCATCATCACTTGAGTACCTTGGGCTCCGTTGTGATGACATCTCGTTGGGACGACAACTCGTTGACTCGATGAACAAGGGATTTTTCGCATGAGTGATGCTCGTTCTCGACAAACAGGCGGCGCTAGTATATTCATACACGAACAATTCCTATGCGAAAACTGCATAGAATTATCTTTGATGTCGGTCTCATCATAAATGACGCAGCACCGGAATTTCGTTAGTAGTTTCGTGTAGAGTTTCTGGGCACGCGTTTTGGCAACACTTTGTTGGCATTCTTCTCGATTTGGGAAGTTCTGCACCTTACACGTTTTCAATCAGAATCGCCCTCTGGACGAAATTATGTTAAACATAAAGTTTTTTGACCAAGTCCCGCGTCGAAATGTCCAAACTCCGGTTGAAATACGCAAATTTGGCCACTGTAACCTGTTCCTGAAACCTTTGAGGACCCTTGAGACGGTCGAGTTATGTATATTGATCAGTTTTCCCAAGGCGCAATGTATGAGTGGGTGAACAAAATCCTTTTGCGAATAGGGATACCATCTGGTAGGGATGTAAAATCAGGATAAAAAAAAGAGACGACCTTTTTTCTTCCATTTCTTTATTTTGAAAAGTGTTCCCATTCTTGCCTTAAAATTTGAAATTTATATGCTTCAGCCTGAACCAATAATTTTTTTTTCTTTTGCTCGCCAATTTATCACTTCCTTCGAGCACTTGATATGACGTTATTCTACCACTTTCAACTTTTAAATCTAACAAAAGAAATGCTTTTCATGGGTTGCTTCGAGAAAAGGTGCTAAATTATTATCAAGCCTTGCTTTCATTTATCGGATATGTCTCAAGTAAATAAGGCATTGAATATATAGGTTTAAATTACTGCTTTTATTTCACACAACAACGAACACTACACTTATATTTATTGATTATGACACTTCCAGAGGATACATGTACTTGACATATTTATCGGAAGAACCCAGGGACCTGGCGGACAGCGAATTTCCTGTAGCCAACATCTCTAACAACCAAGCGTCAAAAGATGCATTGTTTGTAAACAATGCTGGCGTTCCTACCCGTAGTTACACACGTCAGACGGGCCTTATTCAAATAAGACCCGTGATATGTTACATACTGTCAAACGCTAGTAAATAGGATAGGGTTGCAAATCCCTGGAAGAACCAATCCTATCGAGCAGTTTAGAGTTATCAGGCTTGGTAAATTATTTGAAAAAAATTGACTCGCGTGAATTGCTTCATATTGAACTTAACAGTTGTTAGATGCTAAACAGTTCCTACAGTTAGACGATTTCTCTCGTCACTCCATTGAAATCCAATCAAAGAAAAAATACGCTCACAGTTTGCATTGTGTCCCGGTATTGAAAAACAGTACTGAACAATCTTAATAATTTGTGAGCAGCCAGCAATATTCAGATTGCTGCCAAAAAAACCACACAGCTTTGTATTGCAATCCTGTTGGAAATTGTCAGGGTCCTTCGAGCTTAGAAACCTTATGAGGTTCACGAATTGATTGAAAATGAGATTATCGTCGATGTTAATATTTATTTCCTTCAGAAACAGAACAGTTTTCTCAACGTCTTCATACCTTACCGTTGCATTTTGAAAATCTAGCTACTGGAATGCCTGAAAGCGATTATTGATTAAGGAATGTCTTATCTGAAATGTAGTAACCCTCATACCCTGAGCTCTAAAAGGGACTCTGTCCATGTCTGTGTTGGTCTTGTGACAAAAAGTATGATTTCTGGAAAAGTATGATTTCATGCTGGAAACATTTGCAAAATTCGATGAAATGCTGGCATCAAACTAAGCTATCGTGTTTTAATGTGATACAACAGGTTACGATGTTCAATATCGACGAAATCACAGAATTATTTCAACTCAACTGTTCTCACAGTGTTGATCGAAAAATAGTTAAAAAATTTCATGAGTCCATATCAAAAGCGCCCAACTTATCAAGCACCAACAAGGTTGGAATTGAATGCCTGTTCTAGTAAGTGAAAAATATTATCCTATCCTAGTCTGTTAATGTCACCAAAGTTAGAATTCGAGTTGTCTCCAATGAAAGCAACAAGTTTACCCTGCAAAATGTGCATTTTTTTTTTTAACAAATCTTCGATTATTCCAGCAATTGTACAAGCTTTCTCATTAGTCACTTCAAAGTAATGTCGATTTAGAGTAGTGAAAACACACCACTGATGATGGCTTCTGTATTGGTCCGAGCACAGTTGATCTTCTTGGCAGTTTCGGAATCGTCGAACATTGTACGCAACAGTGTCGGCGTACAATCCATGGATTTGAAGCAATTATGATGCACTACAGTATGGAATGCAAGAGCTCCTTCTGCGGCTTAAATTTTCAGTGCAGCTGGCGTTGTCTTCTGCACCACAAAATTTATATTTAGAGGTAGATGACTGTTGAACATTTTTACAATGCTTCGGTGTTTGGACATGCTTTTCCAAATCAGATTTATCTGTAAAAATTCAAAATACCATTGAGTATTTCATTTCTATTTGATGCAGAAATCTCGGCAGAAATTTACATACCACTCATTGCTACTGATACGTATGTGTCGCATATACTACATTTCGCCTTAAAGTCGTGTCGTCCCTGAATGAAGCAAGGATATTTTTTGCGTAATTCATCGTTAAAACCACACTTCCTTTTAGACGTTTTTATTCCACTGTATAAAACGGCAATCGAACAAAACGGATCAAAACACAAGATAAACGCTGTTTTAGTGCAATTCCAGAATATAAACAAAAACAAATAGAACTGTCACTTTTAACACTTCTAAAAACCTTTAGCCATTAGTAAAAAAATAATACAAATAAGTTACTAATTATGTTTTTATTGCGTAAAGTACGACAATTAATTTATAATGTTTTGAAATTGGAAAATCTTCCCATCATCATGCACTGAAAATTAATTTTAGTTTATATTACGAAATTGAAGGTAGAACTAAAAAATCTACTCGTTGTTTTCCTGCAACGAAACTGATTTGTACTGTTTATGAAGCTACCTTCGTAATTAATGGCACACGCGCAACTGTCAAAAGCACGAAGCATGTCTTGACACAAAAAGAACATTAATACAAAGAGCTACGAATATTTTGTTACAAATTAAAAAGAAACGTATCTGGTGGGTGCATGAATGACAGACAGATCTACTATATCGACTCGAAATCTGATTGAAAAAAAAGTGTAATCACGTGGAGTTGTCTAACTTTTTCTGTCATGGGATTCGATCCTGTATTTTTGGAAAGCGCTGATACTGAAACCGTGGTTGATCTCACTAGACTATGGTGACTCGTGAGAAGATACTCGATTAATGTGTATGTGGTGATAACTCTCGGCAGCGCTTTATTTTTATTTTGGGATAATTAAATTATTCCCGCCCATCCGAGCAGCAACGTCATCTTGCATGAGTACGATAAAAGAGAAACCGTGATTGGTTGGTCTTCGCGAAATTCATTTCGTGCATTATACAAAAAGATGTAATGATAGCATTTCACCAGATAAAAAGCAATATGAATGTTTCATTCAATATAGGAGACAATTGTTCCATGTTCAAAATTCATGTTTACGAAACGAGAGAAAGCTATTTTACGAAAATATATTTTCAGTGTGGGTTCCCAGTAGTGGAAAGCAATTTCTGCTAGAACCAAAGATGTCAAGAGAAAGTATTGATAGGTCCAATAGAGTTCGGCAGGCTGTGAAATTGAATAGAAGTAGTTTGAAATTGACGTCTCCATGTGGGGTAGGTCATAGCAGGAACGGATCCGCCACCTTGACTAGCAAAAGAGTGCTCAAATACCACCAATGGCATAGAATGGTTCAAGCTATGTGAAATTTCTGTTTTACTCTTCATAAAGACCCCATGTGAGGGAATTCAATTTCCAAATAGATGTTTTGAAAACACAACTTCTAATTTTACCGGTAATGTTTTTCTCGTCGTTGTTTACTTAACAACCTCAGAGAGAAATACGGTAAGGTGTTGTATGCTGATCCTTAAAACAGCATATTTTGATGGAAATCCCATCATGGAATGAATGCATTACTAATTATGTTCATTCATGCCTTGACCTTCCCCGCATGGGGATGTGTGACAAGAGTTTGTGTGTTTGCCCTACACTCAATTTCTATTCAATTTCACAGCCTGCCGAACTCTATTGGACTTATCAATACTTTCTCTTGACATCTTTGGTTCTAGCAGAAATTGCTGTCCACTACTGTGATCCCACACTGAAAATATATTTTTGTAAAATAGCTTTCACTCGTTTCGTAAACATGCATTTTGAACATGGAACAATTGTCTCGTATGATGATGGGAAGATATTCCCAATAGGGGTTTTAATTTAAAAAAAAACTGGTTTTTTTCCATCCGTATCGATGATGGGCATTTTTCCTAGCACAAAAATATTTTTTATGAATCTCAACTATTTTTTCTCGATTTTTAAACAAGAAAAATCTATCCCCCCCACAACCCCCAAAAAGGAAAAAAAAAAATTCTTTTTTTCTTTCCCACCCCCCTCAAAAAAACTAATCATTTTTATTTTCACAAACTGACTTGCAGTTTCACAAAGTGACATTTATACAAAGTGACAGCACTTAATTTTCAGTAACGGGAGCTCCCATTCAGTAACGGGGGCTCCCATATGTCAACTTATGTATGCTAAAAATCAATGGTTGGTTCGTTGGTTTAGGTAGTCTGTTTTTTTTGTAGCGTGTTTCATGGTGAAATATGATGGTGTTGTCTTGCAATCATTATTTTTTGAAATTGTTTTTTTTTTCAATAGTTTCGCTTGTCAAAATTAAAAAATAAATTAAATGCCGGTATATTATTATATTTTTTATCGAACAATGTTATAATCCACATACCCCTATAATACCCTATTTCAAAACATTATAACAAATAAGTTGTTGATTGGTTAATCGTAAACGTTTTATTCAATTTCATTTGGGTAAATCAGTAAATCAGGACAATTCAGGTAATTGGAACAATAAATCAGGAAGTTTCAAAAGCATCTCAAAATCAAGACATGTCCGGTTAAATCAGGACGAATTGTATACCTATTCGCGAACGGTGTGCTTCTTCTATCTCGACTGGAATCTTACTGACTGACACTGACACTCACTTAAAAGAGAAACAGTGTAAAGTTTGGTTAATTGAAGTATGAAAAAAGTTACGCTTGTTTGTAAGCAAATTTTAAGCAAATTTTTTTTTTGTACAAATTTTAAGACATATCACGAATTCATGGAAATCAAATGTATAAATTAGCCGGCGTCGGTGGTGTAGTGGTAAGCGTGACTGCTACTTGGCACCCCAGTGGGTCTGGGTTCAATCCCAGTCGACGTCGGTGGTTTTTCTGAGGCGAAAAAATCTGGTCACGTCTTCCTTCGGAAGGGAAGTAAAGCCGTTGGTCCCGGCTCATATCCATGAGTCGTTAGGTAGTGTCCAGGTGGTGGAGTCGTCTTCCTGGCGTCGGTGATTGTCACCATGTGAGGAAATAGGCCGACGTAAAATACAGAAAAAAAAAATGTATAAATTGACAAACAAATTCCAAACAGTTGCTACACAAAGATCAATGCGACGGGTATTCTTGGCTGATAAAATTTCTACCTTAATCACACAAACAACGAACGGCACCAACTACCTACCAATCTGGTAAGAATATCCAGATTTCAAGATAACAAAAACAACGACCTTCCACATGGTAGGAACATACATAAATTATAAGTGGCGCCCTTGTCAGCCGACAGGTAGACAATAAACAATACAAAAGTACACATATTTAGCAGTAGCACCAGTGAAGTGTTAGTTTAAATTTTTCTAGTTGTCTTATTCCATTTATAGAAGTTCCACTCCGAACATTCATCCCAGCTGCGTTGCTGTTCTTAAGCTGTTTAATAGCATCCTTAACTTCACTTAGCGTGGGAGTTGACATGACACCCTCGTCCAGGGTCATACATTTTCAAAACTCTAAAAAGAACTCGACCACATACAACGATAACATTTTCCGAAGCACAAAGCTAAGGTACTACAATACAATGATGTTCCTTCTTAAGCTGGTGTGCGATGGCTGTACTTGAGAAAAATTAGACACACAAAAATAGTCACCAAAAATTAATTTTTTAGTCAGGTTTTCTTAAAAATTATCGTGGATTAAACTGCAAAATGATTGTTAGGCTTCTATTTCATTGGTTGATTGGATTTCCTCTCCATGACTGAATGCCCGCACTTTGCCCTTGACACTACTCGTTTGGTTTTGTGCAATAGTGAGGCCGACTTCTTTTGATACTTTTACCCACTGTTTCTTCAAAGCCAGCTCGATCTCGAATACTTTACATCTTTTAGGAAGTTTGGCCTTCTTGATGGCCCAAAATTTCTCAATGGCACGAAGTTTCGGCAATTTCGATGGGACTAAGTCGTTTAGTTAAAAAAAAAAACAACATTGTTATCGCTGTACCGGCCGCGAGTAGTGACAGGATGTTAAATCTGGTAAAAATAACGCCTCACCTCCGTGTGACCGCAGGAATGGCAGCAGGCGCTTCTGAAGGCACTCGTCTCGGCAGATTTGTCCATTCGAGGTACCCGTAGTGATGTATGGCTGGGTCTTCCTTCCCCACCCACAGGTGGTCAAAAATTGTTTAACGCATTTGTCCATCTTCTTCTTCCTTACCTCCTCAGAAACGGCCAACCGTAAACTCATGCCTCGGAAACGGCACCATCAACGGCAAAATATATAAATAAGAATGCTTCCAGAAACGCCTGCTGCCCTTCCTTCGGTCCCCCGAAGGTGACACTCTGTTTTGGCCGGATCTGGCATCGTGTCATTACGCGAAACCCGTGATGGAGTAGTACGAAGCCAACGATGTTGTTTTTGTGCCAAAGGAGGTAAATCCGCAAAACTCGCCAGAACTTTGTCAATAGAAAAATAATGGGGGATTATGAAAGGCAAGCTCCAGAAAACAGGGAAGGTCTTCAAAAACGACTAAGATTTGAAGAAAGAGTGGATGAAAGTGTTTAAGAAAGATGGCGCAAGTGTTGCACAGGATTTGATGGGTAGCGTTAAGTCCAAGATGTGGGCATTTTGCTTAGGAGAGGAGCTTGAATAACTCTGCTTTGCAAAAACATAGCTTATTCCCTGAGAGTTTCAAAAATATCTGACATAAAATGAATTTTCGGTAATCATTTTTGTCTGTGCCATATATTTCGAGTACAATCTTTATGATTGGAGTTTCTATTTATTTCAAAAGTAATAAAACAGACTCTTCGATCACTAAAATTGATATTTTTGGATTTTTACTAGAGCTGAATAAAGAAAACTTTTGAAAACATTGAAAATATATCTTATAGAATACTCTTTTCCTTTTCGGAAAAAAAAATTGTTCATCTTTGTGTTGAAGTTTTATCTATTAATATTGGAACAATACATTTTTTTATCCTATTTTTCCAGGACTATTTAGATAATAACACATACCTAATTAATTATTACATATTTTAACCTAACACATTTTCCTTTTTAGTAACAAACCAATGGATTTCGGGTATATTTTGTACATACATATGTTATATTCTCTTATGTATAGATTCGTATAGTCAGAATATGGGAATTCCACTATATCTTATTCGAGAGCTCTCATTTTTGATGAGGACAATCAGTAGTTATTAAAACTTAATCAAGTCAAACAGATAGGAAAACCTGTTGCTGTCGATAGTAGTTTCTATGCTACAATGAGTGGTAGTAAATATCATCATATCTCACCAGATTTTCACTATAGACACTCTAGTAATAGACCGGCCAACGTGTGTTGGGCACAGTTGACGTATCCAAAACAACTGTCAAATCGTATGGGAAATGTTCGTTTTGGATACAACATGGCGGCACGTTGGCCGGTCTATTACTTGAGTGTCTATAGTTTTCACACATTAAGGATGGATGCTAATCTCAAGTATCATCTATTAGTTCTCTGTATAAAAACAGCTGATCTGGTTATTTATTAATTGGTTTTATTTATCTGACAATATTTGGTAGTCTTAATGAACCTATATTCTAGCTCTAAAAACGTCAGCACTAATTTTAAAATCAAAGTCAATATACCATTGGTTAAATACGTTCTTCGCACGAAGTGTATACCCAGGCACGTTTACGTCGAGCATAGCCAGGAGATTACCGGAATAGCAACCTCGGGTGGTCAGTCATGCTTATGCTAATACCCAGATTAACATCTTCCCAAAAATTTGGTCAATCAACAACAGAGGGATTTTCGTTGTAATAGTAATTCATTTTCGAAACGTGTTTAAGTCTAATTTGATCATCGTGGTGAAGATGGTGCTCGGGATTTGTAAGTATGTAAGAAGGAAAGGTCATCACAATCAACAACTCACGATTCTTTCTTTCAATGAGTAGTCTTACAATAAACTATAAATACGCTGAACCACACAATGATAATTAAATTATTTGGCTATGATGCTTGCGATGCAACTTTTGTTGCTATGAATGTTTGTGTAGATTATTTGAAATATGAGTGAATATGTGTTCTCAATTATCTTGCGAATACTGGCGCACGGAGCGTACTCGGACTTAAGTCTCGACAATCTTCCGTATGATTAAAGCTTTCCTACCAAAACGAAAACTGTTTTCTGAATAGAAGCCCTTGGAACTAATTCAAAACCTGTTAACAGTATAAAAATAAATGATTAAACATAAGTGATTCAAAACGGTCCAGTCTAGACTAGACGAATCTTTAAAAGTCAGTCTCAACTTCCACAAAGGATTTTGCTGCTCCCGAGTCCATCCGAATTTTCAATCCGGTAGCACAGTTGCACTGAGCATTCCCTGGCAGCGGTAAAGGCGTTCATGCAGTGGCAGTTCTCCGATTTCGTACATTTTGAGCGATGAAAAAGCTGCTTTCGAGTGCCCCGTTCCGATGAAGGCAATCGTTGCATCCCGTCCAGCATGCTCCAATAGAACATCGTGACCTCCAGGATGCTGTAGAAGAGAAGAAATCATGGTTAATGCCAAAGGTTTTCGATAGTTCTGATTACAAGGAAATGCAAATGAAAGTTTAAATCTCATGGTGTGGTAACTAGACTGAAAAATATCAGGTAAATTTAAATCGTTCTGAGAACTATTTCCGTCATTCATCACTGTTAAGTTCTGTATCCACATTAATCCGGACACCTTCAAATCATTGTAACTTTTGAAATATTGCACGTAGGAATGAAAAATTTCACTGTGGTATAGCTGAGAGTCTATGATGAAAAAGACTTTGATTGATGTTTAAATTTCATGTTTAGTATTGAAGATGGCGACGAAAGAAAAACAAGTGCGCGAGCGAATTTTGTACGGGCGTACGGCAAATCCTGACTTGTCAATACGGGACCTTGCAAAAACATTGGATTTGCCTAAATCCACTGTTCACGATGTGCTCAAATCATTTTCGGAACGTTTGACGGTGGAGAGGAAACCGAGAAGTGACAAAAACATTGGACGCGCTGATCCTGTCATGGACCGAAAGGTGAAAAGGATATTAACGAAAAACCCAAATCTCTCCATTCGAACGGTGGCTCGTAAAATAGGGATGTCGCCTGGTTTTGTCCAAAAATCAAAACAACGTTTAGGACTTAAGTCGTATAAAGTAAAAACAGTTCCAAATCGCAACGACAAACAAAACTTGGCAGCAAAATCACGGGCTCGACGTTTGTACTGCGAATATTTGACGAAGTTTTCATGCGTTGTTATGGACGATGAAACTTATGTCCTGGAGGATTTAAAGCAGCTTCCAGGGCTGGCTTTTTATTCTGCTATGGCCAGAAATGCTACAGCTGAGCATTTCAGAACGAAGAAGGCATCGAAATTTCCCAAAAAATACCTTGTGTGGCAAGCAATTTGCACGTGTAGCAAAAAGAGTAAATCTTTCGTCACTACAGGCACCATTAACAAGGAGATCTATCAGAAAGAGTGTCTGCAGAAGCGATTGCTACTCTTCATCAAAAGTCACAAAGAAAAACCTTTGTTCTGGCCCGATTTGGCATCATGCCACTATGCTAAAACTGTGATGGAGTGGTACCAAGCAAATCAAGTGAACATTGTACCAAAAACCTCAAACCCGCCAAATCGCCCAGAGCTACGACCAATCGAGAGATATTGGGCTCTGATGAAGCCGAAGCTTTTTGGAAAGAATCAAGGAATCAAAGCCATCAAACACTTCCAGCAAATTTGGACAAAGACGGCTTCTACGATTTCTGAAGAGCCTGTACGAACCCTAATGGACGGAGTTAAGCGCAAAGTTCGAAAATTGTATGCAAATAGCGAATAACTATGTTTTGTCTTCACGAATTGTTAAAACACATCCCATGAATCTGAAATAAACAACTACGACGGAAATATAATGCGAAATTTATGTTTTATTCGTGTTTTGAGATGTCCGGATTATTGCGGATACAGACCTTATACAGCCGTGAATCGAACTACTTGGTTGTGTGAGTATATGTACTTTGATACGATTCGTTCGACTTTACGACTTGAAAATCGATCTACTGTAATTTGCTTAGTTGTCAGATGTTTTTTTTTAATTGAAATTTGAATGTATTGTTTTTCTTTTCAACCGGTTCAACGTTTGACGCAACCGCACCCAATGACCTCTAATGAAATGGGCGCAGAAGCCTAACTTGTCGCTCGCGGAATTCTAGATCTCGATCCGAACGAATTGATAAAAGAACGCCGCGCAGTGGATGTCTTATGTATTGTTTGTGTTATGTATTGTATGTCTTATGTATTTGTCTTATGTCTTATGCGGACTACAAGTTTCCTTCAATCAACTGCCAAAATTTGAAATCAACCGCTAGCTATTTTGACATTTCAAGTTTCGGTTGTAACACTGGAAGTGCAATTGCGATTGTGGTAGGACGGGAAGTACGATTGAAGTACTTCGCTCCTTCAATCGAACTACAATCGTATGTACTAGGCTCCGCTATCTGAGTGTGCACTCATCATGTGTAAAAAATCTAATTATTGGTTTTGAATACAGTTGAGTATTGGCGATGATTAAAGGAAATGGCTCCATTGCTGATGCTCCAATTCTAAATCCAGATTCTCACACTAGTGAATCAAGATTTAAAAAATCTTATTCGCCTTTTAAATCTGAATCTATCTACTTGCATCGCGCTCCATCTTTTTGCAGTAAATCTTTAAAATCTTCACCAATCTTCTTTCTATCTACTAAGTACGTAGAAGCATTACCAGTTTTGTAGCGAAGTCGTTACCTGCTACTATAGATCATTGCTTGGCAACCGTGCTGAGCAGAAGAAGGCAGTAAAGTGGCTCCCCAATTATTCAGGAAATTTTTTATGTTGCTGCTCGTAAAAAGTGTTAAACTGTGGCTTATAATAGTGATGTGACAGTGAAAATTAAAAAAAATTGAGAAAATTACCAGTTCAATTATGGACAAAACTTGAAGAACTGAAGAAAAAGAGTTGAGTTTTCAATTGTGAAAATGATGTATGACAGAGTACCGTAATGCACAGCTGATCGTAACGCCAGATCGAAGAGAATGGGAGAAAGGCAGAGTGGGCTTATCCCTCTACCCCCAAAGGGATAAAAAATCATTGATTGGAATTTACTAAAGATAAGTACTAATTTAATTAATTGTCTAATATCCTATAGCGCTTAAAAGAAAACAAATGTACCAAAAAGTTACATACCCTTAAAGCAACAGCATCCCGAGCAGGAACGAATATCTGGCCTTGGTATTTAAGAGCGCTGCATAAGAGGTAAAATACCTGAGGAAATGTTTCCACAATGTTATGCGAATACCAATTGAGGTAAGACAATACCAAAATAGTACCAGGTATCCCAAATAACATGTTTGGTTATTCGAGAGATATTTTGCTTGCAATTCTTAGGTATTATGCTTAGGTATTTTACCATTTACGCTGCGCTCTTAAATACCAAGGCCAGTTATCAAGATCAAAATTAGGTATTCATATGTTATTTTCTCCTGCTCGGGATGCTAACCGTCTCATAAAAATATTTCTAACTTGAAATATTTCCAAAGCACATACATTCGTAACGCTTGTTTGTTTTGATCTGTGTTTTCTTATGAGATTTTCAGATTATGTGTGCTTCACCCAGGGATGCCAGATATACAGACATGTCTGGAACTGGAAGTCTTACTCAAGGCGCCCACTGATGTGGCGGAGGTGTGGTATCACATACCATGTCAAAATATCGAGTCAAAGTCTTGTGGCGTGAGGTGAACGTCGACAAGGTGTTTTGACATGCTAGCAGATGCCGCACCTCCGCCACATCAGTGGGCGCCTGGCCTAAAAATATATTTTTTTTTTCTATTCACCAGCCGCCACCCACCACGAAAAAAAAAAAAAAAAAAATTAACGAGCGCCTAACCGACCCACCCCCCCCCCCCTCCCCCCCCCCCCCCCACCCCACCCCCCACAAAAAACCCCCGGAAAAAAAAATTTTCAAAAAAAAAAACCAAAATAAAAAAAAAAAAAAAAAAAAACAAAAAAAATAAATTTTTTATATTTTATTTTTTTTTTAAACCCAGAATATTCAAAAAAAAAAAAAACCCTGGTTTTGTGGGCCTGATCCT
Organism: Aedes koreicus; assembly: GCA_024533555.2. NCBI lineage: Eukaryota > Metazoa > Arthropoda > Insecta > Diptera > Culicidae > Aedes > Aedes koreicus. The sequence continues at coordinate 60,694 of JAHHFK020005584.1, read as the reverse complement.
CAATAACTTCTGCGAGTTGGAAAAAATGTACGATGGCGTCGACGTGCAGGCCTTGATCAACGAATACACTAGAAGTGACAAGTTAAGCATGGAGCAATTTTGACTAGACATGATGAATTCCTACATATGCTGCTGTAATCAAATAAAAAAAAATAAGAAACGGACTTTCCGACGATACCATCAACGATTTAACGTTAATTGATCCTGACAATATCAGAGCAAAAGCCCTTCCAACAATTTTTCAATTTATGAAACGATTTGAGAACATTATTGATGAGCATCAATTCAACCAATCGACGACGAGTTCCGGGAATTGAGATTTTCAGTGGCGGATTTTCCAGAAAAACTTTATTGCGAAGAATTCTGGAACAAGTGCTTATCCTTACGTCATTATAGTGGCTCAGTCGGCCAAATAGTACGCTAGATTGCACAAACAGCAAAACGGAGTGGTTGTAATTTCATCTAATGTGAAATGTCTGTTCACAAGCGACATGTACAGCCAAGTTCCTCGATCCTTTGGAATTAATGAATTTTGTAGTAGTGAAGTGAAGATGAGCTCTTGAGTACTTCATGATTAGGGCCCAAAAGCCAATTGTAAACAATGGCTTTAAACGTCGATCTTTCACGAATCAAGAAAATCCAACGATATCCACTTATTCCATGTGGTAGAACTAATATCTCTCTACCAGATGCTGCTTTTAATTCACTAAAGTGATTTTAGATTCAAGAGAAATCGATGTTTAAAGTCATTGTTTACAATTGGCTATTAGGCCCTTATCATGAATTACTCGTGAGATGTTTCTTTAAATTGAAGAATGGTAATAATAAATGATTTGCCTAGAATGTTTCAAAACATCAAATCTAAAAGATCAAAATATTTAGCTTTGTTCAAATTTAGTGATTGAAAAACGACAGTGATTTAAAAATATGTATGGAAGTGAAAGGAAAAATGACATTTATATATAAAACTTGTAATTGCAATCTCTTTTGCGTTAGATTTTTGTTTACGCAATTTTCACAAAACATAATAAATAAATAGCGATAAATAGCGATTTCCAAAAAAATTTTCCATTGAAGCACTTTAAAAACAAAATAAAAACTCTTATACAGACAAATACAGAAATTTCAATGAGATTGATACAGACTTTTGAAAAAAGTATCTGGCATTCCTAGCTTCACCACCTCCATACAGGAGCAATGCTAACATTTCAATTTGGTTCTGACTGTCATACTGCTGGATACAAAAGGTCTAGATCAGTATTCTGAATGACAATAAATTTAATAGATGTAAGTAATAGGTTACTATGGGAAACCGGAGTTGCCCAGGCATGCGCGCAACAGCTAGAAGCAACCCTGCCAACGGAAGAGCAGCTTGGCGCAGCTACTATTGGAGATGCCTGGAATCGGGTAGGTACCTCTGCACCGAATCGAAAAAATGACTGCTTTGATGGCGAATGCAAGCAGTTAGTAGAGGAGAAGGATGCAGCACGGGCGAGAGTGCTGCTACACCGCACTAGAGCGAATGTGGAACGGTACAGACAGGCACGGCACAAGCAAAATTCAATTCTTCGAAGGAAAAAGTGCCAAAGAGAAGATCTAGACCGCGAAGCAATGGAAGCACTGTACCGTGCTAACGACACACACAAATTCTACGAGAAGTTGAACAGCTCACGCAACGGCTACGTATCACAAGCCGATATGTGCAGATACCTGGAAGGTAAACTTCTCACAGATGAGTGTGAGATGATTGAAAGATGAAAGCAGTACTTTGACGAGCACCCAAACGGCAATGTTACAGCGAACGAAGACGGCACGATAATAAATCTAGGCACACGCGCAGAAGATGACAGGATCCCAACAGCAACCCTTCAGGAAGTTGAGGAGAAAATTGGTCGGTTGGAAAACAACAAAGCTGCTGGTGTTGACCAACTCCCAAGCGCGATATTAAAATACGGTGGTGAAGCACTGGCGTTAGAATGTCGGACGACAGTCCTGTTAAAATACCTCTCGAAAACGAACCGACGGGTACAAGAAGAAGAGGTGCGCGACGAGCAAGGCGGATAGATCAAGTAGAAGGCGACCTGCGAACTCTTCGCAGACAGTGAGGCTGACCAGGTGCAACCATGGACCGATTACAATGGAGACAACTTCTGTGTACAGCAGAGGCCACACCGGCCTTGGTCTGATTGGTAAGGTAAGTAAGGTAAAGCACTGGAAAATGCGCTGCACTGGATAACTACCAAGATTTGGGAGGAAGACTGTTTACTAGAGGATTGAACTGGAAGGTATCGTGTGTCCCATCTATAAAAAGGGTGGCAAGCTGGATTGCTGCAACTATCAGGCAATCACGCAACTGAGCGCCGCCTATGAGTTATTCTCCCAAATTTTATGCTGTCGCCTGTCACCAATTGCAAAGGAGTTCCCATGGGTGCCCGCGCTATTACGGACCAGATTTTCGCAATTCGGCAAGTACTGCAGAAATGTCGCGAATACAACGTGCCCAAACATCATCTTTTCATCCACAGAAAAAAAATTATGAATTTTAACAGGTGCGTAAAATTTCCCCTCGTTTAATTTAAGTGGTGTCTTTGGCAAAGTTGATGGATATGACAAGCTTCGTATTTTGCCGGCATGACTTTTGTGATCAATCAATCCCCATAAGAGTGAGATAAAAATTCACCTTTTTTAGGATTTTGAGATATATAGTTGATGTCCTTAGCAAAGTTGTAGAAGCAGTAAACACAAACAACTTTGCTGAAGACATATAAAAAGTTTCACCGAATTAAAGATAGATAGCGTTTAATAGGAATAAACCTCCACAATCACATTTTTCACCAAAACATTTTGTTTTTAATTTTAAGGACAATAAAATGTTTAACAAAGTTGTATGCAATATCAAAATACAAAACTATCAAGAAAGGCTACGATTCGCGATCTTCTGAACTGACTTCTAGTATCATCAAATCCATTGATTACAAGCATTCGTGGTTGGCCCAAAAAGCATGAGAATCCATTGAATCCATATCATAAGCAGATGCCAGCAAAAGAAGCGGTTGATATTGAAAACGGCATAACGACACACGCAAATTCTACGAGAAGTTGAACAGCTCACGCAACGGCTACGTATCACAAGCCGATATGTGCAGATACCTGGAAGGAAAACTTCTCACAGATGAGTGTGAGATGATTGAAAGGTTGTCTAGCGATGATAAGAAGCTGCTAGCAAAAGAAGCGGTTCAAAATGAAAACGGCAATGAAAATATACATGTTTAATAACAATTGAAATAAAAATCGGTTTAATTATGGTAGCATCGTTAAAATCGACTTTTTGACCACTGTGCCTTGGTCTGATTGGTGAGGTAAGTAAGGTAAAACACTGGCAAATGCGCTGCACTGGATAATTACCAAGGTTTGGGAAGAAGACTGTTTACTAGAGGATTGGATGGAAGGTATCGTGTATCCCATCTTTAAAAAAGGGTGGCAAGCTGGATTGCTGCAACTATCAGGCAATCACGCTACTGAGCGCCACCTATAAGTTGTTCTCGCAAATTTTATGCTGTCGCCTGTCACCAATTGCAAAGGAGTTCACAGAAAAAAATAATGAATTTTAACAGGTGCGTAAAATTTCCCCTCGTTTAATTTAAATGGTGTCTTTGACAAAGTTGATGGATATGACAAGCTTCGTATTTTGCCGGCATGACTTTCGTGATCAATCATTTCCCATAAGAGTGCGATAAAAATTCACCTTTTTTTTAGGATTTTGAGATAGAGAGTTGATGTCTTTAGCAAAGTTGTAGAAAAAGTCAATACAAATAACTTTACTCAAGACATATGAATTGTATGTTTCACCGAATGGAAGATGGATAGCATTTATAGGAATCAACCTCCAAAAACACATTTTTCACCGAAACATTTTGTTTTTAATTTTAAGGACAATAAAATGTTTTACAAAGTTATTTACAATATCAAGATAAAAAACTATCAAAATAGGCTACGAATCGCGATCTTCTGAACTGACTTCTAGTATCATCAGATCCATTGATTATAAGCATTTGTGGTTGGCCCAAAAAGAATTAGCATCCATTGTCTGGCTATGAAAAGCAGCTGCCAGCAAAAGAAGCGGTTGTAATTGAAAACGGCATTGAAAATATAAATGGTTAAAGATAATTGAAATAATAATCGGTTTAATCGTAGTAATATGAAATAAATATAAATATTAACAAAAACAAAACGCAAAGTTATTCTGAAAATAATGAGTTTGTTGTGTGGTTACCATGACAACTTAATTTATTTATGCTGTTTGAATCATGAATTATAGTAAAACCATCGATATTTGTTTTGAGCATAACTCGCCAGCAGACGGTCGTGGACGAATAAGCTAACCACCACTTGAAAGCTCTTACAATGTACTGTTAGATACTATTACTCTATCTGCTCCTACCTGTTCCTAAGTGTGGTTCAGCAGTCAAAAATACGATGAAAAAAAAAAACGGAATAAAGTTCAATAGCTCAGCCCACTTAAATAATGCAGGTATAGTATTTTCCGGAAAGTTTTGTATTTTGATATTGCAAATAGCTTTGTGAAACGTTATATTGTCCTTAAAATTAAAAACAAAATTTTATTTTTGGAGGTTAGTTCTTATTAAACGCTCTCTATCTCCAACTGGGTGAAACATACGATTTATATGTCTTCAGCAAAGTTATTTGTATTGACTTTTTCTACAACTTTGCTGAAGACGTCAACTCTCTATCGCAAAATCCTAAGAAATGAATTTTAATCACACTTTTAGGGAGATTGATCACAAAAGTCATGCCGTCAAAATACGAAGCTTGTCATATTCATAAACTTTGCTTAAAACGCCATCGCTCTAGCTCCACTATTTAGGGAGCTATCAGTAGAGAGCGTTTAAATCGACTTTTTAACCACACAGCAAAAAATTATTAAAATTACACTTACATTTCGTTGGTTTGGTTCAATTTGAAAAATACATCATTTTAATTTTACGTACATAAGCGAAACGCTGAAAAACATTGAAGAACGCATTCATATTCAATCAAATTTTTACTACAACGTATGTTTACATTATGCTTAAAAAATGAAGTGGAACGGACGCCTTTTTCAAATCATAAAAATGAGAGTTTACATGAACGTGTAAAATTATATAATCGTTCACCTGAAACCAATAAGCCATGGTGCCCGATTCTTTCGTTGCTTCCTCTTGCTGTCATTTGTTACCCAAAGCTTAAAACGATCTGAGCCACCTGAACATAGTTGCTAGATTGAAATTATTTCTAAGGACAGCTATTATTTCGAACGATACATCAGTGGGAGAAAACATTTATGGTTTAAATAACAAGGAGATCAGCTTCAGCAAGTTGATGTCACTTGGGAAATGAGGTGTTCCGAATGAAAGTTTATAATATGATAGAGATTGAATTTAATGATCCTTGAACAAGTTTTCAAGTGCTTCATGAAATCAATTTACCCTACCGCTCGTGCTTTAAAGTGTCCGGGATATTTTCACGTTGTTTTTAAATAGATGAACTATGTTTCTGACAGAGCTTGCATAAGTTTAATAGCGGTTAAAATTACATGAAATGTTTCAATCCGTGTAAAGATTGGACTCGGAAAAAATGCGACACTTTGTTTTGGGTGTAACTTTTTATCGCGTGGGGAAAAATTAATGAAATTTTTGGGAATACTAGTTTAGAGTGTTATGTTTATGTGTGCAAAATTATTGCGATCTGTCAAGTAGTTTTCAAGATGCATTCGAAACAAGAAGAGCTACGCCAGCAAATCTTGGGCGCGGTGATCGATAATCCTGTTCAGTCGCACATATGGATCGGCAAAAGGCTTAGAATCCACCATTCCACCGTGTCCCGCGTTGTGAAGAAGTTCCAGGAGACGAAGACCATCGAGCGGCGCACTGAAAGCGGCCGAAACCCAAAAAGGAATACCCAGAGAAGGCGTGGAAGATAAGGCAGTACTTTAAGAATAACCCGAACCTTTCCACCCGAGACGTGGCCAAAAAGGTCAATTCGTCGAAGTGGTTCGTCCAGCAGACCATGAAGCGGGCTGGGCTACGTGTTTTTAAGGTCAAAAAGGCGCCAAACCGGACTGACAAGCAAAACACGGTGGCCAAATTGCGTGCGCGGAAGCTGTACCGTGAGTGGCTGGTCAAGCTAGGCTGTCTCGTCATGGACGACGAGACATATATCAAGGCGGACACCAAACAAATCCCCGGCCTCGAGTTTTTTGTCGGTACGTCCCGCATGGAGGTTCCGGAAAAGTTCCGGAAGAGAAAGATGGAATAATTCGCGATGAAGTACCTGTTGTGGCAGGCGATCTGCGAGTGCGGACGGTACAGCAAGCCGTTCGTTACAACCGGCACCATAAACGGGCAGATTTATCGAGAGGAATGCTTGCAGAAGCGCTTGCTGCCCTTCCTCCGCTCTCACCGTGGTCCCACGCTGTTCTGGCCGGATCTCGCTTCGTGGTATTACGCCAAGCCTGTAATGGATTGGTACGAAGCAAAGGGCGTTAATGTGGTCCCGAAGGAGGTGAACCCGCCAAATACACCAGAACATTGACAGATCGAAAAGTTTTGGGCGATAATGAAGAAAAAGTTGAAGAAAAGCGGAAAAACATTCAAAACCGATGAAGAAGAAAAACTGGGAGAAATTGTGTAAGGAAGATGGACAAAGCCTCGCCCAAGATCTCATGAGCAGTGTTAAGAGAAATGTACGAGCATTCAGCTTGGGGGAGGAAATTCAATAAATAAATTATGACAAAACATAATTATTTAATCCTTGAAAATTTGAGAAGTATCCGATTTAAAATGAACTTTTGGTGATCATTTTTGTGTGTCTCATTTTTTCCGAGTCCAGTCTTTAAAAATAAAGTGTCATATATTTTCCAATTCATGTAATTTTTTTTCGACTATAATTTTGAAGCTTTTTCATTGCTCAAATTATGTGCATGAATATGAATTGAAAATCACCATTTTTATTAACTGTGCACTGTGCAAAGGAGGCGTAAACAAAGAAATTGTTTGCAATCATTCATGTGCCATACAACAATGTTTGCAATCTTTTATACAACAGACATGATTCCAGCGATATCTGGCTTAAATTTACATGAAATATCCCATCATTTCTGCCAAATCCAGCATTCCCTCTATGTGCATTGGATAACGCAGAAAATTAAATGTTTCTTTCTATCTGTTTCGATTTCAAATCAGCTTACGACACAATCTATCGAGACCAGCTATGGCAGATCATGCACGATTATGGATTTCCAGAAAAACTGACGCGATTGGTCAAAGCAACGATGGATCAAGTTATGTGTGTCGTAGGAGTCCCAGGGGCACTTTCGAGTTCCTTCGAATCTCGGCGAGATGATGGATGGTCGTGTTTGCTATTTAACATTGCATTGGAGGGTGTGATACCGAGACCGAGGATGGACACGAGTGCTACGATCTTCAGGAAATCCGTCCAACTGTATAGTTTTCGCTGACGACGTTGATCATAGCATGTAACTTTGAGACGATGGCGGAAACGTACATCAGACTTGAGGCTGAAGCAAGTAGGATTGGGCTTACCATTAATGCGTTGAAAACAAAATACATGAGGTGAAGAGGCTCCCGAGAAGGCAATGTTAGCCTCTTACCACGAGTTCAGATCGATGATCGAGCCGGTAGACGAATTCGTGTATCATTGGTGACCACCAATACACAAACAGAGAGATAAAAAGGCGCATCGTACCTTCTTTGGGCTCTAAAGAACGCGAACCATCGTTGATCATCTACAAGACATTAATTAGACCGGTAGACCGCTACGGCCACGAAACATGGACAATACTCGTGGAGGCTTCTGGAAAAAGCTCCCATCGTTTACTCCACTAAAATCGGTTGACTACGGTGGGCTGGGCATATCGTAAGAATGTCGGACAACGGCCCAGGTAAAATTATTCTTGATAATGAACCTGCTAGGCGGGCCAAGTACAGCCAAGGACCGAATAGAAAGGAGACAATTTCTGGTTTTAATGTCAGTAACATATCGTAGGGTTAAGAAAAAAAATGTGTCGTCAGCAAAGCTGTAGAATGTGTAAAAAAAAGTGAACTTTCTTACGAAAAAAGAAACTTAAGTACACTATAAAGAAAGTTCCACTATTGTCATTTTGTATCACAGTGCACACGTTAGGGAACGTCCATTAATTATGTCACGCAAAAAATTGGACCTTCAAAATGTTATGTATGGATTGTAACGTTTTCCAACCGGGGGAGGGGGGTTCCACTTACAGCGTGACATAATTAATGAACCTTCCCTTAGGTAGGACACACGAACACGTACATGCAACCGAATTTTAATATTATTCTGCATAGTGAACTGACAAAAATATTCTGCTCACTAAATATTACTTGCTTGCTTTTAAAATATTGCACATGACATGATAGAGAACTGAACCAACTACTTATTACTTTAAGTTAGCGAATAATACGATATAACGACACTTAGTTTTGATGTTCGAGCAGATCATTTTCATAAAAAAGGAAATTAAGATGCTGAACTAAGAACATCCCCAATAATCTGCAGCGCAATACATAAAGGCGACTTGCCTTACTCTAAGCAATCTACATTTCAAACAACTAACCCAAATTCCAAAATATTATGAATTTGTCTTTTCCACCTACTCAAAGCTGATGCAAAATCCAATTCGTTTTACACTGTGCACCAATTGAAGGCACCACACAAAAAGCTGCACATTGTAAATATTTTCATAACTATTTGCTCGCCTGTCTGGCACCGACCGGAAACGTGAGTGCAACGTCAACTCATCCACTATCGTAAGCTTTGCTCGGTAGTTCACAAATGCACACCCTCTACACTTAAAAATAGACCACTTAGCACTCACACAGGCTGTCCACTTACCAGCTCCAAAAAGTTGGTAATGTCGTACACCCTATCGTAGAGGACAATCCAGCAGTCGTTCATGGTGTCATGATAAGCCACCTCGTCAAGCGTAATTTGTTTTCTCAACCGAAGATTATTGTTGTTTCGATCGTTGCTGGGGGTCGTCGTCGTGAGACGCAAAGCGGTCATAGCTAGCTGGAAGAAGCTGGCACTTTGCTGATCGTTCACTAGCGATGCCGTCTTGACTTCATCGCTCTTGTGCACGTCCACAGCAACACCGACCAGGACTTGGGTATCCGCTAACGACATCAGCCTTTGTGCTTTCGAGATGGGCTCTAACGATGATGGGTACTCGAAATGTCTATTGCAATCCTATTTGTTTAGTTCAAAGCAAATGTTTTTAAATAGGCTCCAGCAATAGGTATATCAGTGGGTGATGTTTGCACGTCCGACGACCGAATAACACTAACAGATTTCCTGCGGCTTCCGAATGTTTTATAATATTACCATTTTCGTTATTTGATATGGATTCGAATGTTTTCGGCATCGGAGTCCTCTGCTCTCTCTGCCTCTGATAGGAAGACTGCGCGTGGTGTTAACACACCAATGGACAGACATGATTCAAACGAATGTATGTTAGTAGTTAAACCGATTATTTGCAACCGTTGAAGCGTGGTGCTTCGTGGTCGAAAAAGACTATCAGTTAACATAATGAGCCTCAAATTACCGGTCGGCATTTTAATCATTCGTTACTTAGTAGTAGTGCACACATCTCCAGTAGATTTCTTCTGGTATAAAGATTTGAGTCTGTAAGGTCTGAATGATAATGCATTTTTTGTTTGACTGTTTCATAACATGATTTCTTAGCAGCCATTATGCTTGAAATTTGCTTTGTTGATTCGAACAGTAGATGGATGACGATACGACCAGGAGGAAAGATGGAATAAAGAGTGCTACGATTGATATTATATTTGCTCATCTTAAACTCGAACAATTTGTTTAAATTATGCATTTAATAACATTGGTATTTGGCATTCATCAAAACAACACTGAGCCAAGAAATATAGGTAAAACAATAAAAATACCTGATGGTTTTTTGCTATAAGAGCTCTCGTTTATAATTTATTTGCTGTAGGAACCATAATGAACAACCAATCTTATAAAAAACGCATTTATCAAATACCATGCAGAAATTCTTAGATTAACCTTATGAAAATAATTTATGTTTGCATAAGAAAACCTTACACCGTCAAAAATGACAGGCATTTAGCATAGGAGAAGAGGTTGAATAAACCATTTTTGCAGAAACATAGCTTTTACACTGCGTCAAGAAGATTTAAGACACCCCATAAATTTAGTATAAAATCAGTCTTGAATGTATTATTTTTATTATGTCCCATACCAAAAGCAAGAGGTTGACAAACAATTATGGTTTCCTAGCAACACTTCTGAAAAGGCGCTTTTTGACAGCTCATCTTTCGTAAACATTGATTTTTGGTGTCCAGTACTTTTGAGGAGGCTAACGGGCTCAGCCATTGGCCCTAACATATGCTTCGCGAGGCGGAGCAAACCAGGAAGACGAAGAAGAAGAAAAGAAGAAGAAGAAGAAGAAAAGAAGAAGAAAGCTTACTTTTTGTCGAAGTTTTTTTGATTTATGGTAGATAAAAACGTTGTTTTGAAGGTATGCCGAAAGTAAAGTATCTTCACAGGAGGAGAAAGGTAAAATTATGGCATGGAGGGAAATTGACGTGAGCATTAAACAGATTACACAGCGGCTTGGTAGACCCCGATGCGCGGTGCAAAATTTCCTTGCTGATTTGGAAAATTACGGCAAAAAGTATACGAAAACGATTAAAGGGAAGCTACCAAATCTCACGGTCAAATCAAGGCCGAGCTCGATTTAAACGTATCTCGAGATCGCAAGATGGGAATTTGCAAGATCCAACATGAATCGTGACGGGAACTTGGTACGTTAGCAGAAATAATGATATAGTTAAATGACCCATATGATTCATGGTTGTCACTGTGAATAATAAGTCTTTATATAGTTCAGGTTATCCTCAGTGGTGAGAAAAAGTTTAATCTCGATGGTCCTCATGGATTTATTGGCGTGATCTGCGTAAGAGTGAGATCAACTTTTCTACACGGAACTTTGGAGGAGGAAGCTGTATGATGTCGGGCGCATTTTGCAGTCTTGGAAAGCTGCATCCATCCACAATTTTTGGAAATGCATCCATCCACAAAAGTGCTGAGACTATAAAGTGGCTCAAGGACAAGAAAATAGATATACTCCGATGGCCGGATTGATCTCTCGACTGAAATCCGATAAAAAATCTATGGGGAATTATTGTGCGTCGAATCTATGCCAACAATAAACGTTACGCCACTACGGATGAGCTTAAAACTGACATCATGGCAGCTTGAAATTCTGTTGAACCAAATATCATCACAAATTTGGTCAACATTATGCAAAACCGAGGCTTCGCAGGGATCAACAAGAATGGAGAACCAATCAAGTATTGAAGACTCACTGTGTAATTTTCATTGATTCGAATTTCAAGGGCTACCAGATTAATTCTAGTACCTGTCTTATATCTTTTTGACATCTAATCTAATCTAATCTAATCTCACACTAACGCAGCCAATTCTTGAAAGCATCCTGGAAAATGACGTCTTCTGGAATGCATCATTTTTCTTGTCATCGGCCAGGCCAACTGCGTAGTGTGTGCCGCAGAGAAGATTCCAAGAAATAGAGCAATTCCAGAAAGAGTGTCTGAAATCGCTCTACTACTCCGAATCAAGGGAAGGAAGAAAGCGTGGACCTCCCGTACCAAACGCCTCCATATAGAGTTAAATAATGTGATAATTTGTATTTATCGTTGGGAGCATAGATGCTAGAAAGATTAGTTTATGCTCCTTTTGCCTGTGGGTGGACTTTTGGCATTTGAACCAAAAGTCTGGCAATAATTTGCCAAGGTTATAGCGCCTTATCTCGCTCACTGAAATTTAGATTGAAATTTAAAATTTACAGAATAATACACTGTGCTTCCACTATATACAAGCTCATCGATTTAGAACCACCCGGGGGAGACTTGGTCCTATACCCAATGATTTCATTATCTCCAATCCGCTCAACCAATCGCAATGTTTTGTGATATAGTGGACGGATTATTATAATTTGAGATAACTCAATCAAATTTGGCAGATCGACAGGCAATCGATGGAGACCCACCTGGTACCTCATAGCAAGATGCTTAGAAGCGGACCGAAAGATTTGATGAGCTACCTCCCCCCCCTGTCTTATATCTTTTTGACATGTCAAAAAACAATAACCGATTTTATATATGTTTGTAAGTCGAATATGATTTTTTTTTATTGAAATGTTGTTTCAAGTTATGAAATAACATGATTTTAGATGAAATTGAATGCAATGCGCTTGAGTGTCTATCAGAAACTACGAAAACCTAGAGTTTCTTAAATCTCCTTGACGAAGTGTAAGTGATTATTTAATCCCTGAGAGTTTCAAATATATCCGACATAAAATGAATTTTTGTCTGTTGCACTTTTTCGAGAACAATCCTTAAAAATGATCATCAAAACAATTCAAAAAGTACTCCAGATAAAAATCTTGGGGTATGTATTTATTTATTCATTTATTGAGTTCTATAACGTAACTTAAGACTGGAAGGTCTTTTTAATGGCCATTGGTAGAATAAGCGCTACAATTCCAGACTTTACAAATTTAACTAATTTTCTATTCTTCAATATTGATTCAACTTTTAAACTTCTGCTATCACTTGAAATGCTCTATACATCTTCTCTTAAATGCTATGAAAGAAGTTTCGCTGGAAAGATTATTTGGTAAAGAATTCCAGTGAACTACACCTCGAACGAAAAATGAATTACCATACTTAGAGGTTCGATGTCGCGGAAGAATAAATTTCTTAGAACGATTGCTTCGTGAAAATTGTGATTTGCTATATAAATAGTCTGGCATTTTTGAACTCGTAAAACCATGCAAAAATAAACATGAACGTAGTTTGCTGAAGTTTTCAAATCGGCAGCCAATTAATATATGCTGTAAGTGAGAAACACTTGTGTATATGTTTAAGTTGAACACATAACGTAGGCATGCATTCAAGGCGACCCGTAGTTTATTAAATGAGAAAACCGATAATTCATCTAGAAGAAAGTCACAAGCCATGAAATGTGGAAGAATAAGGCTTTTAAACAGCTTTAACTTGGTATCACTTTTGAGAAACGACGATGAAACATATAGTGAACGCAAAGAAGCGTAGATTTTCCCACATTGTAACATAGCACTCTTGTCACACCCAAAATTAGATTGAATATGAATGCCCAAACTCGTTGCACTTTTCAACATATTCAATTATTTCTTGATGTAATTTTGATATTGGATTAAACGTTACATGGAATGAAGAGTTGGAAATAAAAATTGCCTTCGTTCTTCTAGAATTAAGAGTAAGCCTATTACACGTAGACCATTCGTGAATTCTTTGTAAATCTTCATTTATTTTGCTGGATATTTCTACAGCAGATATATTTTCGGAATCGAAACATAATTGTGCGTCATCAGCGAATAAATGTATTTTGCAACTTTTTACTACTTCAACCAGGTCATTAATATATAATGAAAAAAGAAGAGGCCCAAGAATTGAGCCCTGAGGAACTCCTGATGTGATACGAATAAATTCGGAATAAACTTCGTTGTTCAAGACAGTCTGCGCACGACACTTCAGGTATGATTTGACTAAATTCACAGCATGATCGGAAAACCTAAACCTAGCTTTTAATTTATGACATAATACACGATAGGAAATAGTGTCGGGCTTCAAATGGTGAGCCTTGGAAAACTTCAGAAGGGGGGTGCAATCAGAACTACTGGTCCTCACGAGTTACTACCTCAAGCCTCCACGAGTCATATCATCACAAAAGACTGCCAGCTGAAACATGGAGACGCTGGTTGGCGTAGCCTGGATGTTGTGAATCTGACAATAGCGAAGTGAGGGGGTGCGACCTGTAAATCATATCATATAATTTTCCATTCTCATATCAATTAAGGATTTCAGCAGGCTTTGGAATCATCGTGCATTCCAAAACCATTTATCTCAGGAGCCTGGAGCACTACTGGATAAAAAGCTGAATTTGTTTTTCAGCATTTCAGCATAACATTACATGGAATTTTCACTTCTGAACATTAACTACTATATTACTGGCATGCGCTTATGGGAGTATAGGATTATATTTTAATATTGTGTTTAGGGGTATTAGGATTAGATAAGCCATTTATTTCAGAAAGCTTCACACTGGGCTCTGCGATCGCTCCAATTGCTATCATAGAAATGCAACTAGAACAATATAAAGACATGCTTTAACAACATGTATTATAAAATAATATCTCTCATTGAAATTATAGTTTTGATATTTGGAATGATATTTTCTGTTTTCACCATTTCCAGGACCAGTAGGATATTAATACATATCTAATTGATATTTTTTCAGTAACAATCCAGTGGATGCCAAGTGGTTGACTAAAGCGTAGCCACTTTTTAAATAGTCAAGTAATTTGATTGTTTCTTGAAATGCCATGTACACATGCAAGTTGCAAATTAGTAATAATAGCATTTGTTATCTCCTATCATACTTTAAGTCTGTTTATGGGGTCTGCTGTCTGGTCGTTCAAAATGAACGGCGTATAGCTGCTGCTGCTTGCATCGAACCTGAGCTGGCAATTGCTACGTTTGAGGAAGAATATTGACGACGGAAAATCTGAGCAGAAATAAAGTGCCAATATCTATAACTAGTATTTTTAGAACCAAATACCAAAACCTTGCCAAAGTGAATTTTGATTCGGTGTGCAGGCTTAGTTTGTAAATGAATCGGTGTAAGAAGAGTGTATTAGACGCAGATATCCGACACGTCGAGTTTGTGGACGAGTCGACTGCAGCAGCTGCGGGTCCAGCAGAACTTGGCCGAGATCTAGGACATCGAGGAGAGCTGGTTTGCAAAGCAACAAATAATTTACTTCTACCCAATTTTGAAGACAATATCTAATATCCTGTTTTGACATACTTGATCAAGAACAAGAAGTAATAAACTTCACTAAGAATTATGCAGGCCTCCGATCGCACTAATACGGATGCGATTCTCATTACAGGGGAAGATACGAAAAAAAATACGAAAAGTGGAACAAAAGGAGCAGGATCATCAAGGAAACATCAAACATTACTGGTGAGATCCAAGCAATTATAAACAAATACAAAATACATACTACTAAATACGTGCCATGATCGTAACAGAACATGTGATCAAAAAGGAGAAGACTAGCAAAATTTTGTCCAGATTCAAAGTGATACAGTTCGGTGAATAATAAACCGTTTTTGATGAAACTAGAAGCGTCCGACGGGGAATTTATTCTTATTCTTATTATTATTTATTCAGCATGTTTTTATTCAAAAATTTGATTTGACTTCCGGGCACCGGAGATAGCACGGATACTTTGAGGTTATGTCAAATGTGCTAATTTTCTGCAGCTCGTTATTTTTTATGTTACTTGAAAATCGGAAATATTATATTTTTCTCAGAAACAAGAATTTATAACAAGTCTGTCAGTGGTTAAAGATTGTGAATCGGCCCATAAACAACTGAGATATGGCCATTTCCGTAAAATGTAGTTTTTTACCCAATTGCCTGACACTTCTTATGTTGAAAAACTCCTTTTTAATTTATCTGTAACTCTGCGTACCCTTAACCAAATTAGATGCAACTTTTTCCATACGATCACAAATTTATCCTAGTTTTTGGAAGAGTAGCGGACATTTCGTTATTTTCCGTAGTTCCGGATTCATTATCGGGAATCGTGAAGGAAGTACCCTACCAGTGTAATGGCCAGAGTTAGAACTGTATCAAACCTGGCTTGCGACATATCAAACTTCATGATTTTACAAACCAATACCACTGGTAGTCAACCTGAGAGTACTCTTTCACATTGGCCATACCTGGTGACGTTCCGGATTCCGGGTTCCCCCAGGGAAGTGGCCAGATTTCGAATGATGTCAAACCCTGGCTTGCGACACATCAAACTTCATGATTTTACAAAACAATACCTAAACTAAAAATAACTCAAAATTAATTTGGCGTACGGAACCATCGACCTGGCGGAATAGAACTCAAATTGGATATTATTTTTTATCCGTGTACATGTTTGCATAGAAGAAGACAAAAGGTGACAGGATTGAGTGCTTGCGCATGGGACAAATCAAGGTTAAGTGCTGAAGTGTGCAGTTCGAAATGCCATTAGAGCTTACGGAATTTCAACGGGGCCGTATAGTCGGTGCTCGAGAAGCCGGTGCTTCGATCGCTGAAACATGCAAACTGGTTGGTGTTGCCAGGGCAGCTGTAAACAAGCAAAAACTAGAATAAATTCCCCGTCGAACGCTTCTAGTTTCATCAAAATCGGTTAGCTATTCACCGAACTGTATCACTTTGAATCTGGACAAAATTTTGCTAGTCTTCTCCTTTTTGATCATCCCCTGTAGAAACATTAACAACTGCCCGCAAAGTGCAAATCAAGCGTCGGAGTGGAACCGTCGATCGTCAACTGCGAGTGAAGGAAAATCAAGGCTGATCCCAACACCTCGGATTATGATTTGGCGAGAAAATGTTACCGAACAAGTAAACAACCCAACCGAAACCTTAAACAAAAAACAGTGGCCAGAACTCGGGCCCGTAAGTCATACGACCAGGTTCTGACGAAACTCGATGTATGTCTCTTCATCGATGATGAAACATATGCTAGAGCAGATTTTAAACAAATCTGGGGGATCAAGTTCAACATGGCTCCTACTAGCGGCAAGGTTCCTGGCAGATTCAAGTATATTTTTGCGGATAAGTTTATGAAAAAAATCATGATTTGGCAAGGTATCTGTTCCAGTGGCAAAAAAACCAGAGTTTTTGTGACGTATAAAACAACTTACAAACAGGAGTGCCTCAACAATCGGATGTAACCCTTCTTTAAGTCCCATGAATGTCCAGTTACGTTTTGGCCAGATCTAGCCAGCTGTCATACGGCGATAATCATGCGGAAAATGAAGATGAAGTGTGCACTCACCAGTGACATCGGCAAGCTGAAGAATTGGTGGAATCAGCCAGCCAAAACCATGACTGAAGATGGTGTGCACCGGCAGAAAAATGCGAGAATTCCATCGAAATAACAACGAATGATTTGTTTCAGTTATTTTCATGAACTAAATAATATTACCTCTGTTGCATTCTTTGGAAATTGAGCGATTGAAAAAAAAAAGTTTACGAAATACACGCATTGGAAAGTGCCCCATTTCTGATTGATCTAGCCTTTACATATCGCACTCTTCAACAGATGAGCCGGGACCAACGGCTTTACTTCCTTTCCGAAGGACGTGCTGAGAGATTTTGTCGCCTCAGAAAAATCCCATCAAGCTCTACTGAGATTGAACCCAGACCCACTGGAGTGCCAAGTCCCACTTACCTCTAGCAGTCACACTTACCACCGTCGCCTGCTATACTTTTATAGTTGACAACTTGAAATTAACAATCTCCTTTATAAAGGGCGAGGAAAAATTATCCGTGATTGTGTGTAGTGCTCGAATTTGACACATGCAGAAATGAGCACACCTGTGCATATGTCTACCTTGGTATAGCATAAACAAATACAAAAAGTTTCTACGCAACGTGTATTGAAAACACAGACGTAGTCCTACGTCAAAACTCCACGATAAATTTCACTTTTGTCGATAAAATTTTGGTGAAGTGACATTAATAATAACCATAAGTGGTCACTTGTGATGACATTTTGTCATTTATGTGACTCCCGTAATGGGCGAATCCAAGTTTAAAAAGAAGAAATCACCGAGCGGTGATAAATCTGACAGCTCCCATGTTAAAGTATAGGACGAAAATTTTAAAACGCTTCCAAGAAATTCTAATGAAATTCTAATTAAAAGCAGTTTGTTGTAAGATAGATGAAATATCCAAAACTACTCAATGAAGACATTTTCAGCAAGATAAAAATAAAATAAAAATAATACCTCTTGTGCAGATTTGGATGTTTCTTACATCATACAACAAACCGCTTTTAATTAGAATTTCATTTGAATTTTTTAGAAGCATTTTAAAATTTTCATCTTATACTTTAACATGTGAAATTCAGATTTATCACCACTAGGTGTCTTCTTCCTTTTTCAACCTAGATTCGTCTATAAGGTTGTGTTCAGTTCAGGTATGCCCGCCGTGACGATTCTCCATCTTCTCTTGAAATCATCGCTACCATTTGATTTCTTCTTAGTTGCGAAGAGTTATTAGTTCTCTTAGTATAGAGTTAGTACTTCTCTATTGGGCGAATTTCTGGACAGTTTGGTGCATTGGCTGTTTTTGGCACATATTTGACCTCTTGTACCTTATACCATTCCAGGACGGATTTCGAGCTGGAGAGTCGTGGCTTCTGATAAACGGTAGCAAACGCTTTTGCAGAGATTCTTTCTCGTACACATCCTTATTGATAGTGCCGGTAGAAACGAAACTTTTTGATTTTCGACTGCCAAATCAAATACTTCTTCGAGAATTTGGACACCTTCTTTGTCCGGAAATGCTCGGCAACGGCGCTCCTTTGTATTGCGGTATAAAACGCCAGACCCGGAAGCTGTTTAAAGTCTTCGAGTACGTATGTTTCGTCGTCCATTATGATACAAGAAAATGTTTGCAAAAGTGGCGTAAGGCTAGCTTAGCACGACTTTTTGCAGTGAAATTTTGCTTGTCATCACGGTAGGGCACCTTTTTCTTTTTGTACGCTTTCAGCCCTTGCCTCTGCTTCACTTTTTGTACGTATGATTTTGACTTCCCAACTATACGAGCCACATTTCACAAAGAAAGATTGGGATTTTTTCTCAATAATGGTTACCACCTTCCACTTGATTTGCAACAAGAATGTAAACATGTTGTACCATAAAATAAAGTGGAGAGTTTCAGCTGGCATAAAAGTGAAGCGTTTCAGCGATCCGTGAAATAATTCCAAATCTACGTTTTTGCAAATACCACGTATTTGCAAATGATAGGGATTTCTTCACAAAATAACCGTGCATATTTTTGGAATGCATCAATAATTAGGGTTAATCTTTTGGAAACATATAAGGGATGTCATCCAGGGGCTGTTGGGTAGTTTGCCTCCCCGTGGTGCAACCTGGGTAACGCCTAATGAGCTACGATCGAGCGTCTGTTTCCAGGTCAGGGGAGGCTCAAAGCTGCGTCTGTTCTCCATGTTAGAAGCGGAGGAGCTACCGTCTTGTTTGTACGCCCAGGACTCTAAATACAATAGCCGAAAGTCCTCATGGTGCTCGGGACTGTTAAACAGCAGCGGATCGATGGTCCTCGTACAAATAGTGGGGTTGGTGCGAACCGACACCGATAAAAAAAAACTACGCAACGAATAATTCACAAGCAAGAGGATCGAACCGAAACAATCGGCATGGACCTAGGCTATGGATGAGAATTAACGATTGGAAATTCGGGACGTGAATCTGCCGATCTCATAATTTTCTTGGAAGTATTCGCGTGCTTTCCGACGAATTGTACCGGAAGTTCGACATCGAAGCGCTGCTTGAGATGTTCTGGAAAGGATCCAAGGTGTGAAAATTTCACGATGGTCATACCATACGAGCTGGGAACACGTGCATAGTCCTCACGTCGGATGTACTGATGATGACAAAGAATAATTCGACGCGTAGCTGGAGCATGAATTCGACCGCTGCCCAAACCATGACATCAAGATCATCATTGAGGATATAACACTCAGGTTGGTCAGAGGGAGGAATATAAACCAGTGATTGGAAATTTCAGTGCACAACAGCTGTCCAACGACAACGGCCTTCGACTTATCGACTTCACCGCCTCCAAAAACATGGCCGTACTTAGTACCTTCTTCCAGCACAGCCTCCCACATTGGTAAACTTGGAGGTTACCAAACCAAAAAGTGCTGTGTGAGGATATCGGGTGTATTATCGGGTTTATTCGAATCCCGCATCTCCTTCGTCAAGGAAATGGAATCTCATACCTGCTGTTCAAAATTGCTCTTGAAGGTATTATGAGACAAGTGGCATTCAACATACGGGGGATCGCAGCAAGCCGTGCTTTGAAAATGACGTGTTTTGTTTTTGCTGCGTCGTTTTTGCGGAAAGAAAATTAAAAAATATTGCTTCATTCAACTAAAATAAATGGTGAAATTATAGTTTTTCCGAGTGCTTTGCGTAGGACGTTGAGAATGGAATCCCTCTCATGATGTGTTATGGTCGTGTTTCTTGAGATGGATTGTTTTTTCCCATTTTTGTGTTTTTAGTGACCCGCTCCTGCATCCAGACGAGCTTTCCAGCATCAGATAAGGAACATTGGTGAAGTCGTTTTGATTATCAAAAATATACCTTAGCTATATACACGCCAGGATCAAGAACTTCCATTTTTGATTCTGAAAGTGTGAAAACTCTTCACATATCCATTTGATGTGTGAAGATTTTCATGTGGGGCTTATTGTATATGATGATGACATCAGAATGTACGTGTATGAACAGCCATTCTTGAAATGACGTCGGATTGGATTTTCAATAGAGCTGTCACCTTCAATCTCCAGGGCTAAAAATGTTTGCACATAGTGATCACATATAAATTACAGAAGAAATGCAGACAAGTTTCTTCCATAAAAGCACTGCCGGTCAATGGGAGATTGATTGTAAAGACACACACAGTGGCATTCAACACACGGGGCACGATTCTCAACAAATACACTCAATTTATCTCCTTTCCGAATACCGTGAACATTGCCGCCAAAAAATTTAAGGCGGGGGCAGAGCAGTACACCAGACAAAACGACGAAGCTGTGAATATTGGGTTGAAGATAAATACATCCATAACGAAGAACATGCTGGCAACGATCGACGGCGATGCGTTCGAGGTAGTCAACAAATTTGTCTATCTTGGCTCACTGGTTACTGCGGACAATGACAACAGCCATGAGACCCGGAGACGTATTATCAGTGAAAGTCGTGCCTACTTCGGGCTCCACAAGCAACTGTGATCAAAAAGGCTTAGCTCCCGTACGAAGTGTATTCTGTACAAAACTCTTTTAAGCCCGGTTGTTCTCTACGGACATGAGACGTGGACAATGCTTGGGGAGGACTTGCGAGCACTCGAAGTTTTTGAGCGAAGCGTGTTAAGAACCATCTTTGGCGAAGTGTAGGAGAACGGAATCTGTAGGCGAAGGATGAACCATAAGCTCGCGAAACTCGCTGACAAACCCAGTATTCGTAAGGTGGTCAAACCTGGATGAATACACTGGGCAGGACATGTTGCGAAGACTATCATGCAAAAAATGTGTTCGATGGGAATCCGATTGGCACAAGACGACGATGGACGATCTAGGGAGTACAAGGTGCCCATGGGATTTTTTCGTCTTAGAAATTCCCAACGGAGCCGACTGGAATTTATACCAGACCGTCTGAGGTGAGAAGCAACCACGCTTAGCACTACACCACTGGCGCCTTCACCAATAAAATATTAGATTAATTATGATTGACAGTCTCTCACTAAATTATCAAGAAATTACATATGAGATTACCATGACAATAATTCATAAAGAAATAAATATTCTTGAGAATTAACAAACGAAATATCCTTTTCCACGTGAAGTTCATTGATCAAATTACATTGAAAATGCATCATTCACCTCAATATGCAATTCATTTTTGCAATAACAACAACGAGGTGTGATTAAAAGAAGGAAGAATATTTAAATTGCATTTTGAACTTCCCTTGTCAGCGTAACTACGGGTGGTGTTAGCAGTTGATCAATATTTAAAAAAAAAACTTATTAATTCAAGGGTTCAAATCTGAAATCTGAATAATATTCGACAACATTCAACTCTTAAATAATAACAAGGAAGAACGAGCAGTGCAGGAAAAAATAAGAAATTAATACGGAATCTTAATACACAGTGTCAAAAAATCTTTTTGTACAGTATGTTTTATAAAATTTCTCTAGTTCTCTCTGCTCTCTGTTTTTCGCGAACTTTGTATATCGGGATATTCGAAGTTTTTTCCATTCAACCTTTTGTGCATTTGACGTTTTGTGCACTTGACGTTTTGTGCATTTGACGTTTTGTCTTTTCGACATTTTGTCTATTCGACCTTTTGCCCCCATTTAATACATTTGACCTTCTTTCGCACACACACACACACACACACACACACACACACACACACACACACACACACACACACACACACACACACACACACACACACACACACACACACACACACACACACACACACACACACACACACACACACACACACACACACACACACACATTTTTGTCTGTTGCTTTTTTTTCGAGTACATTCTTTTGAGGCTTGAAAATTATTAAATTTGCATCAGATTGCACTCACGCTTCCTGCCTAACTCACGCTGCGACTATCTTGAGAAGAATTCTTACGTTGAAAACCTTGAACTTCATAGTGGCGGCCCTACCGAACAACGCTTGGTACGCGTCGTACGCTAATTGTAGACACATGTAATCTCTTTTCAGTGATTACATGTGTACCTCGCCTCATGTCTACCAAGCGTGAGACCATTAAGCTGATAACTACTACAGCAAACGCAGCGCATCAATCTAATCCGAAAAACGTTTTACTCTATTTGCATTCCTAGTCCTAAACGGGACAAGTGACGTGGTATATGAACCTTGTGTGACCTGCCTCAATAATCGTGGTTAATAAGGTATTATTTGAGTTTGATTTAGAAAAAACAAATCATGACAACTGACTGAATAGAGGTCATTGACAGATGAGCTATTTCCTCGTGATGTAAGTAAGCTGTAACACGTTCCAAGGGAAATTCCGTTCGTTTGAAACCAACTCAAGGATAACGTTTCACGCAGGGGTGACATCTTCCTCGGAAGTTGGAATTGAAACAGTCCTGTTGCTATAGTAAGTATACTCAACAAATCTAATTTGAGTGAGCTGCTGTTGCTTCCAAGGTTTCTGACTACAGACGTTGGCGACGACTGCTTGCACGCATTGTTTGTTTGTATGGATTCCAATGCTGCAGTCATCCGATACCTGGCATGGAAGATCGATGTCAACGCACCGAATTATGTAGACACTTGTTTTCCCCGTCTGAGACGAAAGGGCAGACTGTGGGCTTGCCAGTCTGGCGTTATTTTTGTTTGCTCTTTCAAGAATGACGAACAATGAATGTGAAAGTAACACGTTTCAATGATGATAATTACTTTAGCTCGAAAAGGCAGCGTATGTATGAGGTTCTAGGATTGTTTCGCGGAGCTTCACAACCAAAAGGCATGTTGTTGTGAGCTAACTGATAGGAGAGTAGATCAGCGTAAATCGAACGTGTGTTTTGAGCATCCGCTCGTCGCTTGTGTGTTCTTTGAAACTGGATATTCGACGCAGATGGAAATTGATATGTGCTAGATACTGTTGTCAATGGCCAAGAAGAATGAAAAGGCTCGTCACTAATTTGATAAGAGTAAGCGGTTCACTTCAAACAAAATTCGCTTTATAATAGCTTTTTTTTCTCTTTGAACAAATTAATACATAGTTTGTAAGAATGGTAGTTAAAACAATTAGCATTATACAGGGTAGCTAATCTCGTTGATAACATACTTGTATCAGTATTAATTTGGTCACTGAATGGCTGTCAGCCTCAATATTTGTTAAATAAAAACCGGACTTCTTATTGCTGACTTATTGCTGGCTTCAACCATAAACTCCATAGCTGAAGTAATGGATAGAATTTTAGTATTTCAATTTACATTGTATCAGTATTCAAACGAATTTTTCGCTAGGATTTCCAGTATGAAAACAGTGAAATCGCCTACACCAATTTCAACCAGAACAAAAACAATAATTACTACTACAACAACTACAAAAACATCAACAACAATTTACTGATCTTTTCATCAATCCTGAACAGAATAGTGATAAAAAACAAAACAAAACAAGAAAAAATCGAGATTATAAAAGACCGCCCCAATGAAACAGGGAGCACCCTAATGAAAAAATTGAAATCCCCTGGTGTAATAACTCCTACAAAATGCTAATTATTGTTTCAAATTATATGCAAGATGTTCTCATTGTTACAATTATCCACCAATATAAAAGCCAATCCATCGTAGTTTCAAATCACGCGTCCTACTCACGGATAAATTCTATGTCTTAGAAAGTCGATTTTGTAAAATAAAATAATCTAAATAATACCAGATCTCGACGTTTTACGCATTTTTAATTCATTTGACATCAATTTTTTTTTTGATTTCCAAAATTTCATGTACCATACACCTCTTGGGACATTTGGGACATTTTTCAGATTCAAAAAGCTCAGACTTTGAATTTTGAGCATGTCCAATTGAGCCCAAATTTTGCAAAAAAAAACCGACCCAATAAACATTTGGTTATGGTTTGTTTGTAAAATTCGATTACCATACATTTAATGCCACCCTATTGACCATATATACGCAATGTGGTTCTAGGGACTGGATTTGGCCACCAATGAAGTCGTCATTGATATTTTTTTATATGATTTTTTTTCTGACTACTTCCCCTGAGCTACACGGAACATATCTAAATGTGTCCAATGTGTTCTTGGGCACTCAAACCACAAGTGTATTTTTTTAGGTAATTTAAAATAGCGTAGGATACCGAACATAGGTCGTCACGTTATTCCTAAAATGCCACATTGTTGCATATTTATACATTTATCTAACACCAATGGCGACCATCTTGCATTTCTACGCATTATTACTGTGCTGCTTATAACCATATTGTGTCATATTTGACCGACTTTTTAGAACCCATGACCGCCATTTTGAAATCCAAAATGGCTGCAGATATCGATTATTGGTATCTGCGCCGCATACCCATTCCCAAAATACCTATATTGTTGCGTATTTAAGATATTGATCTACAGACAAAAAAGACAACGAATTTTAACAAATGCGTAAAATTTCAAGCCGATTTCAAGCCAAAGCAAGCGTAAACATCATAATGGTATGCAATCTTTCATACAACATTGTTTGCAATCTTCCATGCAACAGACCTGATTCCAGCGATATCTGGTTATGTTTTACATCTAGCCATTCCCTTTTCTAGCATTCCCTCTATGTGCATTAGATAATGCAGAAAATTAAATGTTTCTTTCAAACTGTTCAACTGTGAAACAGTTTAAACTATCAAACAAAATGCACAGAAAAAAATGATAGATTTAAATAGACATGTACAATTTTCCATCGTTCAATTGCAATCTAAAGCAAGGGTAAACAACAAATTTTTTTGCAGTCTTTCATACAACAGACTTGATTTAGGCGATACCTGGCTTAAATTTACAAGAAATATCCCATAAAATTGTGCCAAATCAAGCATTTCATATACATGCATTTGATAACTGGCAAAATTACAAGTTTTTTTTTTTCAAACTGTGTTGTCAAACTTCAATTTGCAGCTTCTACGCATTTTTCTTATGCTGCGAATAGCCATACTGCGTAATATGGTACAGATTTTATAAAATCAATGGCCGCCATTTATGCTGATGGCGACGGGCGCTTATTGAAAGCACGACTACGGGCCCCAAAGATCATATCTGCATGACTAGGACCCAACGAATTCAATTGGCATCCGACGGGCTAATATTTTCTACAGAAAACCTTCGGAATGTCTTGTTCGAGCTGCACGAAGAATATGGAATTTCAATGTAGACTGCCCTATCGACATCATCTCAACAATAAAAAAAAATACAACGCCTGCATCGTTTGAGGAAGAGCAATGAGACGCGATTTTTCGGAAGCAATTAGGGTTATTATACGTGGCGTGTGAGGTGAGACGATTCGCTCTCACATACGAAGTGTCGATTGTCGCCTCGCAGGGGCCTGGCAACCCTATCCTCTTTACTAGTGTTCGACAGTATATGATGATGATGATGGTCCCGCCCTTACCCCTACAAAGGTTTGAGCTAGACGATTTTATCTCTAAGATAATTAATTTGGTAACAATTCAAACCAGTTATGCAAAAAAAAAAAAACGAACTGATTTCATCTACAGATATAAATTTCTTCAAAAGTATCCATTTGCTTCACAGCGACATAATCGTGAAAAGCTTTGATGTTAACCACAAAAATTCGCAAGTATTCCCAGCGATCAGGACATTCTGTTGCAATTCAGATCACAGAATCCAGTAAAAGGACATTATCAAAAGACAAGCCAATATCCGATCCTGCCCGTTACAGAGCCAATGCAGTTCCAACACTAATGGAGCCGCCAGCTTAGTTTAGGGCTGGCCAAGAATATCTCACCAGGGATGTCAAGAATGTTTCCAAACCGAAAAAATCCTGGACCGGCATTAGTCAAACTTTTACTTTCAACCACAAAAGAATTGACGAAGAATTCCCCGACATTCAGCCAGACAACTCGCTACTATTTCATAGTACCATCTAAAGCATCAAAGGCCAATTTTTTTTTAACGAATTCAAAAAGAAGTCCATCATATCTGTATACCGCGCGCGAGGCTCAAACAATTGTAGACTACTTTCTTTATTTTTTTTTTTAAACTAACACAACATTATACAAATTTCCATCATCATCACTGTGACGAACAAAATAGTGAGTATTGTAGTATTGTAAACGTGAAAAAATAAAATTTAAAAAATAAAATAGCCAACTCATTATAATCCGTTTGTAAAGAACTTCGTCAGATACATTCTTCATTTTTACAAAAAAAAAGCAACATAAATGTACAAGAAATGGTCCACACAAAATAATCCGTTTTATAATAGTAAAACATCGTCAGGTACAATCTTCATAAATATTTGAAAAAAAAAATTTCGCTTGCTGCTCAGAATACAGTTTTAACGTGTGAAATACATAGTCTTTTAAATTCTGAAAGTGTTGGTGCACGTTTAATGTGTCTTGGCATCGAATTGAAAACATTTATTCCTTTAAAATATAATGAGTTTTGTGAAGCACATGTCAAGAAATTCGGTGTTCTTATTTCATCCGCGTTTCTAGTATTATATCTATGAAAATCACTTCCTCTTTCAATTCGATCACACAAATATCGAGGAAGCAAACCATTAACTACTTTAAAAATGAACACCATAGTTAAATACACAATTCTTTGCTTCACTGATAGCCATTGTAAAGCGTCTAACATAAAAGTCGAGGAAGTGAATCTGTTACATCTTAAAATCAAGCGCATTATTTTATTCTGCAAACGCTGTAACCTCAATATTTGTGTTTGGTTGGCCAAGAATAAAATGGAAGGGCAAAACTCTAAATGAGGGGAGATGATTGATTTGTATAGCTGTATTTTACTGCAAGTAGTTAAATCGTTTTTTAATCGGCATAGAATTCCATACTTCTTGGCAATTTTCTTGATGACATTGTCAATGTGAGCGTTGAACTTTAGCTTGTCATCAATAATCACGCCAAGATATTTAATCTCCCGAACGCGATCAATTGTCTCACCATCAATCGTAACTGAGACATTCTCATTTACTCGATTCTGTGAAATTACCATAAATTTAGTTTTACTTATATTCAATTTCAATTGCTTACATTTCAACCATCTACTTAGAAAACGCAAATCTTCGTTCAAATGGGTAACGGCTTCATTTAAATCTTTAGCTGCAATGAATAACACAGTGTCATCTGCAAACAGATTAATGTCACAAAATCGTAAAACACGTCGCATGTCATTAATATACATAATAAACAAAAGGGGCCCTAATACACTTCCCTGGGGCACACCAAGGTTATTCCCCACGGGACTGGAAACAGAATCATTAAAAACAGTCCTTTGAGTTCTGTCAGACAAATAGCTTTCAAACCATCTGTATGCAGTACTCGAAATTCCAAAGCGCTTTAATGCTTTCAACAACAAGGGCCTAGAAATTGTTTCAAAAGCGCGTTTCAGATCCAAAAAAACAGCAAAAATTGTTTGTTTACTCTCTAAGTTATCTTTCCATTTTGCTAATACTAAATTTAACGCGGTTTCACAAGAATGGCCTTCCCGGTAGCCAGATTGTTCCGAAATCAACAAAGAATTACTATTCAAATATTCTAACAACTGGCCTTTCACAACAAGCTCTAAAATTTTCTCTAATGTGTGCAACATGTTGATAGGACGAAACTCTTCGGCTTTAATCGTCCCAGCAACCTTTTGAATCGGAACAACCAACGATTCTTTCCACACTTCAGGCACGTGCCCAGTTTGCAATGATTCATTAATAAGGTCCAGTAAAGTGTGACCAATGACATGAAAGCAATCTTGAATAACTCTAGCATTAACATTATCTACTCCAGCCGTTTTTCCTAAGGAAAAGCAAATATTTCTAAGCTCATCTATTGTGATCGGGTGAAAACTTTCAAATCTGCAATTAATATTAACTGGCTGGTTTAATTCATCAGGTTCATCGACCAATTCAATTGATTGGTTGATCAATGAAACGCTATTGACGAAATAATCATTAAACTTAGATGCAATTGCTTGTTCAGACTGTTCTATTGTGCCTTCAAAAGTTATGGACCGCGGTCTGCAATTGCTAGGTTTCAATAATGATTTCAAAATTTTCCATAACTCTCTGCTGTTGTTTTGATGTTGATCAATTTTCCTCTGTATATATTCACAACGAGTTTTTTTAATGGATTGTGAATATTTATTCCGCGCGATTGTGTACTTATTCCAATGATTATCACTATTAGATCTACAAAACTTTTTGTGCAATTTATCCCTCTTGCGTTTAAGACGCAAAAGATCCAAATTGTACCAGCTGTTCGAGTTCTTCAAAGAAACAAATTTTTGTTCAACTAGCTTATTTGTACACGTTTTCATGGTATTAGTAAGAACAGCTGCAGACTCATCTAAACTACCGCTCGCGATTGGAAAATCCACGCTTCTCTGAACAAGGTTAGAAACAGCCTGTTTTGAATATTTCCTCCAGCACTTCAATTTCACAAAATCATCGCTATTATTCAAGTTATTCTCAATTACGTTAATACCTACTGTCTCATGATCGGTTATTTTCAAATCAGTATCGACAACTGAACAAACAGAATCAAAATTAGAATAAACATGATCAATCAAAGTTCTACTGTGCCTGGAAATTCGCGTATATTCATCTACCGTTTGTCTTAAATTGAAAAAGTTAGCTAAATGCTTCAAATGATTCGAATTATTATTATCACGCCAATTTATATTGAAGTCACCAGCTATTATATTTAATTTACTCGAATCAAGAAATACCTCAAGCCAGTTCTCTAAAATTTCAATAAAACGCTGGTCACTAGAACTGGGAGAGTGATATAAAACACCATAGTTACCCATCATCATGCCACGTACAATTTCCCCACCAACCCCCCCCCCCCTCCCTTTTTGTGCGAATAAATTAATTAACTGATTCTTTTACATAAACAGCACCACCGCCAGTATATCAATATAAAAAAAAACAACCACCATAATATCCCCCAATACAATATAATTAAAAAAATCCAATTCAACCAAAATAGTGTTTTCCTACCAAAAAACCAAAAGGGGTTTTTTTTTCTACAACCCTCACATAATCCCCATAATTTGTTGACAACCCCCCCAAAATTAAAAACAAAAAATTAAATTGATTACCATTCTGCCTGGAACTCGGTTGCTATTTATTGAAACGCAAGCTGCTTTTCTTTTGTTCAAAAAGTCTCTTGTACACCAAACATTGAGAGCTAAATGCGGCATGGTTTACGTCCAAGTTAATTTTACGTTCTTTATTCATTTTCAAACAATTAACACATTTCAAAACAGTTGACGTACACTCCGATGTCTTGTGGTTTTGACTACACCGAGAGCATGTATCACAGTTTTTGCAATCAATGCTTTTATGTCCAAATTCTCCACATTTGAAGCATCTCAGAAGATTAATGTCAGGATACACAAAGCACCGATCAAAATCTACATTTACTTCATTTGCTTTTAACATACAATTATATGTATCCAAATCGACTTCAATTACCGCGCTAAACTTGTTGTAAATGAACCGTGGATTTTCGTAAATTCTAACTACTTTTACATCATTTATTGCGATGTTTTCATTTTGACTTTTCAAATAGTCTATGAAATCATCGGAGGATAATTGACGGCTCATGCCCACTACTTTCAATCTTGGCACCGACGTGGGAACAACAGCACTATAATTTTCACCCAGATTGCTTTCAATACCATTTTTCACATTAGTTACATTTGCTCCGATGGCACATTCAACAATAATGGCACCATCTTCTCCATTCCTAAAATTACTAATTTTGTGTTTTTTTGGATCTGAATTAGTTTTCACAAAATTACGAGTATCATCGCAAGCTTGTTTGGACTCTTTTGGTTTGATCACAATGACCGGACGAGCCTTACGATTGCTTTTTTTACTACTATTACCTTTAATATTACTATTTTGTTTACTTTTATCATTCACATTTTCATTGCGCCTCTTTACGACATCCGCAAAAGTTGCGTTGCCTTGAAAAACATCATCAATTGCATCGTTATCGCTTGTTTGAATTTTACGCTTTTTGCCAATTTGCAACAGATCGGATTCGGAATGAATCGTCTCAGACCGCGCGCGGGCATCATTCATTGCAGCTAAACTTTTTCGCGCATTAATCTCCAAAACTGAACTTGTCATAGCATCAAATTTCTCACAGATTAATTTATCAAAAGACTTATTTATACTTTGTCTCAAATGTTCCATCCCGTTTTTTAACGCGTCGTCTATTTGGGCAGAAATTTGATCTCGCATGCAAGTGATCGAGTCCGAAAGTTTTTTCATACCTTCCTCCATCCAGGTTAGCAGGTGTTGGAAGAGAAGAATGCAGCGCTGGCACTTATGCTGCATCAAGCTACCCGTCAGAGTGTGGAACAAAAGTGGAAGCAGCAAACCCAACTCTTCCTGGAGAAAAAGCGCCTCCAGGAGGAGAAGGAGTGTAAGGAGTTAGAACAGCTGCACCGCTCACATGAAACGCGAAAGTTTTACCAGAAAGTCAACACATCCCGCAGAGGCTTCGTGTTACGAACTTAAATGTGCCCGGAAAAGTTGGCCAATTGCCTGCATCGAATGATAGTCAGTATTTGGGATACCTAACAGCTGCCGGAGGAGTGGAAGGATGGGGTATTGAGCAAGAAGGGTGACAAACTGGAATGGGAAAATTATCGCGCGACTAAAGAGTGAAGCAGTGAAGATTGAGTTGAAGATAAATACGTCCAAAACAAAGTACATGTGGAACCGAGCACGACAGAGTTCAGCAGTGTAATGATCGAAGGCGAGATAGTCGTAGATTTTGTTTACCTCGACGTACTGGGTACTGCGGACAATGATAATAGCCGTGAGATCCGGAAGGCATCTTTGGCGGTGTGCAGGAGACCGGAGTCTGGATGTGAAGGGTTAACCATGAGCTCGCGCCACTCGCTGACGAACGCGGTATTCGTAAAGTGGTCAAATCTGAACGAATACGCTGGGCAGGACATGTTGCGAGAATGCTGGAAAACTATCCTGCGAAACTGGTGTTTGATGGGAATCCGAGGGGCGCAACCGAGCAAGATGGTTAGACTAGATGGAGCAAGATCTAGGGAGTACAAGGTGCCCGAGGGATTGGAGGGGAGCAGCCATGATCCGAGAACGTTTGTGGTATTTGTGTATTACTCAGGCAAGTAAACCTAAAATGGTGAGTTGACAACTTCGAAGGATGGTGCGAGTCTCTCTCGTCCTCTCGATCTCTCGTCCTCACAAGTGCCTACCTCACGCCTCCACGAGTCATATGACCACATAACACTGTCAGCTGAAACATGGAGACGCTGGTTGGCGTAGCCTGGGCAATGTTGTCAATATGACAATAGCGAAGTGAGGGGGTGTGACTTAAGATCTTGTACCTTTAAATAATACTGTATATTTTCCAGTCTCATTTTATTAATAATTTCAGCACGCTTTGGAATCATCTTAGCATTCCAAAACCATGTAAAAGCCTGGAGCAACATGACAGGCATCAAAGGCTCAATTTGTTTTTCAGCATTTCAGCATAACATTTAATTTAAAATTGCACTTCTGAGCTACAACTACTATATTCATAAAAGACTGGCATGTGCTTATAAGCAATGTAGGATTGTATTTTTATATTGTGTTTAGTGGCATTATGGTAAGATAAGCAATTTTTTCAGAAATCATCAAACCGGACTCTTCGATCACCCCAATTGCTATTGTTGAAATGTTACTAGAACAGTATAGAGAAAAAATATTACAACATGTCTTATAAAATAATATCTTTTATTGAAATTTTATCTTTGGTATTTGGAATGATCTATTCTGTTTTAAGCTCTACCAGGACTAGTAGGATATTAATACAAATCTAATTTTTCTAATTTTTCAGTAACAATCCATTGGATGTATCATTCAAGTTTGAAATTTAAATTTATTAGCATTTTTGTCTAAAATGATATCTTAATTGTTTGTGTACAAAATATACTTAATATTGAATAACATAAAACGGGGAAAGGGAGGGACCATCAGTGCACCCAAGTCAAACTATTGGGATAGGAAGCATGGGACTGCCTCCTCCCTATTGCTAACATTTCGAGGAACGAGGGCGGGCTCTTCGACCCCATCTATTGGGGGTATTCTCTCAATCGAGGGCTCGATTCTAGTGCTGTGAGTGTGAACTTGCTTTTGGAAAGAGATTCTTTTCCCTATATTCGCAGGTTTCGCGTAAGTGTCTCTGCTTACGGGCCCGCCCAAACGTTTTTGGCTCTTCATACAGGAGCTTTGTTTTCCCCAACAACCCCTCGTATCCGTTAACGCTAACGGTAACTAAAACGCCACACCGCACTACATGGTTGATCCGCAAAACTTATGCTGTCAGACGAGATGATTAGGTGATGATAGAAAGAGAGAAAGAACATGTAGGAGAATGAGAAAAATAGTAATTGATAGGAAGGGAAAAAAGGTAAACATTACGAGCATATACGAATAAAGTAATCGGATACTAAATTTGTGAAAATAAAGTGGAAATTCATAAGGTATATTGGTAATTTATTAAACTATTAAATTAGCTAAACATAAGGTAACTTACAGGCAAGAAGATTAGTTTATTACTACTGTTGTGATCAGACCAATTAAACGGAGACTAAATTGTGAGTACAAAACCTAGAAATAATTACAAAACCTATCCTGAAATAACATTATTTTGTAGCTTTAAGCTGATCAAACTCACAAACAAGAACGAGTTTAACTGCTTTAAGAACCCGAAAAAGTCTGTCGCAACAAGCTTGATGATCACAAACAACAATAGAATCCTGATCAAATCGTTTTTCAGATTATTCCACTGATATGGAAAGTAACCTAGCTACAATAGAAGATAGTGTTACATAATCATCATCATCATCATTACTCAGACAAGTAAACTTAAAAATGTCATAAGGTACAACTTATGAACGATGCTTTGGAATTTCATAAAAGTGACTTATGAATCAATTTTGTTTTACACGACGTTGTTCTTGTAAATTAATACAATTCATAATGATTTCTTGTGGCAAAAAATCATAATGCAATCTTATGAATATCGAAAGTTTATTTCACTGAGTAATCAGTTAATGTTATAATGACGTTAGGCCATGAAAATAAAAAAAATAATAATTGACAAGTAGAATCCTGCTAGCATCAGACTGTATACAGATAAACGTTGCCGTCATCGTATCATGGCAGAAAACGAAACATTTTTCGACAAAAAAAATATCCCTCAATAACCTTTAGCGCTCTGGATTTGATGTCTTTGGAAGAATTTGTCTTGGCGGTATATGGTCCGTTTTGAGGATTATAAAAAAAAAATTAGTTCACATTCTTTTGAGATAGATGATAAAATGCTTCTTTAGAAATTATTATAACTAAATTTTAAGCAACTTAGCCGAGGCAATAACAAATGTTCCTCAATGTTGTTATGTTCGAACATAAGTTAGGCTGGATCTGAAATATCCAATTTTTATTTTCTTTAATTCATGTTCATTTCTCTTCCATTGATAAAATTATGCTTTAAATTAGTTTTGGACTATAAATAGACAAGTAATTGTAGGGTCATTTTTTCGATTTAAGATAACTGTAAGCTGCAATGCGAAATAAATTCAAATCAATTTTTATTCTCGAATGTAGTCTGTTTCTCTGTAAAGGGCTATTCATAAACCATTTAGAATTTGAGGGGTAGTGGTTGTCTGATCAAAGTCTACGCAATATACAAAATTTCAAAAAAAATTATGGAGAAAAGTCTGCGAGGGGGAAGGCGGGGGTCTGAGATTTTCAAAAATGAGTCTACGTGGTTTATGAACAGGCCCTAGTATAAAATGCCTTTAAAATGCTAGGTCTACAATTATGATGCAATATGCAATATCACCTTGCTATAAGCAGCGGAAACAAAAACAATGTTTTAACGCCTTGATGAAAAGCGTCAGCATTCAGTACACAAGACTCAGTCTAGAAACTACGCTGCAAATGAATCAAACGTCATTGATTTCTTTTGAATGAATAATTCAAATGGAAATCTGGCAATGGCAATTCTTGAAACAGATAGTGGCCTGCCAGTTATTTGGGTTAGTAATCGGGTATACCACCGGAGAAGAGCGTGATTAGTGCACGAGCGAATTTCGCAACATTAGTTGAATTCTATTTCGACCTTATCACAATTGCAAAAAAAAATAGCTTAGCAACGTTCAGCCGATTTAGACGGCTTTTACAAAGCAGGGCAGGAATTCCTCGGATGAAACGATGCTGAGGTTTCATCTCTAATCGTATACACAAATGGACGTTGTCCGTTTTAGATTGTTGCACCCGTTCATAACGACTTGTTATTGTTTGTCTGAAGCTTTCGTCGCAATTCCGTTGACGGCGAATTGATTTACGACTTAGTTTTCAAAGACCTACCGGCGGATACGCTGTACGACTGGTATTTATTTTATCACAATATAAAACTAACGTATAATAACAACAATATTTGGCTACCCAAATGTAATGCCTGACGGAAGCAAGATTACTCATTACTAAAAAACGTCAGAAATCGGGTAGCTTCTCCGTGATGGTCTATTTTATACAATATAAACAAATACGAACTAAGATGTCATACCACATCGTTATCTATGGAGTGCAAATTTGTTCCGTTTATGAATTAACAAATAATCCCCCCCTGGTTTATGATAGGTTGTTGTGTTCCAATTATGGGAAAACCCGTTTAATTGTCAGAATCTCAAGGGAACAAGTGTGTTGCGATGCAATTGTTGGTGACAAGATACAAACATTGATCACACGTTTTTGCATCTATGAAGCTGCGTTTATATTGGGCAATATTCTGGTAACATGTAACATGCTACAATGTACCAAATTACATGTTAATTAATGTTTCCCAACGTTCTTTTAATCACATGCGATTTTATTTTGTTGCCTGGTGCTAGGTTTGTTTTCAAACCCAATAATTTTTGGGAGCGTTTGTTCTCAATTAACGTTATGCATACCTTCGCCATAGGCTATTGGCAAGGCCCACAATGATAAAGCATTTCCACCCAAAAATAGCAAATCGGATTGGCACGACCATCTCTGGTTGGATTGAAACTTTGCACATATATTGACTTTTGGCTAAGATAGCATTTGCCATTGAAAAAAATAAATTATTCTAGGCTAACTTTTCGTAGGGGCAAATGCAAAATGTGGACATTTTTTTTTTTTTCAAAAAATCATATCTTTGTAACGCTTTATCGGATCTGCTGCCTTAGGCGAAGTTGTTGGAAATTTAATGTTCTTTTAGGAAAAAATACATCGAAAAAAACGTTTGAATTTGTGTTCAAAACACACAACGTTAATTTTCTTAAATGAACCCCCTCAAATTCTCGTCATTATTTTTAAAGAAAACTGAAACTAGAAAATAAGAAGAATGATTAGTAATTTCCATTTAATTCCAACTACCTTTATTGCTTATCTTGACATCTGTCAAGATAAGCAATAAAGGTAGTTGGAATTTAATGGAAATGGCTAATCATTCTTCTCATTTTCTAGTTACAGGTTATCCACTGAATAGCTCACACTCTCCAGGATTCAGAAAACTGAAGCTAAGCCGTAAAAGCTGGTGAAGACGGATACTTTTTTTTTAAATCCGGTGAATTTTTATTAATTTTTGGATCTCTATCAAACTGTACTGTTTTTAATAGCGTTTCAAAACATATGTATGTATGTATGTATGTATGTATGTATGTATGTATGTATGTATGTATGTATGTATGTATGTATGTATGTATGTATGTATGTATGTATTTATGTATGTATGTATGTATGTATGTATGTATGTATGTATGTATGTATGTATGTATGTATGTATGTATGTATGTATGTATGTATGTATGTATGTATGTATGTATGTATGTATGTATGTATGTATGTATGTATGTATGTATGTATGTATGTATGTATTTATGTTTGTATGTATGTATGTATGTATGTATGTATGTATGTATGTATGTATGTATGTATGTATGTATGTATGTATGTATGTATGTATGTATGTATGTATGTATGTATGTATGTATGTATGTATGTATGTATGTATGTATGTATGTATGTATTATGTATATATGTTTGTATGTATGTATGTATGTATGTATGTATGTATGTATGTATGTATGTATGTATGTATGTATGTATGTATGTATGTATGTATGTATGATCCAACAAATCGAATAACCCTATTCGTAATACTTATTAAGCGATAGGCTAAAGAAAATGATACTCTTAGACCCTCCTAGACGCCGATTCTCACACCACTCCATTGTCCAATTCTAGCTTGATTCTAATGCTTTCTCCCTTCTCAATATATATTCAATGGCATAACACATCGACTGGAAACTCCCCTCCCTTGCCTATCCCGCACTGCGGTAGCTTGGTAAAGGGTGTATTCGATAAAAATGGCACACAGAAAATCTTCTGTAACTTTTGAATCGTATGAGTAAAAAACCTAGAAATTTGAGTAGATCTTATCCATAGTGTATTATTTACATCTGCCAAGTTTCATAGTTATACATTCAGTAGTTCCAGTCATGTCGTCGAAACAAGAAATTGTCCGTGAGAAAATGTTGTGCACTCACAATCAAAATCCAGGGGCGTCCCACCGGTGGATTGCTAAAAGGCTTGGAATTGCAAATACAACTGTGTCTCGTGTAATAAGAACCTTCAAGGAGCGTCTGAGTGTCCAAAGGAAGGAAGGGAGTGGTCGTAAAAGTGGTCCAATGGACAGTAAAATGGCCAGGAAAGTCGTACAACAATTCAAGAACCGTCCAAACATGTCAATTCGAGATGTCGCTAAAAAGTCTAAGGTGTCAGTCGGTTTTGTGCAGAAAACCATGAAGCGTGCTGGGTTACATGTTTACAAAGTGCAAAAAGCCCCAAACCGGAATGAAAAACAAAACATCACTGCGAAAACCCGCGCCCGGAAACTTTACACGAAGCTGCTCACCAAATCCGGTTGCATCGTGATGGATGACGAAACATACGTCAAGGCCGACTTCCGTCAACTTCCTGGGCAAGAATATTTCGTTGCCAAGTCGAAGTTCGATGTTCCGGAGGATGTTCGAAAGAAGAAACTATCGAAATTTGCAAAGAAGTTTCTAATCTGGCAGGCGATTTGCGGATGTGGTGAAAGAGCTGCTCCCTTCATCACTTCCGGAACAATAAACGGTGCGATTTACACGGAAGAGTGCCTTAAGACGCGTCTCTTGCCATTCATTAAGAAGCACAAAGGATCAACTCTGTTTTGGCCTGATCTAGCATCCTGCCACTACGCTCGAAACGTATTGGAGTGGTACCGAGCCAACGGAGTCAATTTTGTGCCAAAGGTTATGAACCCACCAAATTCACCGGAACTTCGTCCAATTGAAAAATTCTGGGCAATTATGAAAACGGAACTTCGCAAACATCTCAAAACTATAAAAACAGAGCTAGAATTGAAGAAAATTTGGGTAAAAACAACAAAAACACTGGGAAAATCGGTTGTACAAAATTTGATGGGTGGAGTGAAAAGGAGGGTGCGGGCATTCGGGATGGGAGACGAAATTTAATAAAACAAATGTTGTAAATCGAAACTCATTAGTAGTTCTTCATTCCCTGAAAATTTCAAGAAAATCCGATAATCAGTTTAATTTTGATGAGTATGTATGTGTGTGCCATTTTTATCGAATACACCCTTTAAAAGATTGTGTGCTCGATCGGATGCCGCCTTTCAATTGCCTTCCGTTCAATTTCAACTGCTTCTATTAATTTTCACAGCCTGTCGTACTCTAACGGACTTATCAATACTTTCTCTTCACATCTTTGGTTCTAGCAGAAAATGCTGTCCACTCCTAGGGTCTTATGTTGATGAGAAGATATTTCCTACAACTTTGTCTAAGACGGCAATTTGTTCCGATAAAGTGTTACAAGGTAACGATTTTTTTTAAGAATAAAAATTGTCCAAATTTTGCATACGCCCTTATGAAAAGTTAGTCGAGCATACCATCTTAGGCAGAACTCAATACATGTGAAAAGTTTTATTCTAATCGGAGATGGTCGTGCCAAAAATTGCATTTGAATTTGCGTTTTGGGCTGCAAATGCTCAATATTGATAGTACGGTTTGTGTTTGGAAGTCTGTCTATTAACAAGAAGCTATCAAAAGGATTTTTTTTAATGAATGGCTCTTCGTCGAGACAATGTAGCCGAAATGAATTATGAACAGCACTGCTTTAATCTTTCGGATTAATTGCGCATCACAAAAAAGCTCTTCTCAGTCGTTGGTCCATTATTAACAATCCTGGCAGTTTGCATTACATAATCAGTATTGCTTAATCTCTCAATAAGTTAATGACAACACAAAAAAAAAAATCATGAATTGATTGCTAGTACTTCAAATGTTCTAATCTGAATTGCTGATTATTAAATAAGAGAAAAAAGAAACACCTAGTCTGCCTTTGCGAGGCAACGCATCAATAATCTGACCATATAAAATAAAATCGTATAGAAAAATAAGAATGTGAACGAGAAGATCAGTTTCGACTTAAAAATAATAATATTAATTGAAATCAAACATTCCGGTTAAATGAAAGTGTGTCATGTGCTCTGTGATCAATGACGTCTATACAAGGTCCGAGCCACCAGGCTTAACGGTATTCGTGAGATGTGGAAATGTATAGGGGTATTTGTGTTTCCTCACAATGTTTATCTATTTACACGGCACAGCTGTTTATGGTGATGTCAAATTATCAGTTCACAGTATGGCATGTAATGGTAGTTTGACGTCGCCGCACGCTTGCCCAGCAATGTTTACTATATTTATGCTTCCAACACAAGTAAACTGCCTGATGGGCCGGACCTTACATACATGTCATTGCTCTGTGATTAGGTTGACCGTATGCGTGATAATTTTTGCACCGTTGATCAATGTCAAAATTTAAAAAAATCTCAAACATATCGAGTTTGATTTTTTTTTATTCAAACAAGGGGAGGTTTCTGAGTCTTTTATTTATTTATTTTGTTAATCATCCTAGCTCACTGGACTTATTGTCTACATGACACAAACTTAAAACTAAAAAAAAAACGAGCATTACAAATACGAGCCAAAAAGTGAGCAGAAGATTCGCCAAATTCATACAATTTTTCAACAGTGGTAAACGCTCGTATCATAGCTGTTAGTGGTTTGTAGTTATCAAACGCTGTTCGATGGAATCGTGGTTGAAGAAGAGTACCCTCTCCGTAATGCTCTCGATGGGACTCGGATGTTCAGTTGAAACAGAAGCCGCGAGCAGTTGACCTCTCCATTCAAAAGTTTGCCAACAAAAACCGCTTGTTGATTTTTCCGTTGGCGTTTCAAAGTATGCAGTTGCAGCAGATTGCAGCGATATGAATACGGCGGGAGATTTTGCGGATCAAGCCAATTGATAAGAAAGCCAGACCAAGGCGGTATTTTCTAGGATCGGTCGTTCCAATGTCAACTATGAAAATTATCGATCGAGCTTCCACTTGCTGCAATTACGGCCTCCACACGCTTGCGGAACGCACGGCAGGTCCTTATAATGTAGCCTGGATCAATTTGTCTCCAGGTACGGGTCAATGTTTGTCTGAGGCTTGCTCTACTCGGGTGGCGTTAAGAACTGGCCATTTCCTTCATGATGAGTGTTACAGTCGGACTGAGAGGGTTTGACGCATGAACGTGCTCCACCATGATGCGTGAACAGCTGGACCCAAGGTGAATTTAATATCTCAGGTGGTCTCAATACTGTATATGAGAATTTCAGCCATGTTTAAATGCATACTAATACGATCCATATCAAGTAAAACACTGGTCTGGCATACTGAAGTGTCTCCTTTACACCTATGCAACAGTGCCTGTGATGTCAAACTCGCAGTTCCATTTTAAACCAAACGAGTAAAGGAGATGATTAGTTTCACACTGCCAGGCCTATGGCTGGAAGGTTTGTTTACCAATATTTCGGGGGAAAAATGCACGTGCTAATGTGTGTAAACAAAACGTTTAGCCCATACCGTTTACATAAATATATAACTCTTCACTCTTACGCAAAAATGCAATCAACAACTGTCATTATGTGCGTAATACAGTATTGAGTATTCCTTACTCTTTCGCTCCACTGCTAAATCTCATTTGATACCCCGCTACTCCACCCGTCTTACCAACCAACTGAAGAAAAGAGACCACCTGAGATATTAAATTCACCTTGGCTGGACCGTTACAACGCGAAACGTCAGTGTCAGTGTCAGTGATCAACATAAACATAGAGCGCTGCCATGTTGACGAATTATCTTTCGCCGTAGAGATTGTATT
Source organism: Aedes koreicus (assembly GCA_024533555.2). Taxonomy (NCBI): domain Eukaryota; kingdom Metazoa; phylum Arthropoda; class Insecta; order Diptera; family Culicidae; genus Aedes; species Aedes koreicus. The sequence goes on along the minus strand of JAHHFK020005584.1, from coordinate 19,815 downwards.
GGAGTAATTGATTTTGATTTTTGATTGTTAATGAAATAAATAGAGAAGAAATAAGTGAATTGGTTACTTAGTAAAATAGGTGCAAGGTAAATAATACTAAAATAGAATTAGTCGGGAATTGAATTTTAGTTTATTTCAGTTTGCTTACCGGATCAATTTGTAGGGAAGATTTGGGTAAAGCGGGGTTTGGTAGAAAGGAAACTAATTTTGTAAGTAGTAGTATATTGTATAATAGCTTCATAAGTAACATTATTCCGATTACAGCTTTGAGTGTGACGAAAAAGCATACTACATCGATTTGTTTCAATTATGATGTCTCGAACACCCCCACAATGAGTCATACTGAGTAATCGAGTGGATTAAGATTGGGGCTGGATAACGGCCATATATCCTTCGCTCAGAACGGCAGATCCTGGTTCGAGGTATGGCCCCATTTTGTCGTAATACAACATTTGGCTTCGGGCTATACTGCTGTTTGATCTGAACATACTGGCTTAAAATTCCGATACAGACCTCCGTGTTTACTTTGTTGCCTTGTGGAACGAACACCGAATTTTTTTTTTGCCACCGGAAGCCACCAATCCAAACACCATAACACTAGCAGAATGCTTGGTCAGATACACGTTTTTATGCCATCGGCCATGTATTTTACCAGGAGAGAACTAACGGTAAACATGCTCTCGTCGGTGAACAGGATTACCGGATTGTTTTTGCTTGAGGAAGTTCAAGATTTTCTTACACCGCTCGAGTCGTACCTCCCGGATGCGGTTAGTAATCATGTGAGTTTTTTTTTGCGATAGAAATGACAAAAAGGAACAAATAGGGAAGCGGTACCTATCTTGAGCTCAATAAGCAGACCTCCAGTGGAAATCGGTGAATATGCACTGAATACCGAACACTAAGTACACAAGTTATTCACAATTTATTCGTCCACTTACCGTTAATCGTTTAGCAATGCACAAAACATTCGATTCTGATAACTTTCTTCCAATTTAATACGGAAAAGTTGCCACTGCTATGTACCTATTTTAATAATATCACGAAAAACATTAATCCCATCTGTGTACATATGTTAATCGTACTGATTTTAATCATGAAAAAATATAAACAAGTTAACTCTCCACTACTACACCCAAAATTAAATTTCTCGCATGAAGTAGATCATTTGACAGCACTTTAATTGTGTTGGATAGCCTGCATATAACCAAGACAAAATGAACGGGTTTGTTTGTTATTCTTCCATGAGAATATTGACAACAAGACTCACCATAACGTTGGGCATAGAATGCTCTATGAATTGAACTAGTGTGCGTGTGGATGTGTATGCTATGCAGTATGTGAGCAGTGCCGCCAAATTCAACAGAGATGGAAAAATATTATTAAATGTGGGATTTTATTTCTCTGTAAATATTGAAAAATTCTACAATTAGAAGCATGTTATTATTTATTTAATCTATGGAAAAATAAAATAGTTTAACTTTGGGCGATTTGTAGCACTCCCACAAAACAGGTGATATTGATGTACTGCCTAACCCATTTCATTCGAATAAGAGTCATAATAAAATAGTTTGGCAACATCAAGCGATTACGTCGATTGTAAACACGGTTCAGAATAGGTGCAAGCGTATTTAAATTATTGTGAAAATTAATCCCATAGTTTTCTCGTATTTTATCACGTATTCGTAGATTCTCGTGTGGCTAGTGTAATAAGTGAAGTGTGATTTTTATGGTTTGTGCAATTACGCAACGAAAATGTGTGAGGATAAAGTGCAATTAAAGAGAAAACTTGGAGTCTGGCTCGGGTATATTCCCTAGTACGGTTAGATCAATACGACGAATTTGTAGTGCAAAGGTGAGAAATTGTGTTGAAAATCTGACTGCTCATTATTTTTACGAAATTTAAGTCTCCGAAACGTTTTTGTAGCTTTTAATTATATTCAAGACCTAATTTTATTTGCCAGGATTATATATTTTTGGGTACTGCGTCCGTTTATTGGAGAAATTAAACATCTTTTTACGTTTGAAGTTGGATGACTACAGAATGTGATGAATATATGTACTATGGTGAACATAGGTTCCGCTTCCCTAAACAAAAAAACTATATTCCAAAACACCACTATCCAAACAAATTTGGAGAAGTTATTCAGCTTTCTAGAAGGAAAAGCTGAACAACTTCTCCAAATTTGTTTGAACAAGCGGTTATTCGACACCGATGTTTGTTGGGTAGGACACGCTTGGTTCACAAAGAAACATTTATTCGAGAAGAAACCTCCGGAAATGTGTACAGTTTGCAACCGAAAAATAACAGTTCACCACGTGCTTGCTGCTTGCCCGCAGTACAACACTACTAGATTAGAATTAGGAATTAGCAACCAATTATACCGAATTCTATGCAATGAACAACAAGCAGAAGACAAAGTTATAAAATTTTTAAAGAAAATAGGTATGTACAATAATATATAAGATATTGTAAAATATTAAAATTATCAATAAATTCGCAATAGAGATGAATGCCCCTTCAGGGTAGTCTCTTTAAAAAATAAATAAATAAATAAATCTTTGGAAATTTACGTTTCGTGAGTTCAAATAAATTCACAATCTCGTAACCCGGACTCGGCGAAGAGTTTACTTTTCGGTAGCGTAACTGGATTTCTGATTTGGTAGAGTAGTATAAGGTTTGTTTAACGTTATAATTATAAATAGTTCATTTACCTAACTTTTCTTATTAATTGTTTTACAGCTCCTTAGCACATAGGCGGATAACCTTTAATTTAACTCAGGGCCTAGTTATTAAGCAAATTAAGAATTTACGACCTCAGTTGCACGTTTCAATCCGCGACAATATAGTTGATATTTGATAGACAATAGACGTAGTCATTCTGCCGGTTATTGTTCTTCAATCTAAAGCTGACAACAGCTATGAACATTGAGGTACATATTATAGGTTTGCGGTTGTGTGTTGGCGCGGCGTTGCATGGCGTGCGTTCGCCACACACTGGATTCGCCCGAAACTTTCCTTTGATGGCAGCTATAACCCTCGTAATCCGAGCTGACCTCGGACGACCTGTGGCCACCTTCGCGGGTAGTTGTTCTTTATTTTCTCGGTCTAAGACCCTTTTCACGGTCCACCGGCACACTCCCACGGTGATTGTAATGTCTTTTCACGATATTTGCGAGTAGTACAAATCACGAATACGCTGCCACTTCGTCATGGTGAAACTGTCAAACTAAAGAAATCGGATTCTTTTACTCGCAGCCTACTATTTTTTAAATGAATTAAAGCTTACGTGCATGCAAAGAAAACCAAGGTATTGTATGCACACACGGAAAAAAAAATCCGTGGCCAGATCCGTGAACTGCAGTCATGAATTCGAGAACAAGCAAAAATACACCGTGAACTGAATCACGTAATCATGAACTAAATAACGTTTAAAGGGAACACATCCTTAAAACGTGAACTAGTTCACGGTCCGTTTTCATTTTCGGTAACGCTTTTTTTTTCTGTGCAGGTTAAACGAGAACCTTATTTGAATGATAGCGCATACGGTAGGTGTAAAACTTATCTACTAGCATGCAAAAGCAGATTGTCGACGGTCGCCTGATGCAACAAGCCAGAATCGATGTTTCTGACATGTTATGTGATACCATATGACGGCACATCAGTGGGCGCCTCGCCAGAAAGGAAAGTTATCTATCGCCGACGTTATCATGCTGCAAGGCTAAAAGGCTAAAGGATGGATGTCAGCGATTCCGATATTCATATGAACTGCTACTTGAAGTTATATCAAGCCGATCAATACAACGTTGCAGGACCATCCAAAATGCAAAAAAAAAAAGGGGAAGAAATTATGTTTGTGCCAATTATCTTAAGAAATAATCTAAGAATGCTCTCTGTATTGTTAAAATAAATTTGGGTAATTAACCTAGATATGAGTGTTATTCTAAATCCAGACTGTTACGCTTAGTTGCTATAAAATTAAAGAGGTGTATTGACCAGAAACTCGAACGACGTACATCACACGATCAATCGTATCGATCGATTGTGTCATAAACTGATTTGAAATCGATATAGATGATGTTTTGCAAAAATTTCCGAAGTGCAACAACGCCGATCCATGGTACCCTACCGCCCGACTATTAGCGAGCAACCAGTTTGCCGCGCTCCCGGTGCAATAGCTGCCAAAAAAGGTGATGGTTCCGTCACGATGGCGGATCTGATGGAAACGTGGGCCTTCTTCAACATTATCACCGACTGGGATCGATATCTCCCGAAGCAGCACGACGTGACGCAATGTGGCAACTGCCTTGCTTTTGGCCACGGAACCCGAAACTGCCATATGAAATCGTGGTGTGGCAAGTGTGCCGGAGCGCACGCCACCAAGCATTGTTCCTCGATGGACGAAGTTAGCCCACTGAAGTGCGCCAACTGTGGCGCAAATCACGAAAGAAGCAATCGAGCCTGCCCCAAACGTGCGGAGATTTTGGCAATCCGTAAGCAGGCGTTCACCAAGTCCCGTCTTGGTCAGCGCCGTCTGCCTCCTCCGATTTACCAGGAGCACTTCCCGACGCTCCATTATAAAGTGCCAAACCTGTCACCGCTCTATTCAAACCACCGTCAGGCCAATCACCCGCCAGGCTCCGTTCAGCTAGGATTCGGGGCAGCCTCCACCTCTCCCACGCCGGCTACCTCTCCAGGCTGATGCACTCCGGTTTGCAGAACCTCCACGCAATCCGTCGCTCGAAAAAGGAACAGCTCAAAGCGGCCACATTCTTTTCAAGTATCAACCGTAAACACACCATCAGCATTCTTAATTCAAATGCTTGTTCCATTCGGAACAAAATAATTGAGCTCGGTGACTTCTTTAACAGGAAGGACATCGACATTGTCACGGAAGTGCACCTCAAGCCCGTACTTTGCGTCTCCATCCTAAACTAACGGACTGTGCAACTTGATCGTTGCGGCTCTGATGGAGGAGGAGTCGCAATCGTCCTGCGCAACAACATCAAGTGCTACCTGCTTCCGAGCATCCAGCTGCAGTTTATCGAAGCCATCGGAGTTGGTGTCGAAACTGCCGTCAGCCCTACCACCATCATCGTGGCCTATTGTCCCAAGCAAGCCTATTGTCCCAAGGACAACAACGGTCCTAAGAAACGACATCCGCAAGCTAACTCGGAGGCAGGGGCAATTTATCATCGCCGGCGACCTGCACGCGAAACACGAAACCTGGAAGAACAGCCTACGCAACCGAAACGGCACCATGCTATAGGATCACCAGGTGAAACTACCATCGTGCCAGATGGGACAGTACGTCGATGACATCGTCGATTTCTACGTGCACCTCGTGTCAGTTGATGATATCGATCGTCAACTGCAGAGCATCAAACAGGCGATGTCCAAGGCCCGGAAGCAACATATTCCTGTGATAGATCAGGTGAGAAACTCTGTACCGATTGATAGACCCACTAAAGATTTGATACAATTGCCTCAAAAACTAAGCCAAGGCCCATTTCACAGTTGATGCCACTAGACATCAATGGCTCTAAAGATCGCTTAATAACTCCTGCAGAAAAGGCTGCTGAGATTGGTCACCACTTCGTCAGCTCCCACAAGCTCGGACAACACATCAACAGTCTTCACGAAGCTGCCGTTTGGAGCTTGCGAACAACATCCATCTAAATCCCAACTAAATATAAAATCATCCCCACCCAGAGACCCGGGAAAGATCCTTCCTCTTCCAATTCCAAGAGCTATAGACCAGAGGACTGAAAAAAGCGTCAGTTTTTTAAGCCTGATTTTAAAATTTTAACGATTCACAACGGATTGTATTTTTTTTAAATATATGTTCTACCAAACTTCCAGTATCAGTTATTTAGATAAAACATTATAATACCTGGCCGATAAACAATAGAAAAATACTATCGTTGTGATAACCACTTCACTAAACACAATACGGAAGATTTGTATCTCGAATCAAATTAACCACAAAACACGACAACTTCCGCCGTGAATATTGTGTTTGCTGCATATAGCCTTCAAGAAAACCGAGCTGTCAAATTAGCACCACACGCAGTACCAAGTTTTCGGCTTCACGATTGTTGTTCGTCGATGGCAGCAGCTTCAGTCCTGTGCTATGGACGAATCCAGGTTGAAAAGAAGAAGAAGACACCGAGTGGTGATAAATCTGACAGCAAAATGCCTCTAAAAAATTCAAATAAAATTTTAATTAAAAGCGGTTTGTTGTATGATGTAAGAAATATCCAAAAATGCACAATAGGGGCATTATTTTTATTTTATTTTTATCTTGCTGAAAATGTCTTTATTGAGTAGTTCATCATACAACAAACCGCTTTTAATTAGAATTTCATTTGAATTTTCCAGAAGCATTTTAAAAGTTTCGTCCTATACTTTAACATGGGAGCTGTCAGATTTATCACCACTCAGTGTCTTCTTCTTTTTTCAACCTAGATTCGTCCATAGACCAATCAGCCTTCTCTTAGGAGTTGTTTGAGAAAGCGATCTACCATCGGCTTCTCACATCTGCTGACGAGCTCAACATTTCTAGCTTTTTCCGCTCAAAAGTAATAGCATTTCTAGGGTTTTTATTAATTAGGGCGAATTTACAATTGAGAGAGGCTCTCTTGCCTCGTTCTCTTTCATTAATTACAGCGCCATTATAAAACTATGGATTGATTTGTTTACACAGATCGCAAGATAAGAGCGCTGGCTAGCATATTGGGCAAATAGCCAAACGAAAAATGTGAAAATGATTTAGCTATTGGTGAAAGAGAAAGTAAACAGAGAGAGTCTCTCAATTGTAGATTCGCCCTAATGAAAAAAAAAACCTAGATTTGGTCAAAAGTGACGCCCATACACTAAACACTAATGTCGTTTTCGGTTATTACCAGCGCGGAACTGGGTTCACCCTAGTTTCGACCTAACAACTGTCAAAACGTTTTTTTTATTCAATCGGGTCAGATCTGGATCCGCTCTGGATCCGACCCAACATCGATGAGGTTCGCTCTCATTTTTTTTTCGAGGTCCAACCTGGATTCACCAATACCCATAAACATGAACTGTCAAAATATAATGTTTATGTTTGTTTTTATTTCTGTTTTGCACTAATACCATCACACTGACTCGACTCTAGATCCGTTTTCCATCGGCAATTCTGAGTCAGAGTCAGACCTGACCCAAGTTTAAAACGGAAAACGACATAAGAAATTAAGGTCTGTATCCGCAATAATCCGGACACCTCAAAACATGAATAAAACATAAATTTTGTATTATATTCCCGTCGTAGTTGTTTATTTCAGATTCATGGGATGTTTTTTAACAATTCGTGAAGACAAAACATAGTTATACGGTATTTGCATAAAATTTTCTAACTTTGCGCTTAACTCCGTCCATTAGGGTTTGTACAGACTCTTCAGAAATCGTAGAAGCTGTCTTTGTCCAAATTTGCTGGAAGTGTTTGATGTCTTTGATTTCTTGCTTCTTTCCAGAAAGCTTCCGCCAGAGCCCAATTTCTCTCGATTGGTCGTAGCTCTGGGCAATTTGGCGGGTTTGAGGTTTTTGGTACAATGTTCACTTGATTTGCTTGGTTCCACGCCATCACAGTTTTAGCATAGTGGCATGATGCCAAATCGGGCCAGAACAAAGGTTTTTCTTGGTGACTTTTGATGAAGGGTAGCAATCGCTTCTGCAGACACTCTTTCTGATAGATCTCCTTGTTGATTGTGCCTGTAGTGACGAAAGATTTACTCTTTTTGCCACACGTGCAAATTGCTTGCCACACAAGGTATTTTTTGGGAAATTTTGATACCTTCTTCGTTCTGAAATGCTCAGCTGTAGCATTTCTGGCCATAGCAGAATAAAAAGCCAGCCCTGGAAGCTGCTTGAAATCCTCCAGGATATTAGTTTCATCGTCCATAACAACGCATGAAAACTTTGTCAAATATTCGCAGTACAAACGTCGAGCCCGTGATTTTGCTGGCAAGTTCTGGTTGTCGTTGCGATTTGGAACTTTTTTTACTTTATACGACTTAGGTCTCAAACGTTGTTTTGATTTTTGGACAAAACCAGACGACATCCCTATTTTACGAGCCACCGTTCGAATGGAGAGATTTGGGATTTTCGTTAATATCCTTTTCCCCTTTCGGTCCATGACAGGATCAGCGTGTCCAATGTTTTTGTCACTTCTCGGTTTCCTCTCCACCGCCGAAAATGATTTGAGCACATCGTGAACAGTGGATTTAGGCAAATCCAATGTTTTTGCAAGGTCCCGTATTGACAAGTCAAGACAAATTCATTCGCGCACTTGTTTTTCTTTCGTCGCCATCTTGAATACTAAACATGAAATGTAAACATCAATCATAGTCTTTTGCATCATAGACTCTCAGCTATACTACAGTGAAATTTTTCATTCCTACGTGCAATATTTCAAAAGTTACAATGATTTGAAGGTGTCCGTATTAATTTGGATACAGACCTTACCATTGTGACACAGGATGTAATTTATCTTTGACGTGAATCGAATAACATAAACAAGGATTCCGTGTAATATTATGTCTTCAAATACCACAAAAACACAATTTGACATAGTGTGTGTTTGATTGAATTTATTTTCTCAACTCATTCTCATGCCCGAAAAGTCGCTCGCATGTGACTTTTTGCTAATGTGGATGTTCAAAATAACAGTAGCTATCCGCATAACGAAAAACAATTTGCCATATAGTCAAAACTATATTTTAAATGTAAGATATCCGGAGCAATTTGCGATAAGGGAGAACATGCAGAATGTAAACAGAAGGAGAATGATGATAGTAATATTGCAAGTAGAATTTCATATCGTAATTTACCAATTAACGTATAAATTCAAATACAATCTAGCATACAGACAGAGAACAAAGCTTCTGATTTGTATATAATACTGAGGGAAATTCGTTTGTTTTTCATTGAAATTTGCTTATTTTTAATATTCGCCTGTCAATGCTAGTATGTTTGATTACGCCTTCTTCAATGTTCGCCCCACAAGAAAATTTACTGGAAATAATTGTATCGCCCTATACTATTCGCCTATTTTTGACATTTTCATATGTGTCCCACACATGATTTTTTGCAATTTGACCAACAGATGAAATTTATGTGTAACCACACATACTTCATATGTGTACAAATAACTACTATGTGGCCACACATATTTTTCATTTTGCACATAAACTGTTTATGTGTGAACAAATGAATGTGGAATTTTGCATGGATTTTTGCCAATAATTATGTGTGGATTTTTACCCGTGAAGAAGTGCTAGTTAACTTGAGCGAGTTTGCATTTTCAAGAAATTTGCGGAAGAAGTCATTGTCTACGTTTGTGACATTGGCCCTTATGAAAACTTCATGTCGAATTATGGGAATTGATCGGATTCATGGTGGATGTATTACTTCACTGGTGGATGTTTTACACTACCCATAATAGATGCATAATATTCATAAAAATAAAAATCCCAATCATTTGATTTTCTACTTAATTTTACTGAAAAAATAATAAAAATTATTAAAAAAAAAAAATATTGTTAACCCACAGTTTTGTTCAACACTGTAAAGAGCCACCAGTTTTCAATTCTAAATAGTTGAAATTGTTATTGAATGTTATTGAACATATCTAAAAGAATGACGAAAGGTTTGTTTTCTATTTACCTGAAATTAGGGCGTGAACTGAAAATGTTTCAATCGATCAGCACTTATTTAAATTCACTGTTAGCAATTGTAGTAGCAGTAATCACTGCTTATTTTTTTTTCTTTTTTTACGTCGGCCTGTTTCCTCACATGGTGACAATCACCGACGCCAGGAAGACGACCTTACCACCTGGACCCTACCTAACGACTCATGAATATGAGCCGGGACCAACGGCTTTACTTCCCTTCCGAAGGAAGACGTGCCCAGATTTTTTCGCCTCAGAAAAACCACCGACGTCGACTGGGATTGAAACCCAGACCCACTGGGGTGCCAAGTAGCAGTCACGCTTACCACTACACCACTGACGCCGGCTAATTATTATGTTCTTCTTACAAATTTACTCTGGGATATAATGTTTTTACTTTTCTTAACACATCTTGAATCATAAGTTTATATATGTATTTAATGGGCTCCCTAGGTATAAAACTATCATTTTGGTTATTTCTTTTGTGCATATTCCATCCCATAATATACATGCTTTTTCTGCATTAAGAGCTTGCATTACTCTATTTCTTACGTGTTCTGGTACTGAAAGTTTCTGAAGCACTTTATTGATTGAGTCTGATCTTACATTGTCAAACGCTTTTTTTAAATCTATCGATGCTACAATAGGTGTTTCCCCACCATTCCATCTTTCTTCTAAACATCTCCTGGCATATAACATTTGATCGTCTGTTGACCTATTTCTAATGAACGCTGTTTGATGATAACCAGGATCTCCTGCATACTCCCTAAGTATCTCCATTAACCATTTTGCATAGATTTTGTACCCTAGACTACATAAACTTATCCTTCTAAAAGCTTTTGTTTCTTTTGCTCCTTAACATTTTGGGATTGGTATCTGAATTGACTGTTTCTATTGATCGATATGTCATTTGTTTCCCACACCTTTTTATTATTTGATACAATTCCTCTACTGTTTCTTCGTTAGAGTATTTTATATATTCATTTTTTGCCAAGTAGTAATCACTGCTATGAAGAAGTTAAAAAAATAACCATAAGTGTTGGGTAAATGACTTGGCACATTATTTCGCTCGAGCACCCCTACACTGATTTCCTACACTGAACCCAAACATCCTCCTTTTATCGAATGAATTCTCCGTCGGTTGATATCGAGAAATTGAAATCGCATTTTCGAATGATAGATGCAGGCGGAGGACGATTTTCTAGAAACCAGATGATTATCCTTCTAATGTTGAACAACGGTTGAGGAATTTTAAAGTGAAATAAATTTATGTCGTTGGACTGTTTCAAACTATTCACAAATCGATAATGATCTACACAGTTTTGAAACAAACATCATATTAAATTTGGTTGATTGACATAAGAAACATGAATGATCGTCATACGGTCATACGGTCATAATACAATCATCCGATTTCCAAATGCATTTCGTTAGAGGGCGCAATCGAATTACTTTTCAGACGATCTTGGGATGATGTTTGGGTTCAGTGTAGATTTTCTTGTTTTGCTTGTCTCGTCTTGTTGGGAAGCTACAGTATCCTCCCATCCAACCCCTTTTTCCAATTAGAAACAAACCGATTCCTATTCGAATCGGTTCCAGCTCACGTCTCACTGATCATCTCATGCATTCGCACCTGACAGCTGTCACCCAAACGAGAGGTTGGTTTTTGTTTTCGGGACCATATTAAATTGTTATGGCAGCAGGATTTGTTGCTGCGTGAAAAACAGTAATCTTTCCACCAAAATGGAACTTTCCCGTGACGAAAGTGTGTGCCAGCTGTAGATCGGGGTGTGTGCCATTGTTTGCCGCCAGTGTTTTCATCAGTGTGTTGTTGGTTGATTGGAGAAAAAGCGTTTTTCACTCGCGCCTATTGTCGCCATTATTGTCTCAGTAGGCCAAAGGGTATCAAAGAAGCGACAGTAACAGCATCAACTAGAAAAACATTGTTATTGGGGCAGAGCTCCACAGTTTGAAGAAACACAGCTGTAGTGAATCGCGTTTGTTTGGTACTGGTGGAACCGTGGGCTTGGGTGGTGTATGATATCTTTCATCCAGTACACGCTGAGTATCATGAGCAATCTAAGCAATAGCCACAATAGCAACACTGGAAGCAGCCAAAATTCTGCTGCCGAGGGCACAATGGAACGGGGAAGGTGAGTTTCGTGAGAATTTGTTTTTGTGTGTTTTATCTTTTGTGGCCTTCCTCTCACCATTCAGCTTTCGTGTTATTTTGATGATGTTTACATAGTGAGGAGGTGAGCAGGTTTCGAAGGCTGTTTATGTTTTTATTGGTTTGGATTTGAATCATGTTTATTTTTCTCATTTCTGGTTGTGTGTTGTTTTTCCCAAAATCCCTCATTTTTTTAAAGAGACGTAAAACCTCCATCACAAAGAATAATTAATGTTCCTTCAGCATGCTCTGGAAAATGATTCATGTAATTTTTATCACTTGTTTCTAGCTTTGTTGACAATAACAAATTAGTCCCTATTCTTAACGTAGCCTTCATGGCGTAATGTTTTGCTGTCTCGCGCTTGTTGGTGCTTCCACTACAACAACACAGCCATGAAAACTACAACTTGGAGAGCAAAACGAAAGGTCAGCAGATTGCTACAAACGTGAATCAAATTTCTTTATGCGTCTTCGTGACTTATTTATTCAGCATTGTATGTAAAAGACCAGATTTTTATTTGACAACTGAGTTTTGGTTAAGATAATATTTCATCGCTGTGCTTCGTTCCATGAAAATGAAATGTGACAATGCAACTTTATTCGTGCAAATTTCTCTCGTTTACTCAACATTGAATGAAAAGCTTAAAAAAGATAATTACAATGCATGTAGGATACGGGGAAAAATGTTGCATTAATTGCATGAAAATCGACTATAAAATTAACATTTAAGAATTGTTGTGCATAACTTACAAATCAAGGTGTAGTTTTAAGTCGAATTCAAGATATATTCTGCAAGGCTGAGTTAAATTTGACTACAAAAGCCCGTTGGGTGTAAACGAGTCCTACTTACTAATATCCCCCACTTAATAACACCAACAGTTACTGATTATATTTTCCATTCTAGTTGCATTCTGGTCCGATATGCTAGCCAGAACTCCCTGGATGAGAGTTCCCAAAAGCAGCTGCCGAGGTCAAATGGAAAAGACAAGACAGCCTGTGGAGCCTATCGCAACAATGTTCACACGCAGCGGTCGTTTGATGCCATGAATAATATGCGAGAGTAATTATCGATTACCATAACTCCCACGAAGCCACAACCATAACCTGCTTTCTCATTTCTCCGCAGACAAAATCTACTATGCGATGTGATACTGGTCGCCGATGGAATCGAGATACCAGCGCACAAGATGGTGCTAGCCTCGTGCAGTCCGTACTTCTATGCCATGTTTACCGGGTTCGAAGAAAGCCGCCAGGATAGGATAACCCTGCAGGGTGTGGATCATCGAGCGCTACAACTGCTAATTGAGTATGTTTACACATCGGTCGTGGAAGTTACTGAGGACAACGTGCAGGTCCTGCTGACGGCGGCCAACTTGCTGCAGCTGACCGATGTGCGTGATGCTTGCTGTGATTACCTGCAAACTCAGCTGGACCCGAGCAATTGCTTGGGGATCCGGGACTTTGCCGACATCCACGGATGTATCGATCTGTTGAATTATGCAGAAACGTACATTGAGCAGCACTTTTCGTGAGTAAACTTTGCCTGTAGGGAGGATTTATAGGTCAACAGATTTAATTTGCGTATTTTTGTGCTTCAGGGAGGTTGTTCAATTTGAGGAATTTTTAAATCTCACCAGCGAACAGGTTGTCAATTTGATCAAAAGTGATCGACTATCTGTGCCCTCTGAGGAAAAGGTACGTATTTACATGTGATAAAGTAATATTCTTTACCTTTGCACTACTAGATGACGCGGTGTTAGAAATAATCAAATCTAGGTTGTTTTTACGGATTCCTGTTGCCATTCGATGTCTAACAACGAAGATAGCATTTTAAAACAGCATATAGAGAAAGATAATTTGAATGAACAATTGCATCTATAAAAACCGTTTTGAAAGTTTCGGCAAACACCTCTTCGGGTGCACACCAACTTACATGCCTCTTATTTGGCCAATAAGGAGTTTAAAAGCTTAAATTCGCGATACATCACGAAGTTCACCTAGAGGAAAGTTTTTGAGTCATTGTGAATTTTGATGAACATTGTCTAACATTGCCTTTATTTGTTTGTGGAGAACACCAACAGACTACAATGGCCCCAAAGATTTTAAATAAAACTAGTTTATAGTAACTACAATGTTAAACTCAAAAATACTAAAAGATTTATAATATTACATTACATTACACTAGTTTACAGCATTTTTGAACTCTATAAGGTGATGATCATTACCAATGCAAAATCATGCGCTAAATTCAATGCCGTGGTCAGAAAAACATAAAGTAGAGCCGTTTTTGAGATATACAAAAATTTAGATTTTTTTGGATATTGGACAAAAGTACATTTACTAAAATGTCAATATCTTTGGAGCTAGAGGTCCAATTTTAAATCATTTTATATGAAAATAAAGCTAAATTAATTTGCAATTGTTCACTGAAGCATTATGTCATGATTAAAAATTAATTTTGAAGTTATTGAAAAGTTTAGTGCATTTTTATTTAATTTTTCTGCAAATTTTCCATAAAAATCTCGTTTTATCCAACATTTTCAATGAGATAACACGATTAAAAATTCTAAACTTTAATTGGATCCTTAAAGCCCATTAAAAACCGAAGAAAATGAGTTTCTCGAAGTTATGAGTATTTTTGTAAAACACTTAAAAATGTTGCTGAAATACAACAGCTTTAGAGTTCCACTACTAGGTGTCGTTGTAAGCATCCAAACATCGCATGTAATGTGAGAAATTCATGGGAAATTCTTTTCCCTACCAATCAATTTGATTGAGGCACACCAGGATTGAAAACCGAGTTGATACAAAAAATTATTCGTGTATTATTAAAAAAGGCTGAGAATCGAATGACTCAGTCTTCGATGTTCCGAACTTGTTTCTCGAATAAGAAACCAACAATAGTTACCCATCATTGCTTCATCCTAAAACCCTTGATAACGACGTTCCATCATCTTCATTTGTTTGTGAAAACGTCCGCCGTGCTCATCACTTTCATTTTGTACACTAGTGATATTTCTCGAAAAAACAAAAAGTAAAATTACGACGGATTGTTCTCGGGACCAATTAAAATCAAAAACGGAAGCAGTATACTATTCAACACACAATCAGAGCGCTGTTTTGACGGTAGGTAGTTAGTGCGGTGAAGAGGTAGTCTCAGCATTGAATTGTACCGCAGAGCGCTTAGATGGACGTTCAACTCAACCGCTCCAGTATGCCAGGGCAATCAACACTTGCCTGCAGCTTACCTGCTAAAAAACAGCGCTCTTGTGATGTTTCTTCGCAGTATCCAGAAGAATCAGCTGATATCGACTCTCGTAAATCGGCAGGCGTTCCGCGCGATGAAAGAGTATCGGGACTTCGTAATTAAGCGTTTTTTGAACGGTGAGCGACCCGGCGATATATTCCGGCTGCTGAAATCGCATGGGGTCAAGCGGAACTTTGTCTACACGACCATCAGGCGATACCGGGAGACGTCCTCGACCAATGACCGTGCGAGATCCGGTCGGCCGCGTTCAGCGAGGACGCCACGGGTCATCAAGATCGTGAGGGAGCGAATTCGGCGCAAAAAGAACCGCTCAATCCGGAAAACGGCTGCAGATCTCAACGTTTACTCACCAAGGACCTTGGTTTCAGGCCTTACAAAAAACGTAAGGTCCATGGCGTTTCGGAGGCTACCAGCAAAAAGCGGTTGGATCGAGCTAAGAGGATCCTCTCTCGGCACGCTGGTCAGGAGTTTGTTTTTTCGGACGAGAAACTGTTCGTGCTGCAGCAGCCGCACAATGTGCAAAATGACCGGGTGTTGGCGCCATCGAGGGACAGCATTCCTGAATCCAATATAAACATCCCTCGGTTCCAAAGTGCCGCGTCGGTGATGGTTTGGGGGGCAGTATGCAAACGTGGTAAGCTACCCTTGGTGTTTATTGAAAAAAAACGTCAAAATCAACGCGGCGTACTACAAAACTGAGGTTTTGGAAAAGGTTGTTGCCCCAGTCTCCGAAGCCTCTACGGCGATGAGCACTACGTGTTCCAGCAGGACGGTGCACCAGCCCATACGGCAAATGTGGTTCAAGCCTGGTGTCGGGACAATTTAACCGACTTTCTGGACAAAACTTTGTGGCCTCCCAGCTCCCCGGACTTGAATCCTCTCGACTTTTTTGTTTGGTCCTATAGATGGCGAAGCTGAACGAATACAAGGTCAGCACTTTGGATCATTTCAAGACGGTAATTCTCAAAATCTGGGACGAAATGCCCATGCAGTCCGTGCGTCCGCCTGCGACGCGTTCGAGAAACGTTTGAAGCTCGTTAAGGAGTACAAAGGGGTCATTCCAAGAGAAATGTTGTAAACGTTCCTTGTAAACATAGCTTTCAATAACATAAATCCAAAAAATAAAAAAACATGTTTTCATTTTTTTAACAAATTTTGAAAGTGTATCCGAACTTATTGAACACCGTGTACTTCCCTCTCCACTTAATTTTGGTACCTAATATGGATGCCAAATTACTGAGCAGCGTTATAGATGCCTTTGAACGTAGGTTGGGTGTCTAAAATAACTCCAAGATCTTTCACATGATCGACACGTTGTATCTCAGTACCAGTAGCAATGAAATTAAGGAGCATTTATCAGGATTAACAACCATGAAATTCAATGTAAACTAGTTCGTAAAAGTGTAAAGCTCCTGTTGAAGCCAAATGGCATCATTCATGGATGGAATCTTCAAATAATTGGTGAATGATAACCGAGGGCCTTTAGTGTGTGGTTCACATCGTTGAAGTACAGTAAAAAAATTACTGGTCCCAGATGGCTGCCTCCGGGAACATCTGAAAAGTCCCAAAACGTACTGGATTGCAAATCTTCGACGGTCACAATTAGCTTGCGGCTGACGAGGTAGGAGTAGAACCTCCCAGGTAACCAATGAGCAGTTCCAAAGCGTCTTTACGGCAGCCTATCAAGCAATTAAGTCACCTCAAATGCAACATAAATTCCGCTTTTGGCCCAATATACGGCTGCTTTACTGCAATGCTATGATAATGCTTCATCAATGCTATTTTGCATTCGAAATGCTTATTACAGGCTACAAGCATTTAAATAGCATTTGAAATCCAACTTTACAACAGATGACATGCAAGATGCTGATATAATGCTAATACAATGCTTATAGCATCTGAAATGCAGATTTAGGGTTGATTTACTGCACATGCTAATGCTTTTTGGTTACCTTTTTTTTTCTTTTTCCCCCCCTTGCCCTCCCTGTTTTACTTTTCTTTTTTCATTATCCCCGGTTGGGTGTTTTTGGGTGCTGTCCGTTTTATCTCTCGTCCGTTTCGCCACGGCCGCGAAACCCTATGGCTGTTCTCCAAAATGGCGGGGTGTTTTCCGTTTGAAATGAAAATTCCGAATACGTACCGAAATGGAATAAGCAGATCTTACCCAGAGTGCTGCCGACCATTAATTGAACATTGGAAGCTGTCTGGTTAACTCGGTCGTCGTAACAACTGAACTGCTAAAACTTTTCGCAGACTTGCAGGCCTTACGCTGGTCATTGATGTACTTCCGGGCGATTTGGGTCTGGTTTTCATTTTTCGCTGAGTGTTAAGCGTCTACAAAAAATCCGACTAGTCATCCTGTAAACAGTATTCCACCTGTTGTTGTGCTTACGCAGCGGAAACGTGCAGTATTTCGAATAAATTCGTAGTGCTTTTTGTAAGCGGTCTTGGGTTTGCGAAGCGCAGGAGTCATCCAAGGCTTACTGTTAGTTGCATTTGATATCTTAGGTACATGCCGATCAATTGCATGCCAAATTATGTGCGAGAGAGTCAAAGCGGCGTTATTAACTTCTCGTCCGTCGAGGACATTAAGCCAGTCAATGGTGGTAAAAAATTCGGCAATGCTACGAAACAGGGACAACAGTTTCCGCTTCGTTCGAATGGCAATCCTTGAGCGTGAGGACTAATGGAGGATGATGCCTTACTTGTTTGACCAACGGCGATGTAGCAATCGCAATGACTGGTGCGACATCTTGTACGCTGATGATGCAAAGTTTCAAACAGCGACTGTTCTCATTGGTCACGAAATAGATTTGCGATTTTCAAAAATGAGTCTACGTATTTTATGAACAGGCCCTTTGCCGCAAACTGGATGGACTGTAGCGATCCAGAAGCCTTGATGCCCCAACTGCTGGCGGATTTAAATCTTCACCGGTTAGCATTGCTGGTCTATCACCGGTTATCATTGCCATATAGATCACTGATGATGAATGCATGGGATGAAATTTTGGATAAACTAGTTTAGAATGTAATGTTTACATGTGCAAAATTTCGTCACAATCTGTCAAGTGGTTATCGAGATGGCTTCCAAGCAAGAAGTGCTTCAACAAAAAATTATGGGCTCGGTCGTGGAAAATCCCGGCCAGTTCCACAGGTGGATCGCGGAACAGTTGGGAATCGACAATTCGACCGTGTCCCGTGTGGTAAAATCGTTCAAGGAGACCCACACTACCCAGCGGTGAGCCGGCAGGGGAAGAAAACCGAAGACGACCGACCCCGTGAACGCAAAGAAGGAGAAGGATTACTTCAAGCGCAATCCGAACCATTCGATTCGGGACGTTGCCAAGAAGGTCAATTCTTCCGTCTGGTTCGTCCAGCAGACAATGAAGCGGGCCGAACTTGAGGTCTTCAGGGTAAGGAAGGCGCCTAACCAAATCGGTAAACATAATATGGTGGCCAAATCCCGCGCCAGGAAGCTGTACCGCGAGTGGCTGGTGCACCCGAAATGCATCGTAATGGACGACGAGACGTACATTAAAATGGACGCCAAGCAGATCCCCGGCCTAGAGTTTTTTGTCGGCAAGTCCTGCCTGGGAGCGGTACGAAGCCAACCATGTTGTTTTTGTGCCTAAGGAGGCAAATCCAGAACTTCGCCCAATAGAAAAAAATCTGAGCGATTATGAAGGGCAAGCTCCGGAAAACAGGGAAAATCTTCAAAAACGACAAGGATTTGAAGAAAGAGTGGATGAAAGTGTGTAAGAAAGATGGCGCAAGTGTTGCACAGGATTTGATGGGTAGCGTTAAGTCCAAGGTGCGGGCATTTATCCTAGGAGTGGAGGTTGAATAAACCAACTTTGCAAAACGATAGCTATAGCACAGGATAGGTTGAGCAATTGATCAACTGGGTGTCATTCAAATTCTTCGTTTCCTTACAGACAAATCCAGGAATGTCAGATGTGCTTCCGATGAACCAGAGATCCAGGAAGCGATTATTTTCATTCCCCACCAACTTCACTTGAGATAGAGTTGTTCGTTGCGTTGCGTTAGTAATGGAGTATTTTGTAGATAAGGACTGTTCATTAACGAAAAATTGTGAATTTTCACTCAGTGTGTAAAAACACTGTTTACTGTGGCAACACACCTGAAAAATCGAAAAAAAGTGAGAAATTTCTAACGATGGGTCGGATTAGCCTATCAACTAGCAGATTACTTCTGCACAAATGGTTTTCCGAAGAAAAGTTGTCGTTTCAAGAATTGGCCAAAAGCGTGAAGTGTACTAAATCTCCAGTGTTCAAAATTGTTAAGTAGTTTGGAGAAACCTGTTCTCTTGAAGATTAACCGAAATCTGGACGCAAAAAGGGGACATAGGAACAGAAAAAGGAGCTGTCAGCGGTACGCCTTTTGAAACCATGTTCCGTTCGTGAAATTGCCAAACAAGTTGACATTAGCGTCGGAACTGTGCAGAATATCAAAAAGCGTTACAAAAGCAGAAAGCAACCAAAAGGACGAATTCACTGAAAGCTTCACGGAACTTGTATGACGTTCCCCTCCAAAAGCCAAACCGACCCACACACTTAAAAATTATTCACGGGCTCGGTTAAACATTTAGCTGAATTCACACGGCATTTTCACATTTAACTGATAATTCGGCAAAAAATCGAACGATGCTGAGTCTCAA